>NW_021026203.1:2232648-2367771 GCF_004153795.1 Camellia sinensis
AGAGAGAGATTTATCGGCGACCGAATTAGAACCGATTGATGTTCCATGACCCTCGTAATTAATGTGATTTTATGGTGTATTTACCTGAAAACTGATTGGGTATGATTAAATTAGATTAAAATAAGCTAATTAAAGAGTTTGACGTAATTACACTTTTGCCATTTAGTGGGGCCTTTGTTTACTCATATTTGAAGCCTTGTGTATGCTTCATCAAAACATTTCATCGCCATTTCTTCTTGTTCTAGCCGACCTTAGAGAGAGAGAGACTTGAGGAGTTGATTTCATCTCAATTTTGCTTGTAGAATTGTTTGGAAATTGAAGAAATTGTTAAGGAGATTGCATATTTGAGCTCCCTTCTTGAACTACAAGACTAAAGGTAGCTCCATTGTCTTCTCTGTTCATGTTTTGAGTTGATTGTTGCATGGTCCATGTTAGATTGTAGAGCTAAGTCATGATTTGGTTCATTGTTGTTGAATTGAAGCTTAAGTGTTGCCATGCATGTACATATATTGAAGTTTTGAAGGTTGTAGTTCATCATACCTCACATGCATGTCCATCTTTGGTCATGCTCCATGAGTTCATCTTGTTTTTGAAGGCTTGAGCTCTTTTGAAACAGCATTAAAGCTTTGAAAATGATTTAAGATCATGCATGTCATGTTTGAAGATTGTTCTTGAAAATGATTTGAAATTGGGTTTGAATTAAACACCCTTGGGCTTTGATTTCTAAATTGAGCTTTGAACCACGTTATTCTATGTGTTTATAAATGTTTTCCAGAAAATGAGCCCAAGAGGATCGTTTTGATGCATTTAAACTTGAGTTTGAGCTTGGAGGTGCAATCTGGGTTTTCCAGATTTCGCACTTCCGCTCGAGCGGGAAAGTTACGCTCGAGCGTGGAATCCGAGCAACCAGCATCTCTCTGCACATGTTTTGCAGTCCGCTCGACGGAGGATTGGGCGCTCGAGCGGAGTCATGTCTCAAGCTCGAGCGGGCGTCGAGCGGAGATTTCACCCATCAGTACTTTTACAGTACGCTCGAGCGGAAAAGTTTACGCTCGAGCGTGTACCTTTGTTGCATGTCCGCTCGAGCGGGGAAACATGCGCTCGAGCGGGACTCTGTTTTTTTGAAAATGCTTTTAAATGTGCAATCTTTGCATCCCATCCCGTTCTAATCAAACGAGAGGTCTCTCTAAAACATGAGAGAAAGGCTACACCGTTGACAATGAATCTCCTAAGAGATTAAGCCATTAAGTGTAGGCCATTCTTACATGTTTTGAGCAATCTCGATCGGTTGAAATCATTTTCGAATACAAGTTATAGATGGTTAGTTGATTGTCAATATAGAATGAATGCACATGAAAACAAAACAAAGAGATGCTGGTTGCTCGGATTCCACGCTCGAGCGTAACTTTCCCCGCTCGAGCGGAAGTGCGAAATCTGGAAAACCCAGATTGCACCTCCAAGCTCAAACTCAAGTTTGAATGCATCAAAACCGATCCTCTTGGGCTCATTTTCTGGAAAACATTTATAAACACATAGAATAACGTGGTTCAAAGCTCAATTTGAGAAATCAAAGCCCAAGGGTGTTTAATTCAAACCCAATTTCAAATCATTTTCAAGAACAATCTTCAAACATGACATGCATGATCTTAAATCATTTTCAAAGCTTTAATGCTGTTTCAAAAGAGCTCAAGCCTTCAAAAACAAGATGAACTCATGGGGTACCACAAAATTATGAACATGCATGCACCATTATACCATGAATTCAACTCAAAACTCATTAATTCAAACATGCATGCATGAAATGAGCTTCAATTCACCATTAATGACCCAAATCATGACTTAGCTCTACAATCTAACATGGACCATGCAACAATCAACTCAAAACATGAACAAGAAGACAATGGAGCTACCTTTAGTCTTGTAGTTCAAGAAGGGAGCTCAAATATGCAATCTCCTTAACAATTTCTTCAATTTCCAAACAATTCTACAAGTGAACTCAAGACTCTCACTTCCTCTCTCTCTAAATTCGGCTAGAACAAGAAGAAATGGCTGATGAAATGTTTTGATGAAGCATACACAAGGCTTCAAATATGAGTAAACAAAGGCCCCACTAGATGGCAAAAGTGTAATTACGTCAAACTCTTTAATTAGCTTATTTTAATCTAATTTAATCATACCCAATCAGTTTTCAGGTAAATACACCATAAAATCACATTAATTACGAGGGTCATGGAACATCAATCGGTTTCTAATTCGGTCGCCGATAAGGCCTTCAATTAGCAGTTTAAACATATAAGCATGAACAGATAATCATACAGTCAAACAGATAGAATGAAATTTAACTAACATATACTCAATCAATTCGGTTTCCAATTTCAGTCATAATCAATTCAGTTTAACGGTAATCGATGGTTATCGGTAATCAATCAGTCATAAGTCGGTAAACAGTATGAGGGTTGTTACACACACTCAGACACATGATTCATAAATCAATTGCTTGAGTAAAATAGCAATGGCAACTAATGATGAAGTATAATTTCTTGAAAAGCAACAAGAAAAAAGAACCAGGAGGAACAGTGGCTTACCAGAAAGAGGGAAGCCGGAATGGGATTTGCCGAAGTCTGACGACAGTTGCAAAGGCGGAAGATCGGTGGAAATCACACCGGAGGTGGTAAACGAAGTAAGTTGCAGAACTCAGAAAGCTTGGAACAATGGAGGAGATGGAAAGCTAGAGAAAGAGAGAACTTCAGAAACAATGAAAAGTGAAAAGATGAGGGAAAGAAAGAAATTTTGATAAAACAGAAACGGCGGCAAAAAGGCCATAAATGTGCCTAGAAGAACGTATGCGCCAGACGGCGCACGTGAGAAAGATTTGATATGTAGACGCGTATCAGGTACGATCTAGTAGGAGAAAGACGCGTGGCTAAAAATGGTTGAGTTATTATGCACGACAGCTCATATGCGTGAGAACAGCTCTTGGATTTCTTGATCTTTAAGAAGACATGTCGGCCTATAGTGATGAACTCGGCTTAAGCCGATGTACTGGCAGGAAGTACCGATATAGGTTCCATCACCTCAGAATGTCGAGGTAATAGAACCTAGGGGCAGTTGTGAAGATATATTTTCTGAGTGCCAACACGTGACCAAGGTGATTCTGACATGTCAGCCGAGCTGCCACGTGTCCAGATCATGACGCCGAGGTTATCTCGGCAAGGCCGAGGTTATCTCCGAAGATATCAGAATCCGAGATAAGCAGATAAGGGACAGGAGTCCTAGAATGACGAAGGACTTTAACATGGATAAGGATAAAGCTCTTCGGGAGTTTATCTTTATCTATTGGAGAGTTCAGGATGAGCACTGAGCAAGAGTCCATTGAAGCTAGGCTTCTAGTGAGACTAGGATTGAGTTAACTATAAAAGAGAGGCACCCCCAATGGGTCTAAGGTTCGCAATTTATATTCTGAACAGTGAGTTTAACACTATTGATTATCTTTGAGAGATATACTGACTTGATCGTCGGAGTGCCCCCGAGTGGACGAACCACCGCCGGAATCTTCTCCTTCTGTTGCAGGTCAGCTAGGTGTCATCTATTCTGCCAGTTCTCTCCAACTGAATACTAAGTTGGGCAGTGTAATCGGAAAATCACTCACACAATTATCTATAAAAATAAATTTAAATTAATTAAATATTGATAATCATATTTTTTAATCACATTTATCTTAAAAAAATTAGATAATAAATATAATTTAAAAAATAAATCGTTTATTTTTTTAATATTATTTAAATATATAATTATCGATATTTAATTAATTTGATTTTTTATATGAATAGTCTACACAAAATACACTAAAAATTTAATAATTCGGATCAACGAAATAAACCCATAATAACTTAAACTTAAGGTTATGCAAAATATCCTCAATCTGTTAAAACCACCAAATTCGCACTGATTCCCCAATATGCACTGATTTTCCAGCTAACCACTGATTAATTTGATTTATAGTTTAAAATTTATAATTCGCCTTCAAAATCGATCCGCTCTGTTATCTTACTACATATATATTTTTAATTCTAATAAAATATGAAAATAAAAATCAATGTAAGAGAGATTTAGAATGTAAAATTTATTACAAATTAATGTTATATATATAAAAATATTATGTAAAACTAGTTGGTGTTATTTATATAAAAAATAATTATACAAATTAATGTTATATATATTGTGCAAATACTTATAATTAATTAAGAGTATTCTTCATTTAACTAATAAATTAAAATTATCTAAATCACGATGCAGTTATTTGCCAATCCTTCATTAATGATTGAATTTATAATTTTACTCACAAATTGCATTCACATGCACACAAACTACACCTTTCAATCCAAAAAAATAAACCTCATCCTATTTTTTTTTTTTTTTTTTTCGTGAATATTTATTTATTTTTGATATGCAAAGAAAATGGGGGGTCTTTTGAAGGAACCCACTAGAATTCAGCATGACTCCTACTCCACTCTCTCTCTAACCGCCTATGATTTCCCATTGGCGGCTCCTCATAGAGGTGCAAGTGCTAAACTTAGAAAAATAAATAATAAAACCAAATAAATCCAACACCCATTAACAGATGAGACAAGTTTCTTTCGTAAAGGAAGAGGTAAAAGCTGTTAAAAAAAATAAAATGAATAAAGATAGTTTCTTGATTTTTTTATACCTCAAAGAGGAGTTTACTTTGACACCCACAGTTTTAAATAGCACACTATCATATGGGAAGCATATCAAGAATGAAGAGTAATGATGGTGATTTTTTTTGAAATAATTCATCATTAAATTTTTTTTTATGACAATCCATAATCATATGGGCTATGGATTAATTCATGAATAGCAATGAATGATTAATATTATACAAATAAAAAAATTACACATAATTTTCATACATAATGATGTGATTTGTTATGCATCTTCATTTAAAATTAAAACACATACAAATTTGTTTATAAAAATGACAGTATTACATTATTCTTGTCAAATTTTTTATATAAATTTTATGATAGAATTTTCCATATCGATATCAAAGTAAAAAAAATATATATATACATATTAATTGATGCTTAAAACTATGATAACAACCCTTGGTTCATAACAACTCTCGGAGTTGGAGAGAAGAAGAGAGATAAATTCTTATTTAAACTTTTGTTTATCATATTTCTACCAAAACATTAGAATAATCACCAATAAGAAAGCCCACTTGTATATATATTTAATCCTAGCAATACAGATGGGTTTGTTTGGTATTATCCCCTTTGTTGATGGGTCAACATCCATTCCCTGTCATCACCTAAAACCATGCCACATCAAGATTCTTTTCCATTAATAGAAATTTTGTTTCCCAGATGTGCCTTGAATAGAGAGGTCCATGGCAGAGTGGATTTTATTATTTGCTCATTATGACTCGTTTTTTTTAAATAATAATAATAATAATTTATACGCAAAATTTTTATACAAAAACTCATTCAGTATGATTTGAGAGTAATATTTTTAAAATTATAAATCAAAATAATGAATATTTTATTTTAAATTGAAAGAATTACAAAAAAAAAATCATATTATTCTATATAAAATTATATAGAATATATATACACATCTATCATTAGGGTCCTTATTGTTCCCACATTAACATTAGTCAAGGTTTGTATGGTTGTGATGTCTTAAACCTAGTTTCTATTAAGGACAAATTCCCTCAAGGCTGATGCTCTAAACACTGCCCCATTGTCATCCCCAGAGACACAGGTTAAGGATTTTGTTCCCACTCTAGGAAGGAGGTTTGGATATATCCATTACCACCAATATTGATATTGATATAGATAGATAGATAGATAGATAGAATAGAATATATATACACATCTATCATTAGGGTCCTTATTGTTCCCACATTAACATTAGTCAAGGTTTGTATGGTTGTGATGTCTTAAACCTAGTTTCTAAAAGGACAAATTCCCTCAAGGCTGATGCTCTAAACACTGCCCCCATTGTCATCCCCAGAGACACAGGTTAAGGATTTTGTTCCCACTCTAGGAAGGAGGTTTGGATATATCCATTACCACCAATATTGATATTGATATAGATAGATAGATAGATAGAGAAAAAGAGATAGCAGAAATTATCTAATAGGTTTGGAACATAAAGTGTTTGTGCGCTCAACCAATGATAATGCATAATTTTCTTGATTTTAAAGTTATGTATTCATTTAGTCCCTTATTATTGATTGGATACATCGTCGACTTAACATTTTTGTAAGACATAATAATTAGGAGAGCGATATAAGAGCGAGGAGAGAGTCTTTAGGTGATGGATCCGTGATCTCTCCCATGAAGAGGTGGAAGCAAATATTTTATATTGTGTTGATCTACCACTTTGCAGGGTAAATGTTTCCTACCTATTATTCTTTCTCCTAAAACCAATGATTGGCCTAGAAAAAATTTGGTCCAAATAAACAAGTCCTTCATGGATTAGGTATATATGCATTATATACCATGCACTAACTTTTATTCTTGATGCAAAATTTGAGCTTTAAGGGATTAATTACTTGGATCTTGCTTTCTTTCCTAACTTTAGTTCTTTTATGGCTTCATTGCTTCATTGTCTGTAGAAAGCTAATTGGTCTAGATCATATCTAAAAGTATTCTTTATGACTTTACACAGCATTGTTAAATCATGTTTAGTCATTGCTTGCCACTTAAGCATAGTTACTTATTGATATTATATTTCATGTACATTTATGTGTGAATTTCAGTGATAAAAGTTTCCATTTCCTATTCTATGTCATTTCTTTTTACAAGATGTACCTTTTTTTTTGAATTAAAGTTTATTAATTTAACGCATCTCATGGCCACGACAAAGAGATAGAATTTTAAGAACAGTGAATCAGATCTCGTATATATCGTGTTTATATTATGTAACTTAAGCAAGAGCAACTTGCATTTTATTTGACATTTGTTTCAACATCAGCAAGCTCATGACTAATTCCTCAAAATACCATTGACTCTGCCAAATAAGAAATTCCCCAATTTCAATCAGATCCAACACTTTTGGGAATCATTCATATATGTCATTCAAGCATGCATTGCTTTCATGAATATCAAATTCATTCCTTCTTCTTCAAGTTCATTATAGAAATCAGAGAGACAATGAATTATCGTAAAATATATTGGAAAAGGGCATAGCTATCGTCTTTGTATATTCTACATAATGGGTCTTCAATCAATTGAGAAGAAAAATTGATAATGAACATTTAATTACTTTTGAAAGTTTCACTTATCATGCCGTGAGACAAAGGATATCTTTGTGCACAGTTTGTGAAATAACTTTGTATTGAATGAAATATGATGTTGACAATGCATATCATGAATTTGATTAGAAATTTACAGAGAGAAAGAAAAATAAAAGCAAAATGACAAAACATTGCCTATGTTATTCAAATATACGGTCAAACACAACCTTAGGGGGGGAGTATATATATTACGTTTTTTTCATCTTTTTTTTTTTCCTTTGTTTTCGCCTCTTTCTTTTCATAAAAACTCATTTCTCAAAACATTTTTATACTTTATGAATTGGTCAAAAAATAAATTTGTTGATTTTATGATGATAAATTGTTTACCAAAAAAATAAAATACGTTAAATCAAAACCGCCAAAATTATAAAAAATAAATAAAAATTGTTAGTTAATTTCATCTTGGTCATAGTTGGAAATTAATTAATACCATAATCACTTTCCTCAATGCTGGCTGAAATTTCCACCAATGCTTTGAAAACTGGGGCAACCATTATCATCATTTGCCTAATAAAGGTATAACAAAGACAAGATTTTTTTTTTTTTCTTCTTTCTTTCAAATTGCTAGAACAAGAAACTAAAGAAATAAAATTCTCATTACTGATTCATATTGCTAGTTGACTATAACAGTGTTCCAGATGTTAGAAGCCAGTACATGTTTGCTTACGTAAACTAGAAGACTGAGTACATTAGGCCATGTTTGTTTGGGTGGAGTTTAGGATCAGACTAATAGTTCAATAAATTATTAATATTATTACAAAAATAGTTAAAGATCACTTTTGACAAAAAAAAAAAAAATCTCACTTTTATTGGAAGTGTGATAAAAAAAATTAGATTGATATTTTAATCGTTCTTAATTTGATTGAGTGTGATAATATTCATTTTTTATGTCACTTTTCAATTAAGTGTGATTATATATGTATATTTTTAATCACACATATATAATTAAAGTGTGATTATATATACATTACTACTTTTTAATCACACTTTTTAAATAAGTGTGATTAGATATATATTTTTTAACCACACATTCTAATTAAAGTGTGATTATTTATATATTTTTTAATCACACCTTTTAATTAAAGTGTGATTATATATACATTACTACTTTTTAATTACACTTTTTAAATAAGTGTGATTATATATATATTTTTTTAATCACACATTCTAATTAAAGTGTAATTATTTATATATTTTTAAATCACACATTCTAATTAAAGTGTGATTATATATACATTATTATTTTTTAATCACATTTTTTAAATAAGTGTAATTATATATATATATATATATTTAATCACACTCTACTACAAGAAAAAGCATCTTTGGCGACTAAAAAAGCATTAGTAGCCAAAAGTAAGGATTTTTGGCGACTAAAAAAATTTAGTAGCCAAAAGTATAGGTTTTGGCGACTAAAAATCTATTTGGTTGCCCATATATGACTTTTACCAACTAAAAAAATTTTAGTAGCCAAAAGTAAGGCTTTTTGGCGACTAAAAACAATTTAGTAGCCAAAAGTGAGGGATTGGGTGACTAAAAAGATGTTTGGTCGCCAAAAGTGAGGCTTTTACCGACTAAAAAAATTTTAATAGCCAAAAGTGAGATTTTTTGGCGACTAAAAAAAATTTAGTAGCCAAAACTGAGGCATTGAGAGACTAAAAAGATGTTTAGTAGCTAAAAGTGAGGCTTTTTGGCGACTAAAAAGAAGTTTAGTCGCCAAAACTAGTAATTTTAGCCCGATAATTAAATTTTTTAACGACTAAAAAATAATTAGTAGCCAAAAATATAGAATTGGCGACGAAAATTATGTTTAGTCGCCAAAAGTGGTCTATTTTTTTTTCTAGCAAATAATTTATTTTTACATAAATTATGTTCAATAAAAAATAATTA
The DNA here is from genome assembly GCF_004153795.1 of Camellia sinensis. Classification (NCBI taxonomy): domain Eukaryota; kingdom Viridiplantae; phylum Streptophyta; class Magnoliopsida; order Ericales; family Theaceae; genus Camellia; species Camellia sinensis. The sequence continues at coordinate 2,241,863 of NW_021026203.1, forward strand.
TCTTTATATATATACTTTTATATTAATGTGGGTCTATGTATTATATAAATAATATATGTTGCATATATGTTGCATATATAATCATATGGTGTTATAGAGGTGTAGTGAAAAGAGTGCCTTGTATAAGGTTTATGGTATGAGAGGGTTGATAGTTCAAATCTCTACAAGAGCAAATGAGAAGCTAGTGAGTGTAATATTTTTTTTTTCACATCTAAATGTTACTAATCACACTTAAAATGTGTGATCTAAATGTTATTAATCACACTTAAAATGTTTGATTAAAAATGACCCCTTTTAATCACATTTCCAAATATCACACTTTAATAAAACTTAAAACGTGTGATTAAATAACATACATCACACAAAAAAAGTGTGATCTTTATCTGTTTTTGTAGTAGTATAAAACATCTAAATGTTACTAATCACACTTAAAAGGTGTGATCTAAATATTTTTAATCACACTTAAAATGTGTGATCTAAATGTTATTAATCACACTTAAAATGTGTGATTAAAAATGACCCCTTTTAATCACATTCCCAAATATCACACTTTAATAAAACTTAAAACGTGTGATTAAATAACATACATCACACAAAAAAAGTGTGATCTTTATCTGTTTTTATAGTAGTATAATTTGATATTTGGTCAAACAATTGAAATACATATATGATGGACTATTCAATCTCACAGAAGAGGATGAGATACAAATTGAAAGACTAAGCCAAAGTTTGGACTATTAGTCTATCCTTATTATCCTAACTCAATCCAAATATAGGATATGATACACAATTCAAAGGGATTCGTAGTCTTAGAACTATTCGTCATGGAAATGCTAATTCAACCTAATTCAGTTCGCCCAAACAAACATGACTTACGTGTATAATTGAAATTGTCAATACGAAAATCAGGGTGGGAGTGAAAAGAAAGGTGCTTGTGTTGAGAAGTAGAAATAGATATTTTTTTAAATCGTTACAATAATTGCTAAGTAAAAATATATTTAGAAAAAATATAGCTTTATTATTTTTTTTGAAAATCAAAATTATGTGAAAAAAGTTTACACCAAGTAAATTTTGTAATTTATATAATATATATTTATATACACAAGGGGAGAAGAAAAAAAGGGTAAATTGTCATGGAAATTATGATTCTTCCGGCTACAAGCTGAGACACACAAATTGCCTATTTGTTGTAATGTAAATTTATATAAAATAAATCACGCTTTTAGTCTTTTACTGTTAGGATTTTTAGTGGCGCAATTGGAGTTACAAAAATAGTATTTTTAATAAACAAATTAATTAATTAAAATTGAGTATATTTTGCCTTCCTCAAACTCATTTTAGCAACCATCGGGAGTCGTGGCCCAGTGGAGAAAGCATTGGCCCTCCCTAGTAGAGAGTCAAGTTCGACTCTTGGGAGACAAAATACTAGATAATTTTCAGTGGTTTTCCATAGAGATCTCGCGCTATACTCCAATTGAAACTTGGCCTTACTGGGGTAGTCGATGAGCTCTACCGGTGTCTCGGTGGTGGGTCCCTTTATATGGATTGGGTTAAATCAAGCCCGCAACCAGCTATCTCGAGGCCTGGGCCCACGAATATTATAATAACATCTCAAAATATCATTTTTTTTTGTGGGCAAAAAAAAAAAAAGAACTCATTTTAGTAAGAATGTCGTACATTGAGTTGAGATTTTAATACATGGGAGCAATTTGCCTCAAGTCTTTAATTAGATTAGACGGTATTGTTCAGCCTGTGAGGGCCCACCGCGGATCTTGTTTTGATAATCCAAACCACTTAATGTGTAGAACTCGTCAACTAATATATGCTTATAAAAAATCACTTTGATCGGATATCGATAGCTATGTGATCAAATCAGTTTTGTATAAAAAAAAATGGATGGTGAACAAATTAATGGTTGACAAAAAAATGATAAGACGAGATAGCTATTGATATCTGATCAACGTGATTTTTTACAAGCATATAATACTCGAAGAGTTCTACACATTGAATGGTTCGATTACCAAAATGGGACTCATAGTGGGCCCCTACGGGCCGAACAGTACCATCAAATTCGATTAAGAACTGTAGGCAAGCTGCCCCCATAGTACATCTGTGTTTTGAACGTAAATTACACATTTTATATAATTTATATATGATGATATTAGCAAAAATTAATTATTTCTTATACAAAAAATTATTAGTTGGTCCTGAGGCACCACGTGGTCATGTCCTAGACCAATCACAAATATTCATATCCTCTCATATTTCTCAATCACCCAACACAAAAACGTGGATTCCATCATTTCCACCAATCACAATACATATGAAGCGTCTTGTGACGCTGTCCCTGAATCAACCAATAGCTTCTCTTCTAACAGCGAGCCTACATTTTAAAAGAGATAGATGAAATTTTTTCAATTATACTCACAAATTACATCCATTTCCCCCCTATTTTAAGGAGTTATTTGGGAATACACTAAATAAGTGTACTTATTTAAGTTATATCACCTCTCTATTTTTCTATATATTCTTTTTGTAAAAAGTCAAAAAGCATCCGAAAACCTTTGCTTGGAAAGAGCTAATTTAGCTTGGCTAAAAAAAGTTCATTTGGAATAAATTTTTGACTTCTTTTAGTTTACATATGATGGTTACGAGAGAAAAAAGTGAAATAATTATTATTTAAATGTAATATTTTATCTTATTTTGACTTCTTAACTTTTTGTGGGTTAAATTAATCTAATCCTCCTCTCAAACGAAACCTAAATAAGCAAATTCCAAACAAATCCTAAATTATGGGGAGAAGTGTGTACTTTGTTGTTTTTAACTCAAAATTTAAAGGATTGGGCTTTCCTCTTGTTCGATCACGAACAATAGGGTATTGTTGGGTTCGTGGGATCCATCATGGATCTCGTTTCGATAATCTGAACCGTTCAATGTGTAGAACTCGTCGAGTACTATATGTTTGTAAAAAATTACATTGATCAGATATCGATAACTATCTCATCGAATTAGATTTCTGTCAATCGTTTATTTTTTCACCATATATTTTTTTTATATACAAAATTGATTTGATCGCGTAGCTATCGATATTCGATTAACGTGATTTTTTACAAACATATAGTGGTCAACGAATTCTACACATCAATTGGTTTGGATTATCAAAATAAGATCTGTGATGGGCTCCCATGAGCCCAATAGTACTCTCCAGTTAGACTGGAGGGAAGCGAGCCCCAAATTTAAATATTGAGTAAATTACAAATATAGTAATTGAAATTTGATTAAAATACGAATCGCCTCTTATGGTTTTGAAAATTACATTCCACCCCTGAGGTTTTTAATTTAATAACAAATCGCCATTTTTATTAATAAATCATCCAGTGAATTAACTATTTTTAATAATATTAAAAATATGTTTCAATTAATAATTTAGATAATTTTATTATTGCATATGAGAGCAATTATGAATTTTATTTTTTTAGTTAATTCTGTTAAATAAAAAATTCTAATAAAGGGATATATATAATTTTTTAAACTACATAGGATAATTTGTATTTTAAATAAATTTTAGGATGTGTATTTGTAATTTATCCTTAAATATTCTTAGGTAACTGAACCGGCGGTAGAAACTGTTCATTCAACCGGTTCAGTTTCAACTGTGAACCAAACACGTGTGTCCCTCACCTCACCTGATTGCAGCGGTTCATTTCGACAAACCCTCAATTAAGAGCTGAAACAGAGGAGAGAGAGAGAGAGAGAGAGAGAAGCAATGGAATCAACAGCGAGACGAAGCGGAGGAGGAATATTCGAAGGCCTCTACAAGGTGTTAATGCGCCGGACCTCCGTCTACGCCACTTTCGTTATCGCCGGCGCCTTCATCGGCGAACGGGTTAGGGTTCCGATCTCATCTCCGCTGCTTCCTTTTCATATACATGTATATATATATGTATGTATGTATTTGCGTTCTTGATCGTTTTTGCTTCACGACATTTTGAATCTGAATTTCTACAATATTTGTGGTTTTTGAGATCTGTTTAAGGTTGTATCATTGTTTGTGTGGAAATTTGATCTGATTTGCTCATAAAAATGTTGTTCTTTGAGTTTGATTTAATTGAATTGTTGCCAATCAATTGTGAAATTTATTTATTTTCTGCAGGCAGTGGACTATGGAGTTCATAAGCTCTGGGAGTACAACAATGTTGGGGTATTTCAAATCTCCTGTTGTTGAATTTTTTACTTGTTAATTTCATTCTGGTTACATTTTGATTTGAATTATTTTGATTCTAATGGTGGCTATTATATGTATATAATTATATTGTATGTTTGTTATGGTCAGAAAGTTGTTTTATATAAGCACAAATGAGAAACCACGTGTTTCAATTTGAACGAGCGAGAGAAGTTGCAATTCCTCCATTCTAACAGTGTGGTGTCGTTTATGAGTAATTGTTGAAGGCTTTGCTTTATTGCAACTAGGGGTGGGTGTAAACGCAATGGTTTTGCATTTTTAAATCTAAACTTTCACGCAATTTGAAATGAGGAAGATAAGTTAAATTTGAAATTTGTTTAGGGATTTTACTATAACCGCTTAGCAGTTGTTTTATGGGCATTATTGGAAAATAAAATAGTGTTAGAAAGATTCAATCCATCTTCTAAGTTGTGTGTTTTATATAATAGTAGAGATAGTTGTAGTCATGTTATGTTTATTAACCGTGGTTCTGTGCAACCTGACAATATATGGGTTTTTCACAGAGTCAGTTTGCATTGTAACTTCATTCAATTTCACATGATATGAGACTTGTATGATGGCAAGGAACTTAATATCAGTCCGCACTCATGACTGAAGGCAGTTGGGTTGAGACTCAGATCTGCTCTAGTTATGAAATCACTGATTGTTATGGAAGCTACTGAGTCCTCTTGCAGCCCTCTTACACTAAGACTTATCATTCCAAATAGGAATGCTGCTTATATAGGAGTAATTGAAAATCTAAGGCATGAAAAAACTGCCATAGAATCATTCTATTTTATATGTCTACATATGTAGGCTCAAATTTTATTCTACAATTCGTAAAAATCCTGAAAAGTTTAAAATGTAGTAATATTTTAGAACACGAAAAAATAAACTCTACAAAAATGATGCCCATTAACTATAGTTTTCTTCCTAGCCCTACATTAATTAGGATGCATTGCATCACTTTGTTACAGTTATTAGTTGCTAGCTTGGGAGAATATTGATATACTTCAAGTCGTTAAAGAATTTTAGTTATTTTATGAATCAGATTTGATATGAAGATAGAATAGGAAGATCATGACATGTTATGTGCATTTTAATCTTTTTAAAGGTTCGTTGGTCTAGTTTTGGCACTTGGTGGCAATATATAAGGAATGCTAACTATATGAATCCTCTATAATTTCAGCCAATAGTTAGATTCCTTCCCTTCTATATCATGCTTGCTGTTGTTTCAACATTTGTTTAGGTTTGTTTAATTATCTTACCATGGTTTGTAAACTTTTATAATGCAGAAGCGGTATGAGGACATTCCAGTTTTGGGACAGAGGCCAGCTGAATGAATTACCAATCTCCCTTTTCTCGTCTTTTTCCTGGAGTCAAAATGAAACTTCTTATATTGATCTTTGAATAAGTATTGCTTTATTGGAACAATCCAATCTTGATATTTCAAAACATTTAGAACTTAGATTATTGGATTTGAAGCTTGGTTTTTTCTTATATCAAGGCATATTTAATTTTTCATTTTCTTGTGATTTGACTGTTACTTGCTTTTAGCTAGTATTTTGTGTTCATGTTCTGAGAGTACAGTTGAGTTAGAGTGGGGGAAAGCATTTTCTTCTGAAATAAGAGGCCGTTTGGGTGAGTGTGGAAGTGAAGAAAGTTCATTTTCCTTCTGTGTTGGTCATGGGTCTGGCAGGGTGTACTACTTCGAACTAGGGTCGTCCATGGATTGGATTTAATTCAAGCCCAAAAGTCCGAATCCGTTTACAAAAATATTGGGATCCGAAACTATCGGATTCGTATTTGGGTGACCTATAATTGGATATGGGAGAAATGGGTTTGGATCGGATTCAGATTTGTCTTTAATCAGATTGGGTTCGATTTTGACATATCTGATCTGAATCTGATCCATTTACATGCCTACTTTGAATCAGATTTCCATATTGTTTAGCCGACTGCTTTGGTTTGTTTTCGTTTTTTGTGTTTTCGTTAACAAAAAAACTAATACAAAAAATTAAAAAATGATGTTTTTGTATTGTTTATAGTTTAGTGCAAAAATAATTTTTGAAATTTTGAAAGGGCATTTTTGATATTTTCTTTAAGTGGTTGAAAATTTTTTCTTGAAAATAATTTTTGAAAATGGTTTGCCAAAAACTTTCCAAAATAATAATAATAATCAGTGTGTTTGGTTTTAATTTTTTGAAAATTGATTTTTTTTTTGTTTTTGAGTAAATATTTTTAAAATTTTAAGCAATATTTTATTTTTTTAGATGTATTTTACGTAGATGTATTCAAAAAAATATTTTAAAAACTTATTAAATAAAAATACAAAAAATGTACTAAATTTTTATATTTTTGTACTAGTGAATTTTTAAATTTTTATTCTCACAAATATTATACATTTTAAGTGTATTTATGTTAGGTGTGTTTAAAAATTTTAAAAAATTACTTAAAATATTAAAAAAATTCAATGAAAATAAAAAAATATGTAAAATAAAAAAGCATAATATTTTGAAAAATGAATTTTGAAAATTGAAAATACAGAGTGAATAATTTGTTGATAATGCTAGAGATACCAATTTTTTTATTAAATAAATAACCAAATATCTCACATGGTGCGGATCTCACACCAACATTTGGTCGTTTGGGATCTATACCATTTTTCATAATTTGCAAGACAAGTTTTGTTTTCTAAAAAAAGGAAAAAAAAAAACATAGCAAAACAATTAGGACTCGCTTCACCTATGATGTGAAACTATTGTTTGGCTCCAATCATATTTATATGTTGTCCCGCTCTAACTATATTTCTTAAATTTACTTGTATGTATATAATATTTAATTTTAAAGGCTACAATATTAACATTTATTTATTTATTTATTTATTATTTTACATATTTTAACTTATCATCGCAATAATATATATATATATACATCCATAATAGAATTTATTTGTTGTACAAGTATGTAAAACTAATTAGGGTTAGATAAATATCTATCCGACCTGTCAAAATCGAATGTCTTGAATTAATTTGTCATGGAGTGGACAATTTCAATAGTCTAAGTGGATGGATACAGATGGATTTTTCCAATCTACATAAGTTCGGATGGACGGTGAATGAGAGATGACCCGACTCTATTTGATTCGCTAATACACTCCTAAGAAAATAATTTTATATTTTTATGCTTTGTGTGTTAAAAAAAAAACTTTTTTTAATAATTATATTTGGTATTTATAAATTATGAAAGTTGAACCTTTTATTTTTATCATAAAATAAACAATCAAACAATTTGGGAGCAGAATAGTAAAGAATTACAAGAACATAGTTTGAAAAAAAGGTACAAAACAATAAAACTCAAACTACCAAGTTAATCCACATTCACCCGCTAATCTACACAGCCTGTTCAATCCGCATCTACTAGCTAAGGTCTCGTTTGACAATTATATGTTTAGTTAAAAAATCATTATAATTTGTCACATTACTCTCTTTATTTTTTTATATATCTTTTCGTAAAAAATAAAAAAGTAACTAAAATAGCTTGTTCCAAAACAAGACTTAACTAAACGGATGTAGATTAATTTTTTTTCAATCTACTTAAGTTGAAATGGATGACATATGAAAGGTCACACGACCCAATCCAACCCGATCTAAAACTAACTGACCAGTCAAATTTGGGCCCAGTTCGGGTCTGATAGTATTTCCTAAGGCAATTAAAAGTGGGCACAGTTACGGGTCCTATAGGCTCAATTGAATTTTTGTGGTCAAAAAAGTAAACCCAGCCCAGTCCGGTTTGGGCCACAAGTCTGAGAAAGCAACTCTCACGTGTTTAGGGTTGGCGTTTGTGAAGAAGTTATTTATCTATTCTCTCCAAACGAGTCTCTCTCTTCATCGCTCAGTTATCGGCTATCACAAACCCTAATCTAGGGTTTTCTTCTCTCAGGTACACATTCTCTCTCTCTCTCTCTCTCTGATCTAAACATTGAATTACTGTGGTCATACATAAGGATCTGTGTATTACACTGCCAGATTTGTATATGGTTGAGAATCACTTCCATTTTCACCTTTTGTTCTGTTTGGTTCCTGAGAAAGCTTAGAAAATCAACAAGAAACGGTTTCTTGTTTTTTGTTTTTTTTAGTTATCTAAAAGGTGCCATTGATGAAATAGGAATAAAAAATTGCTTTGATTTATAGTCTTCAGTTGTTATTGAATGATAATTGAGTGTTTTTTGTGTTTTTTGTTTTGGTGGCAGAAAGTCGGAAGAAAAGGAAAAAAGTTTCAATCATGAGGTATGTGAAATTTCTGATCTTGTTATATGTGGAGTTTCTTTGGTTTTGTTTCATGTGTTGCGATTCTATGCTTTTAATTTGTGTTTCTTTAAAAAAAAAAAAAAATTGGGTTCTCTCTGTATTCCTACATTTGTATTTGTTGTGCTGTAGAAAGGTCAATTTTGAAGTAGTAGTGGCTTGCTTGAATGCATTTTTATTTGAAACTGTCCATAATTTGAGTATTGTACGATTGACATTAAGATAAGACAGACGTCTAGTTTTCATGTACTTTTCTGTGAAAATGGTTTAACCAGTACGAATTGTTTACCATCTAGTGCCTTGCTGTTATTTTTCGATATGTATTATTGGTTTAATAGTGGATGAGGGTGTTGTTAGCATAGGCCAATTTGTGATCACTCCCTATATGAGACACGTGAGAGACTCAATCAGCCATTTTGATCATTAAAGACGTTGATGCTTGTCACTGTGGTGTTTTTTGGGTCCAAACTGTAATTTTTTCCCATGTGGTTTAATAGTTCTATGGCATTGTTTAATGTGTAGTTTTTGATTTGAGGTCATTGTCCAGTATGTCCCCAGATTAACTCATTTTGTTAATTGTTGTTAAACCCTAGTGTCTTTTCATGTTTTTAGAGGCTTCAGTCTTGGAAAGTTGGTGCATTTCTACTTTATAGTTATTCAATTCTCACTGATGATGTGCAGTCATATATGCTCTTTGTACATTTGTGAAATGTGTCATTGTAGTTCCTTCATAGTATGTTTTTTTTGTTACTTGTAAGGCAATTTTGTTTTTATGTTGTTTAACCCCATTGAATCTTTTTTTTTTTTTTTTTCCATCTACAGTAAGCTTCAGAGTGATGCCTTGAGGGAAGCAATCACCCAGATTACTAATGATGCCAAGGAGAAAAAGCGTAACTTCACTGAAACCGTTGAGCTCCAGATTGGACTGAAAAACTATGATCCTCAGAAGGACAAGCGTTTCAGTGGTTCTGTGAAGTTGCCTCATATCCCTCGTCCCAAAATGAAGGTTTGCATGCTTGGTGATGCTCAGCACGTGGAAGAGGTAATCCTGCTATGACAAACTAATGAATCAAGAAACTGAAGAGAAGTTTTACATTTTGGAGAAGGGGGAATTGATTCTTTAGTTTTCTGTTTTTTTCTGTTTGAACTTTTTTTGATACCCAAAAATTAGCATGTTTAATATCCTTGAAACTCAAATAACTGGAAAATTGCATTTTATATCCAATAGCGACCCTAGATTTGGAAGATCTTGTTGTCTAAAGTTCAATGATTTTTGTGTTAAAAATTGTTTTCTTTTTTTTAAGTGTCATGTATATTATATATCAATTTTATTGTTTGATCAACTATTAGTTGCATGGTGATAGTTGTTACTTAGATGAAACATTGGCGTGCACTGTTTCCTCAGCAAAACTTTTCATTGCAAGCATCCAGTTTGTGTTTCATTTTCTTCATATATATATATCTTGTGGTTGTGATTAGGTATTTATTCATTACTCTGATTGGCTAATCTCATACTGCTGTGGAAGTGATTGTGAAAACATGCATGAATGATTTTTTATAAACTTCCTTTGCTACATTTGTTTTTCACATGACTGTTCAGGCCAAGTAAGCAGCAAACTGCTGCAATTGTTTGTATCCCACACTCTTAGGTGCAAGAGTAAGATTAGCTAATGCCTAAACATTTGCTTGAATCTTAAAGAAGAATGTGCCTGCTCTTATTTTATTTATGAATTCCTGACCAAGTTGGGTCAGCGACTAATGTCTGTTGTCTTGAGGTGATCCTTTGTTTTACTTGATCTGCAGGCTGAGAAGATAGGTTTGGAGTATATGGATGTGGAAGGGCTGAAGAAACTTAACAAAAACAAGAAACTGGTTAAGAAACTTGCTAAGAAATATCATGCCTTCTTAGCATCAGAAGCTGTCATCAAGCAGATTCCCCGTCTATTAGGACCTGGACTCAACAAAGCAGGCAAGTTTATATGATGGTTCAGCCATCAACTATCTGGATCATTTATTGCTGCATTAGATATATTGATCTCATGGATGGTGCTAGTTTAATTTTCTTTTGGCCTTGTAACCATAATATTTTTTTAAACATTTTTTCCCGCCAATGGCTTGTGTAATCACATGACTGGGTTGATCTGTATTAAAAACATTCTTGTGTTGTTTGAGTAGAAGTCTGTGGCCTTACATGTTGGCACTTGTTACCTTCCTATGAGCTATATATGCATTTTCTATTGTCAGTTTCCATTTTTGTGAGAGGTTACCTGTTGCCTGGCTAAAGTAATTGGTGAATGGTGAGTGCATATACTATGCTAGGCAGCCACTATGGGTAATTTATACGTGCAATTTCTAGTGGTGGAACACCAATTAGTCTTATCCAACAATGTCACTGATTAGAAGGGAAATATTTTTCAGGCTGATTATAGAGTCGAATTTTTTTTTTTCATTCTTCATTATTCTAGTAGTGCTGTACTTTCCATCTCTTTGTTGGAGTTGCACTGGAAAGAATTTTTATATATGGGACTAGTTAGATTTATTGGGCAGTTGTATCCTTTTTATTCTCAGCGGTTGGAGTGGAATGTGTCAGTTTGTTAACTTTGTTTGTATCTGACTAGTTTCATTTCTTCCGATGCAGGGAAGTTTCCTACCCTTGTCACTCATCAAGAGTCTCTCGAGTCTAAAGTTAATGAGACTAAAGCAACAGTCAAATTCCAACTGAAGAAGGTTCTCTGCATGGGAGTTGCTGTTGGCAACCTCAGTATGGAGGAGAAGCAGATTTTTCAAAATGTGCAAATGAGTGTTAATTTTCTGGTTTCCTTGTTGAAGAAGAACTGGCAAAATGTGAGTTTAGTCTCTCTCCTCAACTAAACTATGAAGTTGCCATGAATTCATGAAGTATTGCACTCAACTGTTACCAGGGGCTGTGCTGCAAATCTGGCACTGCTGTTACTTTTCTATTAGGCGTTTCCATCTTAATCATTTTCTTGATTTCGATTCTTACAGAATACTTATAAAAAAATATTACTATTATTGGTTGCCCTTATGCATCATCGAACAGTTACCTTTGTAGGCAATTAGATTGTTGAATTGACTAGCGTATTTGCGATGTTTTGAAATTTCAGCTGCTACACACACAAGCATAGCTTTAGGACTTTAAGAAGAGCTGCATTATAACAGAATAACGTGGTGAAATTGCTTATCAAAATAATTATATACAATAAACACAAACCAGATTAATGTGTTGAAATTGAATCGAAATATATATACGCCACACACCATAATACTGCGTTAAAATTGTGGAGGAAAAGAGAGCAGCATGTGCCTAAAATAGCTATGATGACCATGATTGTTAAGGTGAGTTTATAAAGCTTTATGCATTTCTTCATGGCTCTTTTGATGGACTCCTGTTTTCGGTGTAGAAGTAGAACACACCACTGCCGAATACCTCTTGACAACTTCATTGCAATTTTCATCCTAATCTCTTTCGCTGTGTTTGGTTCGGGGATTTGAGGAGAGATTTAGAAATGGAAGGGAAAAAAGAAAAATTAGGTGAAATGTGGATAAAATATACTTACATTTCACTTAGTTTCACACACATTTTCCCTTTTCATTTCCAAATCCCTCCCCAAATCTCCCAACCAAACACAGTAATGATTTATGTCATGTTGATTGACTTGCTAACCGTGTGAAGCTATGATGGGGTGTTTTCGTGTTTGGATTCTTATTTTTCAATGTTAAATTATCTTAATGACATTTTGTTGTTGATTGAAAATCAGGTGAGGTGCTTGTACCTGAAGAGTACCATGGGGAAACCAGTCCGCATCTTCTAAACCTTGTTTCTCTGTACTCGAGCTGTTTTACGGAGCAATTTAGTGTGAGCCAATGCTTAACAGATTTTTCTGGATTGAGCAGTTTTCCCTTTTTGTTAGCTGTGTTTACTTTGATGCCCTTTTGAATTTAATGTTTTCTATAAATTTTTATGGAGATGTGGAACTATATCATTCATTTACTGGATGATCCTTTTTGTTTTTGGTGGCATATGCTTACTTTATCCTAGAAAATCTTTTTGCATATTGTTTGCTTCACGCTTTGTGTTACCTTTGCACCAAATATATATATATGTACTCTAGTTTTGAAAGATTGCTTTTGATTTGAGAATTTTTACCAGAATTGGAAGCAGCACCAAGTTTTTCAATGGGTAATTGCAGGTTTGTTTGGGAATTGGCTTTTTTAGTTTTTTATGAAAGGATTTGTAAAAATGTATGGAGAATGAGTTGATTTTTTGGTTAATTTTGTATGTTCCGAGAGCTTTGTGACTGCAATTGTTATGAATATGAAAACTAGAGGGGTTTGAGACTTCACTGGCCAAGTGTTGAAAGTTGGTGTTGCCTATAGAGGGTCTTTGGGGTGTCTTGCTCTGTCTTGTTTTGTTATTTTCATTCTTCACTTTGATTTTGATTTTAACATATTTTAATTTCACAAAAGAATAGAGGTGATGGTAAACTTCAAGAATGAAATGTATTTATGATTTATTGCAAGTATTTATTTTGTAATTTATTTTTATTTTTTGTTTTAAAATTTGTATCAAGGGTATTGTTTTTTTTTAATTTTTTATTGCTACTTATTTCAAAGAAAAATATTAATTATAATTTATAATTAATTTTCTTATTTAAAAAATAATTGAAATAAATAATATCTTGCCAGGCAGTGTATGGTGGTCCTCTATTAGAAAATATTTGTGATTACACAAGCTTTTAGGCTAGTTTTAAGTAGCAGTAATGATAGAGACCCCCTTTGTGGAGGATCCCACAACTCCCTTTGTGATCCACACCATTCATGATGTGGACCCCGCACATACATGAGTGGGCCTCACACATCATGAATGGTGTAGATCAGTAAGGGGGTTGTGGGGGTCTTCCACAAAGGGGGTCTGACTCATTTTTCTTTAAGTAGTTAGGCCTATCTTGAGAAATTTTATTTTATTTTATTTTATTTTGGGACTTATTAGCTTATTACAAAAAAATGTATAAAAAATTAATTGTTGAAGAAGAACTGGCAAAATGTGAGTTTAGTCTCTCCTCAACTAAACTATGAAGTTGCCATGAATTCATGAAGTATTGCACTCAACTGTTACCAGGGGCTGTGCTGCAAATCTGGCACTGCTGTTACTTTTCTATTAGGCATTTCCATCTTAATCATTTTCTTGATTTCGATTCTTACAGAATACTTATAAAAAAATATTACTATTATTGGTTGCCCTTATGCATCATCGAACAGTTACCTTTGTAGGCAATTAGGTTATTGAATTGACTAGTGTATTTGCGATGTTTTGAAATTTCAGCTGCTACACACAAGCACAGCTTTAGGACTTTAAGAAGAGCTGCATTATAACAGAATAACGTGGTGAAATTGCTTATCAAAATAATTATATACAATAAACACAAACCAGATTAATGTGTTGAAATTGAATCGAAATATATATACGCCACACCATAATACTGTGTTAAAATTGTGGAGGAAAAGAGAGCAGCATGTTCCTAAAATAGCTATGATGACCATGATTGTTAAGGTGAATTTATAAAGCTTTATGCATTTCTTCATAGCTCTTTTGAAGGACTCCTGTATTCGGTGTAGAAGTAGAACACACCACTGCCGAATACCTCTTGACAACTTCATTGCAATTTTCATCCTAATCTCTTTCGCCGTGTTTGGTTAGGGGATTTGAGGAGGGATTTAGAAATGGAAAGGAAAAAGGAAAATTTAGGTGAAATGTGGATAAAATATTTTTACATTTCACCTAGTTTCACACACATTTTCCCTTTTCATTTTCAAATCCCTCCCCAAATCTCCCAACCAAACACAGTAATGATTTATGTCATGTTGATTGACTTCCTAACCGTGTGAAGCTATGATGGGGTGTTTTCGTGTTTGGATTCTTATTTTTCAATGTTAAATTATCTTAATGACATTTTGTTGTTGATTGGAAATCAGGTGAGGTGCTTGTACCTGAAGAGTACCATGGGGAAACCAGTCCGCATCTTCTAAACCTTCTTTCTCTGTTTTACGGAGCAATTTAGTGTGAGCCAATGCTTAACAGATTTTTCTGGATTGAGCAGTTTTCCCTTTTTGTTAGCTGTTTACTTTGATGCCCTTTTGAATTTAATGTGTTCTATAAATTTTTATGGAGATGTGGAACTATATCATTCATTTACTGGATGATCTTTTTTTGTTTTTGGTGGCATATGCATACTTTATCCTAGAAAATCTTTTTGCATATTGTTTGCTTCACGCTTTGTGTTACCATTGCACCAAATATATATATACTCTAGTTTTGAAAGATTGCTTCTGATTTGAGAATTTTTACCAGAATTGGAAGCAGCACCAAGTTTTTCAATGGGTAATTGCAGGTTTGTTTGGGAATTGGCTTTTTTAGTTTTTTATGAAAGGATTTGTAAAAATGTATGGAGAATGAGTTGATTTTTTGGTTAATTTTGTATGTTCCGAGAGCTTTGTGACTGCAATTGTTATGAATATGAAAACTAGAGGGGTTTGAGACTTCACTGGCCAAGTGTTGAAAGTTGGTGTTGCCTATAGAGGGTCTTTGGGGTGTCTTACTCTGTGTCTTGTTTTGTTATTTTCATTCTTCACTTTGATTTTGATTTTAACATATTTTAATTTCACAAAAGAATAGAGGTGATGGTAAACTTCAAGAATGAAATGTATTTATGATTTATTGCAAGTATTTATTTTGTAATTTATTTTTATTTTTTGTTTTAAAATTTGTATCAAGGGTATTGTTTTTTTTTAATTTTTTATTGCTACTTATTTCAAAGAAAAATATTAATTATAATTTATAATTAATTTTCTTATTTAAAAAATAATTGAAATAAATAATATCTTGCCAGGCAGTGTATGGTGGTCCTCTATTAGAAAATATTTGTGATTACACAAGCTTTTAGGCTGGTTTTAAGTAGTAGAATATTTATTAATTTATTTTGAGTTCTTAGTATTGATACTATCAATTTGATAGTAAAACTTCATACAAATTAAATAAGTTTTATAAATATTTTACATGCATTTTAGGGATGGATTCGAACCTCGCTGATGGAGTCAAATTTTATTGTAAAATTTTGTGGGTTAATTATTGTTAACATCTACCCAGATGGCTTAATATCATGGTTTGTTGCTATTAAGATATAATTTAAGATTAAGATGATTTATTTATCACACAAAATATATATATTCTATTTTTCCGTGCATCGCACGGGTTACCGCTAGTATGTATATACGGTAATGTTATATGTATTAATTAGTGTAATAATATTAGTTATGACACTATTATTGACGTCATTTATTATAAAAATTATAAATATTAAAAATTTCTTAAATTGTGTCATATCATCAACTAGTAAATTAATTAATACATTAATTAGTGTATATAGTATTATATATATATATATATATAAACATATATATTATAAAATTAGTAAATTTTACTCAGATGAGTTTTATTTTTGAGAACCACACCAGGAGTATAAAGATCTATTAAGTGGGATAATTGTTTACGAAACGGATTAAGTCATGTGAGTTGTATGATAAATATTATTATCAAAGTTTGGTTGGTGCAAGCAAACTATAAAACTATAAATAATTTATTTTAATAAAAAAATGCAAAGTAAACCAGGGGCGCGGCATTGGGTAGTTTCGGTTCGGCAATTGAAAGTTAGGGCATCTTCTCTCTCTCCGTCTCTATAGAAGATGCCAAACGCTTTTCTGCCCCTCTTAAATTTGCTTTTGTCCGACTCTGGACCCATGCGAAAGGCCACTTTCTCTTCTCTTTTCTATAAATAAGGATTTGGAGGGTGGTCAGGCCTTGGCCAACTAGAAATAAATCTCCACTCTCCGGCGAGTCACTCAATCATCTCCGACAACACTTTCGTAAGATTTTCCAATCCCTACTCTTCATATATAATAATAAATAATATTAATAACAATAATGATTGAGACCCCCTTTGGGGTCACCTCCTTCGAAAGGCCACTTTCTCTTCTCTTTTCTATAAATAAGGATTTGGAGGGTGGTCAGGCCTTGGCCAACTAGAAATAATCTCCACTCTCCGGCGAGTCACTCAATCATCTCCGACAACACTTTCGTAAGATTTTCCAATCCCTACTCTTCATATATAATAATAATAATAATAATAATAATGTACTTTCTTCTCTCCGATCTCTCCTAGTTTTATCTCTTACTTTTCACTATTTTCTTGTTTGTTTCGTCTTCTATTTCCTTTTGATTCTGACCCTGCTGCATGGATGTAATGTTGCACAAAATTATTATTATAAAAAATTTCACACATATTTTTCTTTTCTTTTTTTAAATTGCTTCCCAAATCACTCGGCCAAACACGGCATCAGGTACATTTCTATAGGGAATTGTTTTTCAAAGGGCAGAAGAGAAGTATCAATTGGAGCAAATGTTATTCATGGTTTGCTCTACCATTAAATGTATTAGTACTTGAATGTGAGATTTTCGCTATCTGTTGGAATGACATGAAGCCTAGATTGAAGAGCAGAGAGCCACTCGCTTTGCTTCTTCTCACAGTGCTCCGACAGCAAATGCCTTGTTGTTGCAGGAATGGATAGTTAAGTTCCATTTACTTTTAATTTCTGATGAGGCAACAGGTTAATGGTCGCATCCACTTCCATGCTACAACCCTTTGGATCCTTGTCTTTTGGATCAGGGATGAGTCTCCCTTTTCTTTGAATTCTTTTGTTCTGCTTTTTTTGCACATCTCGTTACATATATAATAAAGTCTTTCTGGTTTGCTTTTGTTTTGCTTGAGGCTGTGTTTATTGAAAGATTTGATGAGAGAAATGGAATGGGAAAAACAATCTCACTTTTTTGTTTGGTTATAGGGAAAAGAAATTGAGAAGAAAATGCAGTCCCACGTTTTGCCTTTTGTGTTCACGTACGGTCTGTTTGGTTGGGAGATTTGCGAATGAATTTTAAAAGGAAAAAGAAAATGATTGGTGAAATGTAAATAAAATATAATTATATTTTATCTAGTTTCACATACTTTTTCTCTTTCTCTTCCAAATCTATTTCCAAATTCCCCAACTAAGGATTTTTTTTCTTCTTTTTTCTCAATTTCTCAACTCAACCAAACATAACTTGGAATTCAAATCCATTCAATTCTTTCTCCTTTTCTTTCTCTTTCCATTTTCCTCATCAAATTCTCTAACCAAATACAGCCTAAATATACAAGGGAAATAGGGTGAAAAAACGCAGGATTTCTATTTTCCATCTATCCTGGAGGCTATAATTTTCTTAAAATCTTTTTTTAAATATCAAATTTGAGCTTCTTTTCCTTCAAAACATCCTAAAACATTAGGGGATTCAAGTGTCTAATTTGGGTCTAGGGGTTGGATGCTTTTTATACCCTTAGCTTTGTCACACCTGGTGGATACACACACATATATAGGTATACAATGAGGGTAATAGAGAAGTCCATGTAACACCGGTAGCATGGCAGGTATTTCCACTTGATTTATCGTAGAACTAAAAGGCTGGGTTATCTGTTAAGTGGCAACACTAGATGCAGGAAATAATGTTTGTTAGTTAAAAATTCTGACACCTTTCCATGGTTGGTACAACATGGAGCCTCGAGTGAAGAGCAAAGAGCAACTGGCTTGCCTCTTCTCGTAGTGCTCCAAACATTGAATTGCTTCTCATTGCAGAGATGGATTATTAGGTTCCATTTTATTGTAAATTATGGCAAAGCAACATAGTGATGGTGGTGGTACTCATGTTCTACCCTTTTGCCTTTACCATTAGATTTAACATGTTGGGGAGGCTGTGCATGAGCGTAAGAGCAGACAACCACTTTCTTGCCTATTCTCACTAGACTCAGAACATTAATTTTTCTTATCATTTTGGGATTGATGGGGAATGCCTTCCCATTTTGATCGATGTGGTTATGTTAAAAGTTTTGATGCAACCCGTAGGCTGAGTATGATTAGAATGAAAGTGGTGGAAAGTACGGGAACGAGAAAAAAACAAAATATTTTCAGAGTTTGTTTAGTATAAAAGTGGTGGAAACTACAAGAAAGTTAATTATTTTGTACAACCCATAAAAAATCATTATGATTTGCTTGTTCCTGAAAATATTTTATTGTCTAGATGTCGTAGAGAATTGAGAATTCTAATTTGTTTGAATTCAAAGACTAAGCATGATGTGAATAGAAATCCAATATTTTGCAATGGGAACAAGGTCAAAAATTGGAGTCGATTTTTTGATGAAAATAAAGATCTTGATAGAGATAAATTAATTAAATTCAAATTTTTTCTTTGGCCCAATTATCGATTAGAAGATTCAGCTTGTATGAATCACTATTGGTTTGATACCAATAATGGCAGTTGTTTCAGCATGTTAAGGATACATATGTATCCACGATTGAAAATTCGTTGATGATACATTTTTCCTATCTATCCTATACCATATCTGCCATATGAAAATAAACAGATGCACACATGACTTGTCTTCCATCTCATTCTAATATATGATACTAATTCAATAACGTAAACAAAATGATAACTAATTTTTTAATTTTTTGCAAAATACATAATAAAACACACCGAATATTTAAATTTGTCCTTGCATGCGGTTACTTGTAATTAAAATTTAAAATTTATCACCTCTTTTTTGTTTTTTTTATCTTGCAAAATTTTCATTCTAATCAAATGTTTACAATATATATTTTCCTTTCCATTTCTTTTCTTTCACCTCAATTTCTACCACTTTTTCGCTTCAACTATTTTTTTTCTTTCTAATCAAACAGAGCCTTGGGAATATTGTTTTACCCCGCTACAGCCCACCTCTAATCATAGTAATCACAATAATAAACAAATGATGGGCGGAGAGTTGAATCGGGACAGAAATTGCTTTTGGTGCCGGAGAATTGTTTATAGGGGGCCATAGGTCATGTACTCAGTGTATATATGTGTCCAATTTTGAGGGTTGCCACGTGACGGCTTGTAATGTTGAATATTTAAGTTTACAACAATGCTAGGTAGCTCAAAATTTTATGGCTCAAATGGCTCAAATCACTCAAAATGACGTCGTTTTGAGTGTAAATGAGTGTAAAACGACGTCGTTTTGACGGATTTGAGCCATTTGAGCCACAAAATTTTGAGCTACCAAACATTTTCCTTAAGTTTAATGGACATTCTATGTTGATCAACTATTGCCATTCATTTGGTCTCTAGCTTGCTTGTACATTTACACTTAGGCCATATTCGTTTGGATGGACATGGCCTTAAGGGTTGCATTTCTACATCCAGTGAACCTATTAGCAATATAGCTGAATCTTGCTGCTTGCATCCAGGTAAGCAAATATGTCAACCGCGATACTCCCCTCTCCTCACTGCTTGTTCAGAAGTGCGCCACAGAACCGAACTGCCAATGCCTTTGTCAAGACCCCATCCTCTCTAGGAACCGTAAAGAGCGTCTCTAAATCCTTTGGATTGAAATCCTCAAGTTTTAGAGTGTCTGCAATGGCAGCATACAAGATCAAGCTGATAACCCCAGATGGTGAAGAGAATGAGTTTGAAGCCCCTGACGATGCTTACATCTTAGATTCTGCAGAAAATGCAGGAGTGGAGCTTCCCTATTCTTGCAGGGCCGGTGCTTGCTCAACCTGTGCGGGGAAATTGGAGTCGGGTTCGGTTGATCAATCTGACGGATCTTTTCTTGATGAGAACCAAATGAAGCAGGGTTACTTGCTCACTTGCATTTCATACCCAACTTCAGATTGTGTCATTCACACTCACAAGGAGGAAAATCTTTACTGAGAGCATCCATCATACCCTGGTCCTCTGTTTTGGTGCAAGGAAAGTCTCGGATAAGGTTTCAACTTGTTATCTATCGATGTTATGAACCAAATCAACCATGTTCGTTCCCATAATTCCAGTCCCCTTTTCTTTCTAGCTTTTTTCAATGCTGCTTGAAGTTGGTTTTGACTAGAATCAATGTTTAATTAATTTTTTTTTTAAAATACTACTAATAATAAATGTTTGTTTAAAATACAAGTGAGACATCAAATTTGGTTGATAACTTGAGAGTTGAGAATGGCCTTAGTTATTTTATATAGTGTAAAATACATATATATCTATTGAGATTTGTTTAAAATATGTGAATGCGGTTATGAAAATTACAAATATCTTTTTATCATAGTTTTTTATTTGACAGAATTGAAAGAAAAAAAATTAAATTTTTAACTATTTTTCCATACAACAATAAATATTACTTCAATTGTTAATTGAAATATAATTACGACATTATTAAAAATTGATAATTTATTAATAAAAGGGATTATTTATTATGCGATTAAAAACTTGAAAGTTGAAAGGTTGAGATATAATTTTTAGAATTACAATAGACAATTTGTTTGCATTAGATGTGGATGTTTAAGAAAATATTTTTAAAATTTTAGTTTTTTTTTTTCCCCCCCCTCCATTTGTTTGACGGTTCATATTTAAGAACATTGCATATCATAATTCATGTGAGCAAGATCATGAACCATGATGAATAGTAACTGCATGTCGTGTGTCCTGAATTTGGATTTAGAGAAATAAAACTGGACAGTACAGTGTTACCTAAACAGAGCTCTCCTGTTGAATTGAAACCTCTCACTCATCAGTAGGAGAATGGTCATTTGATGGTATGGAGCATTGTGTCAGACCATTTATTACTTTACTCTTGTCTTTTAAAAATTTAACAAAAGAATTGTTCCAAAATTACCAAATAATTTGTCCGTCGTGACATAATGTCCAGGGTTGAAAGCAGAATTGCAACATGACATGTAATGTAACATGGAAAATTGGCCTATTAAGAAGATTACTGTCATGCAAACCAATAAATTTTTCCTATCATGCAAACCAATAAATTTTTCCTATCAGTAGTGACATAGTGTCTAGGATTCTTGGAGTGAAGAACCTAACCAAAAGTTTTTCTGCAATCTTGGTGTGAAAGCATCTTCACACTACAAATGCAAAATGATTTCTTTTCACTTATCTTACTCGAGACAATAAATTTATTAGTCAACAATTAATGAAATAGGTGTCACCACTCACTCATATATATATATATATATCAATCATTTATGACTACAAATATGTAAATAGATGATATACATCAAATCCAAAGCATCCATCAATTCAGAATCAAAATATGTCAAAAACTTTAAATGAAAGTGTTGTTCAATACCTAAAGAAAAATCTATTATTAGCTCTACTCATTTACTAATACCAAACAGATTAACCAACCCCAATCCATTCTAAGCGACATGAATAGCGTTAGTTAGCTGCCACAAAGTTGTGGCCTTAATCTTACTAGTCTTCAAGTTGAGGTTCTTGAACTCATCCACTATCCACACACTTGTTTCCAATCCATTATTGCAGCAGTAACTATGGTTTGCAAATTGCTCAAGCGGCAGAAAAAATCATCATCCTCCTTGTTTTCACCACCACCAATACCCATTTGATCGAACTCTTGAACAGCTTGGCTAAGTGTCAAGGTGCACTCATCTAAGGGTCAACACCTTAATGCCACACTCATTTGTGCCATTTGGAGAGCCAAAAACATACCCAAGAAGTTGTTGATGCAAGTGCAAGCCAAGGTCCAAGGCATGGTGCAAGATAGCCCAAGACATGCCATGAAGCAGCCCAGCCACAACAAACCACAACAGGCCAAAGACTTACCTGTCCAACAACAACTTTAGGCCAACTTTTGAAGGGTCAAATGTAATCTTTTTGATCTGTAAATTTTTATATAAATACCTTAGTATTAAAGGTGTTTTGGGTCCAAGTACTGTAATTTTCTCTTCTTGTAGAATTTTTTAAAAAATCCATTATGATTCTTTAAACATAGTGGATGTTTCCTCTTGCCAAATAGGAAATGGCTTAACAAGCTATATTAAGGAGGAGGTACCCAAGTGTTGAATCAAACCACTTGTGCCTTTAAAGTACCTCCACCTAGCCATTGGTAAGGCAACTTTTGTAGCACTTTTGGTGCATTGTTCAACGATTATAATGCCTTCTTTTGGTGCATAGCTTTGCACAATTAAGACTTGGAAGCAACTTAAGCATGAACTTAAGCTCCAATTCTTCCCTGAAAATGTTGAGTATAATGCCTGGCATGCTTTGTGGGATCTCAAGCACACCGGCACCATAAGAGATTACATGAAACAATTCTTTGGGCTTATGCTAGACATCAAAGACATGTCATAGAAAGCCAAGCTCTTCTTCTTTCTTGAGAGATTGAAGCCATGGCCCAGAGTTGAACTTCAAAGGCAAAGAGTACAAGATTTAGCCCATGCACAAGTAGCAACTGAGTGCCTTACGGACTACGCCGAACCTAAGCAACGGGATAGTGGTTCCCCGCGCAAGAGTAGGGAGGTGAAAAGTCCCAAGGCTATGGTGAACCTAAGAGTGGGGGAGCCAACATTTCTACATCCAAAACCCATTCGGGTGGAGGACAATGGCAACAAAAGAGCTATGGTGACAAGGTAAAAGCCCCTCAACAGTTCTCTACAAACAAAGCAAAGGGCCCTATCTCTTGTTTCTTATGCAATGGGCCACACCGGTTATCTGAATGTCCACAAAAGCGTGCCTTGAATCCTCTAGCAACAGTGCCTGACCATGTCTCCCAACCAAGTGACGATGATAGCAAGGAAAAAGATTGCAATCTAGGCGAAGTGGCAAGGGTTCTAAGGCAGCTGGCTCTAGAGTGGGAGCCTTTCATATGATGAATGCCATGAAGAAGAAGGCTTCTACAGGGAGGCCTAAGAAGAATGCCAAGAGTGGCAAAGTGGGCAAGCATTCAAATCCTAAATAACTTGTGGAGTCTAAAGATGAAGACAAAGGGAAGAAACCCATGTATAGTGGGAAATCATTAGGCAAGTTGAACAAGAGCAAGTCGAACAAGAGCAAGTCATCCAACAAAGGTTTGATGTTTGTGGATGTAAAACTTAATGGGATGCCCTTCCGTACTTTGATTGACACAGGGGCCACCCACAACTTTGTTGCTGGAACCGAAATTGAAAGACTTGGGCTATCTTTAGACAAGGATAGTAGCCACATCAAGGCGGTTAACTCGGCGGCGTAGCCCATCTATGGGGTTGCAAAATCTGTTCATTTAAGGTCAGCACTTGGAAAGGAAGAATAGATTTCACCGCAGTACCCATAGATGACTTCCAAGCCATCTTTTGGTTGGATTTCTTGAGAAGCACAAAGACGACAGTCATGCCTTATTCTAATAGTATGTGTGTCATGGGGGACAAGCCATGTCTTATTCCCACTATAGCCACCAACAATAGTGACCAGTTTGTCTCAGTTATGCAACTCAAGAGGGGTGTTAGGCATGGTGAACAAACTTGGGTTCCTACATTGAAGTTGAATAAAGCTCTTGAATATACTCCTGTCCCAGCCGCAGTTAAGAAGGTCTTAAGGCAATTTGTAGATGTTATGCCTGAACAATTGCCTAAGGAGTTGCCTCCACGCCGGGGTGTGGATCATGTTATTGAGTTGGTACCAGAGGCAAAGCCACCAGCTCGTGCACGTATAGAATGGCTATTCCCGAGTTGAATGAACTAAAGAAGCAGCTTACGGAGTTATTGGAAGTAGCCTTCATTAGGCCATCAAAGGCCCCATTTGGTGCACCTGTCTTGTTCCAAAAGAAGCATGGCAGTAGTCTTCACTTATGTGTGGATTATCGGGCACTCAACAAGCTAACCATCAAGAACAAGTATCCCCTTCCTCTAATTGCAGATTCATTTGATCAATTGAGCAAAGCGAGGTATTTTAGAAAGCTAGATCTTCGATCGAGGTACTATTAAGTAAGAATTGCCGAGGAAGACGAGCCTAAAACCACATGTGTTACTCACTATTGTTCCTATGAGTTCTTAGTCATGCCATTTGGCTTGACCAATGCCCCAGTAACATTTTACACCATGATGAATGAAGTTTTTCAAGAGTACTTAGACCAATTCGTGGTAGTATACTTGGATGACATTGTAATTTATAGCTCTACTTTAGAAGAGCACGTGGAACATCTTAGAAAAACATTGTCCAAGTTAAGGGAGCACAAGCTTTATGTCAAGCTAGAGAAGTGTTCTTTTGCCCAAGAGAGGATTAAGTTCCTAGGGCACATTGTTGAGCATAGATGCATCAAAATGGACCAAGAGAAGGTCAAGGCTATTCAAGAGTGGCAGCCACCCGCTAATGTCTCAGAGCTGCGGTCATTCCTTGGGTTAGCTAATTATTATTGCAAGTTTTTTGAAGGCTACTCAAGACTAGCTTCCCCATTGACATAGTTGCTAAAGAAAGGCAAGCCATATGTTTAGGCAAAAGAGTGCCAACAAGCCTTTCAAGCCTTGAAAGAAGCTATGTCAAAAGACCCTATTCTTGCTCTGCCTAACTTAGGTAAAGCTTTTGAGATACAAACTGATGTATCTGATTTTGCTTTGGGTGATGTTCTTTTGCAGGATGGTCACTCAATTGCCTATGGGAGTAGGAAGTTCAATGATGCCGAGCGGAGATATCCAGCTCAACGGAGATATCCAGCTCATGAGAAAGAGTTGCATGCAGTAGTGTATTGTCTGAGGACTTGGAGGCACTACATCTTGGGCTCACGGTTTGTTGTAAAAACTGACAATACAGTGGTTAGCCATTTCTTAACACAGCCCAAGCTAAGCGCACAACAAGTACGATGGCAAGAGAAGTTGGTAGAGTTTGATTTTGCCTTAGAATACAAGGCTGGTCCCACCAACCATGTTGCTGATGTACTAAGTAGGAAGGCGGAGCTTGTCGTGTGCCATCATGTATGTTCACTTCCATTTCAACCAGCATCAAGGAGAAAATCAAGGCTTATCTAGACAAGGATGCTATGGCAGAGAATCTTATGAACCTTGTCAAAATAGGTAAGACTCGCCAATTTTAGGTGCAAGATGGACTTCTAATGACAACAGGCAACCGCATCTTTGTACCCAGGGCTGGTGATTTGAGAAAGACACTTCTTAGAAAGTGCCATGATACACTTTGGGCAAGACATCCGGGTTGGGAGCAAACATTGGACTTGGTGAAACAAGGATATTATTGGCCCCAAATACGTGATCATGTTGAAGAATATGTCCGCACTTGTCTCATTTGCCAACAAGACAAAGTTGAACATAAGAAGAAAGCAGACTTGCTTAAACCTTTGCCCGTGCCTAAATGTCCGTGGGAAAGTGTATCACTTGACTTTATCACTGAACTGCCTAAAGTGGGAGACATCGAGACTATCTTGACTATTGTGGACCGATTCTCCAAGTATGTCACCTTTGTAGCTACCCCAAAGTATGTTTCAGCGGAGGAGACTGCCCAACTCTCCTTCAAGCACATTGTTAAATATTGGGGTATGCCTAAAAGTATTGTTAGTGACCAAGATTCACGTTTCGTTGGCAACTTTTGGATAGAGTTATTCAAGCTTTTTGGGTCACAACTTAATACTTCATCAAGCTAACATTCGGAGATGGATGAGCAAACTGAACGCTTCAACTGTATGCTCGAGGAGTATTTGCGCCACCTTGTCAATGCTAATCAACGAAATTGGGTGCAACTTCTTGATGTAGCACAGTTATGCTTTAACTTTCAAAAGAGTAGCTCTACGGGCAAGAGTGCCTTTAAGATAGTGAATGGACAGCAGTCACTGTTTTCTCACACAATGGATGGATCTTATGAAGGAAAGTCACCCAAGGCTTACCAATTTGCTAAGGAATGGAAGAGAAACCATAACATTACTTGTGCCTATCTTGAAAAAGCAACAAGTAAAATAAAAAAATGGGCTGATGAAAAGAGGAGGCCACTTGAGTTTAGAGTTGGGGATCAAGTTCTTGTCAAACTCAATCCCGAGCAATGCAAGTTCATGAGGGAAAGAAGACAGAAGACTAGTACGCAAATATGAGGGATTAGTAACCATTCTAAAGAGAATTGGCAAGTGTGCTTACAAGATACATGCTCTATCTTGGCCAAAAGTGCACCCGATTTTTCATGTGAGTTATTTGAAGCCTTACTATCCAAACAAGGAAGATCCAACTCGAAATGAGCTGAAATGCCAAACCATCACATCCAAAGTAGGAAAAAGGTCTATTGAATCTATCTTGGCCGATCGGGTGAAAATGGTTTCTAAGAAGAAACAAAGGCAACACTTGGTGAAATGGAACGGCCTTGGAGATGAAGAAATAAGTTGGGAACGGAAGGCAGACTTGTTGGCTTTTCAAGACGAGATTGATGTTTGTTGGGTAAAGTTGTCGAGGGCGTCGACCGTTCAAGTAGAGGAGACTGTCAAAGTGTGCCCATTCCAGGGTCAACACCTTGATGCCACACTCATTTGTGCCATTTGGAGAGCCAAAAACATGGCTGACAAGTTTTTGGTGCAAGTGCAAGCCAAGGACCAAGGCATGGTGCAAGACAGTCCAAGGCATGCCATGAAGCAGCCCAGCCACAGTAGGGTAAAGACTTGTCTGCCCAACAACAACTTTAGGACAACTTTTGGAGGGTTAAATGTAGTCTTTTTGCCTTGTAAATTTTTATATAAATACCTTAGTATTAAAGGTGTTTTGGGTCCAAGTATTGTAATTTTTCTCCTTTTGTAGAATTTTTAAAAAAATTTATTATGACTCCTCAAACATAGTAGATGTTTCCTCTTGCCAAATAGGAAATGACTTAACAAGCTATATTAAGGAGGGGGTACCCAAGGGTTGAACCAAATCATTTGTGCCTTTAAAGTACCCCAATCTAGCTATTGGTAAGGCAACTTTTATAGTACTTTTGGTGCATTGTTCAACTATTGTAATGCCTTCTTTTGATCAATGAAAAGTTCATTTCACCTTTATATTGTGCAAAGCTTTTTAATTGTTGTTTGCTTTACTTTTAGCTTGTTGCTTGCTATTTTATGGCTTGTCTCTAATTTTGTGGCTCATCAACTTAACTAATATTGTGTTTGGTTGTCTTTGCAAACCTTTTGAGCTTTATTAGCGGGCTAGTAAAGAGAGTTAACTAGTGTCACACACACTTGCATATCTTTGTCAAGGCTTCCGCATTGCCAATGTGTGACACTAAGCTTGTCTAAGTTATCATCCATGTGGTGCAAGCAATCTTCATAATCAGCAGCCTTGAATCCCTCAGATCTACTCAGCTTTTTAAGAAATGCCTTGGTGGAGTCTGCCCAGGCTAGGCTCACAGCCAATGCGAACTTAGCCAATCGGTAAGGGCTCTGGCTTTGCTCTCCCGTTGCCAAAAGGGAGTGAAAACACAGTCTCGGATATATGGTGGCATTGTTGCATGAAGCCCCGATGCATACTCTAGCATTCGTTGGACATAAAAGACTCGAGGCCTAATCTTGGCCTCAATATTCATGAGAGAATAATTTGGATTATAAGTTGTAAACTGATACGGACCACTTTTTAGGTAATCCGATGCATCATCAATGCTATCCTTCAAATTCATTATGGGGTGCTTCCAGAAGTGGTCCTGGTCCTGAAGATGATGATGATGATGACTCCTCATGGTTTTACGTTTACCATCATCACCCATTTGTTGAGGTTCTGGATAGAACTCCCAATGTATTGTTCAGTCTCATTCACAACATTTAGGCAATTCCTTATTAATTCAGATTCATCAGTCAGGAGGAGCTTCTTCAAGAATGACTTGGTTGATCGACTCCTGGCTAGGCTCTCAGATAAGGCCATCAATGCCAATTGACGCGGGATTTTTTGTTATTGTTGTTGAGTATCATTACTACTGAATCATTAAAAATATCAAATATCAAATATGAAGCATTACTCATCTTAAAATATATGAATGTTGTAAGACAAAGAATAGATAATTTTCAATTTAATAAATATGAATGCTTCAAGTCAATTAGAAATGTATAGTCTATAATAAGGTCTCATTTGAGAACAGACTAATTTAGTAACTTTTTTGCTATTTGGCTAAAATATGAGCTAAAAAAAACTAATATGTTTGGGATGACTTTTTGACTTTTTACGAAAAGATGTGCAAAAAGTAGGGAGAAAAGAAAATCTTTGACTTTTTGGTATGGATTGTTGGCTTTTTGGCTAATTTAATAACTTTTTGGCTAAAAATGAGGGTTCCCAAACGAGGCCTAAGACTATATTTATGTTTAAAAAAATAATAAATGGTTAGCATAATTTTGATAATTTTTTGAAAAACAATTATAGTCTGACCATAGAACTATGTATATCTGATTAATCTCGTTTTTTATATGAATAACATACTCGATAAACTTTATAATATGTATGGTCCAGGTCAATCAAAAAAAAAATTGATACAAACTTCACCATGGCGTCACAGCGGGGGTGCTGTGACATCACTCTCCCCAAGTCCTAATCCAAGATAAGATATATATATCTATATTTAATTGTGACGTCTTGAGATTTTCTGTTCTAAATTTTTTTTTTAACGCATTTTGAAATGTTAAATCATATTTTAAAATTCATTTATCTTGATAATCTTACATAATCTTATTACAATTCAAAATATATCTAATCATATAAGATAGAGATTTTAGAGACAGAATATCCAGAAAAATTATGACCACCAAATGGATACAAGGAAAACCACCCATCCTTATGCCACTCCCAAGTGAGACAACCCCCCAAAATCAGCATCCCCAATGAATAGCAATTTCCCTTGACTTTATCACCAACCCCATGCCAATCTCGTGCATCTCTCTCCCTCTTTCTCTAGAAACCTATCTGTATTTTTACTTTTCTTACCAACCACCACCACCACCATCATCATCATCATCATCATCCAACAAAAGGCTCTGGAGAGTCAAGCCATGGCAGCCTGTGGAAGCCTCCAACACATCTTCGAGAAGCCAATGCCTGAAAACCTAACACTCCTCGAATCCCTCTCATCATGGAAACATATCAAATCTTCAAAACCCATTGAAGATTCATCTTTCACTGAAATCTTTGGTGAATTGCATTTCGAAGAGAATCCAGAACCATCCCCATCTTCCACCACTACTCTTCCCCTCTCATCCTCGTCCTCCACATTATCATCTTCCTCTTCATTGTCATCCTCATCATTGAAAGCCATAGTCGAAAATCTCGACAATGAAGGAAGCACCAAGAGCCAAACATCAGATTATTATTCAAGAAAACAATACGTGGGTTGTCACAAGAACAGCGACAGCTTTTCGTCGATGAATTCAGATAGTTTGCAGCTATGCACTGAAGGACTTGGATTCGAAAGCTCCGACGATGTCGACTTGAAAACCGACATGGGTAGTAATGATTGGCAGAGCCAAGATGATAGAATGTGCATTGCCAAAAATTCATTGAATGAATTGAGGAGGTCGAGGAGATGTGGAAGAATATTCCCTCCACCGATATCGAGCATTGGGAAGAGTGGGAAGCCATGGGTGAGCTTCAAATCGTATCGCCACGATGGTAGGTTTGTGCTCAAAGAGATAAGGATCCCAGATAACGAATTGTTGCATGCTCGTCGAGAAGATGGTAGATTGATTCTGCAGTTTTGTCAGTCTGACGATGAGATTCTTGATGAAGATGAAGACGAAGATGAAGAAGAAGAAGAAGAAGAAGAAGAAAAGAGTGATTTTGATGGCGATAATAGTAATGTGAAGGAAGATGAAATTTGTGCTGGAAAGGATGTGGATATCAAGACCACTGCAGATGGAGGCGATGATTCGGATTTGTATAAATAATGGGTATGGAAGCTTCAAGGTTTTGATTTTTTGAAAGCCAAGCATTCAAGGTTTTTATTATTTTTTTATTTTTCTTCAAGTTCATGCTCTTTGATCCATTGAAATGTGCAAATAAGTAGGATAGCAAAGGGGGATGAATTTGAGTTTGTTGTTTATTAGAATTAGTTTTTTTTTTTTTTTGTTGTTTTTGAAGCTTCTACTTTCTAGGGCGAATCTGATTGCAACTTGCAAGTTGCAAATTTGTGGTTTCCATGTGTTTTTTTTTTGTTAGTTTTTACAGTTATTTGCATTTTGGAATGTGAAATTTAACACTCTAGAAATGGTGAGATTCTTTATTTACGGGAAAGGCGTGCCTGCTGTACAGCAGGTACTACAGTGCAGTAAAAGCGTTCGGATCCTCTAGAGTTATTCTCTAGAGTGATCTCCTAAAGTATATGATCGAACGGCTGAGAATAAAACTCACCAAAACGACGTCGTTTTGGTGAGTATTTTGTTGAAAAAAAAAAAATTCAGCATTTTCGATTTCAAAACAACGAAGGTTCTGTGGAAATGCAAATCTGAAATTAGAGAGAGAGAGAGAGAAGGGCTGAGAGTTTCGGATGTCCGACTCGCCACCGTCGCCGCTGCCGCTGCCACACCGCTAGGTCACCATACTCCAACAGATTGAAAGAAAAAACCACAGGTTCGTTCATCCTCTAAACTTCAAATATTAGGGCTTTGATTCCAAAAATTAGGGAAAAAATAAAAAAATATGTTCTTACGGGAGCCGAACTTCAAATATTAGGGCTTTGATTTGAGACTTTTTACACAATTTATTTCAAATCTATGCTTAGAGGAGCCGAACTGGATGATTGGAATCATCAAAGAAATTTATGAATATCAAGTTTTAAATATATATATATATATATATATATGCATCTGTGTAATGGGCCTAAAATGGGCATTTAATCTGTGTGTAATTTAAATTATATGACATACAGAAATATAGTATTTAAATTCCAAACATGGGCATCTGTGTGTAATTTAAAATGGCCCTCTATTTGTATAATTTAATCTGTGTGTAATTTAAATATAGTATTTCTGTGGTTGATCATAAAATGGGCATTTTCAGTTTGGAATACAGAGAAATGTAAGAGAATGATATATGTAATTAAGTTTGTTTTCTTTGGCATTGATGAATGTCTATGCATAAATGCTCAGTATAGTTTCTTCCATACTATTCCTTTAGATAACAGTATGTAACAGAATGATATAGTTTCTTCTATACTCATAATGATATATGAAATACACATCTTGCCCTTTAAATAACTTTAGATAAAGAAATGTTGTCAAAGATTCATAACTTTAGATAAAGAAATGTTGGAGCAAACAATAGGAAAAGATGAGCAATATAATTGAGTTTTTTTTTTTTTTTTAAAACCAAACCCAAGTCATACCAACCAGCCCTGCTTGCACACTGTTTTGCAATTGTCAGTTTCCTTCCAAGATTTTAACTCTCTCAGCTACCTCTTCCATAAGAAAAAAACCTCCCTTGTATCACGTACTATCCATTCTTCATTAGGTTCTTCTCAATAAGATTAGTTTCATACACAACTTTTGCTTAGCCCACTGAAGAAACATCCTGCATTGTAAAGGTAATGGACAGATTAATAGTTACAAAATTATTGTTCCTAATATCCTAAGTATTGTTCCAAACCCAATATCCTAAGTATTGTTCCACACCCAAACATAAAATAAAATTAAAGATGAAAACAAGTAAAGGTAATGGACAGATTAAACATTGCAAAAGCCTATTGCTTGCTACACTAACAAAGGTAGATTGATAGTTACAAAATTACACTTACGAAGAATAATTGTTAGAAGCACAAATCCTAAAGAGAATGTCATCTTCTACTAATCGGTAGTTGAATCTGTTGGTATTTTTTATGCAGATAAACAAATGGCTTCATCTTCTACTAATAATACGAACTTAAGATTAAAGCCAAGGTTTTGTAATTGTGGAAGAACAGCTTCCGTGCGTATTGTACGAACCAATGCAAATGGAAATAAAGGACGTGTCTATTTTGTTTGTCCAAGAAAATATGTAAGTACCTGTTATATAAATGAATCTATTACTTTTTACAAATTTCATTTGTCCTTTATTGATTACTTTTTACAAATTTCTTGTCCATTGTAGTCTACAAACGACCACTGCAATTACTTCAGGTGGTTCGCAGATGACGACGACGACGACGACATTACTGCATCAACTTCAACCAATGCTGGACCTCGGACAGATTCAACAACAGAAGAAATTAATGATCTACGGAGATGGCTTGGTGAGCATGATAGAAGGCTTCAAAGGATGGAGAAGATGTTCAAGGCAATGACTTATGTCATTGTATTTTGTGTATTTTTGTACTTTATCATGTAAATGACTCAGTTGTTAGGTTTTCGAACATACTATGAATGTAATCTACTTTTCTACTTGTTTTGTAATTTTTTTTTTGGTGCTTAAAAATCTGATGGCTTGCAAAAACAAGTGTATAACAGGTTTGTTTGAGATGAAATGTGTTGAATGAACAGTTTGTGAAATCTATTGAACACGTGCATTGAATAACAATGTGTTAAATGAACAGGTGCTTAACAGTGTATTTTTTTGGACAATGGTTAAACATGTTGAATTGATATGTGTTCAATGAACAGGATTACATGTTAAATTGAAATGTGTTCAATGAACATGATTACATATTAGTCAAATAGGCTGATTTGTAGTTTCCCCCCCAAAAAATAGCTAAGTTTAGATGTGTTTAATTAATGAATTTGAGACTTGGCCATTAACTCTTCCTGCGTGTGTAGACTGTAAAATGACTCTTCCTATACAGGATTACATATTTTCTATGCTCATTTTTTTGTCTTGGTCCAAAAGTGTTGCTTATTTAGGATTTTATTTCTTCAGTATCAAGTGAACAAATATATATGATGCAGCTTTGTTATGTGGTTCAATTATTAAGTTTGATGATAATAGGAGAAGAACGTCAAAAAGAAAAGATGCTAAATTAGGACAAAAATATTTATATACACTGGTTTTTAGGTTCTGGTTTCTTTCTATCTATTAGAATGGTTCTTGAAAGTCTAGGTTCTATAAGATGTTGCTGTTGTAGTAATGCTCATGGTTAGTAATGACAGTAGGAATATCAGGTTTGCCTACAAAGATGAAGATGAGTTTTGCTGATTAAGTTTGTGGTAATAAGTTTCCACACCCAAGGTATGCTGCTGTTGTGCCCTTAAACCAGCAACTGCAGCTGATGTATGCTGCCATAGGGCATATCATTTTTCACCCAACCACACCCAACATACTACACCGAAGGAATGCTGCCAGTCGGAACAACCTTACACCAGCTGTTGTTGAATCCATGCTGTTTGTATGCTACCAAATAGAATGCCATCAAAACAAATGCCACCAACAGCAGATATCAAGCACAATGGCAACCGGAAAGCCAGCCAAAGCCCAAACCAGAATGCCACCAACCAGCAGCCATAGCAACCAGCAACCAACATAAATTTCAACCAAAGTTTCAGCAACATTTGAACAGAAATTTCAACAAAAATTAAGCACAAGTTAATCAAAATTTCATCAACATTTCAACAGAAATTTTAGCAAAATTTAAGCAACAATTGAACCCAAATTTCAACAGTTTCATGAAAGGTTTTCAATATTACATATCCAACAAAAAATTCACAAAAATTCCCAAAACAAAATAACACTAAGATGTTGGCGTGTGATCCACATCCCCACGCCCACGCCCACGCCCACGCCCACGCCCATATAGTACCTACAAAAAAAATAAAATTATATTACATCGAAGGAACCATAAAATCAAATGGAACTTTAAATGAATGAATGACAAAATAAAAGAGTAAAGGTGAAAAATAAATTATTTCACTACATGCGGGACTATTTGAAGCTTGTGAGTGACAACTACTTGCATTGTTAAGCAATGCTTGATAGGTTCCATGGACGGAATACATCGATGGCATTGAAAAATGCATATTGTGATGAACAAAACTTGGCTGCAACAATAACAAACACATATCAATATAAAATGATAATAGTCACATACAAATCCCTACTAAAACTTTTTATTAAACTAACTTACATCATAGGCGGGATACATAAATTGAGACGAAGAAGCTCTAACTTGAGAAACACTCGGCGAGAATGGAGGAAGTTGAGGAGCACTTGAAAATAAAGGAGCCAACTGAGGAAATAAGGGAGGTGCTTCAGGGGCACTTGTCGAAAATAAGGGAGGAGTTTGAGGAGTAACAGACATGGAAGTTTGAGAAGCATTATGTGAACTTGTTTTATGTTTCTTTGCCAACGCAAGCTCCAAAGCACCTTTTGTCCGCCTTCATCCCTTGCTAGTGCACTCTCTTCTCTTGAGTCCTTTTGCTTGAACTACATTTTTATCCACTACACCATCCACTTCAAAGCTTTCGGGGCATGTGTTGGGGGGGCTTTCTTGCTGAATAGTATCTAAACAAGGCATATTGAATTTTGTGCTTAACATGGTTTCAATGTCTGCAATTAATTCATCCGCTTTCTCGACCGTCAAATTATATGTTTCGTCACTTTCAGAAGCTCTACACGCTACTAATCTGAATATTGCCATCAATGACCTATAACGTGAAGTTTGATGCAATCTTACATCAACTTGAACATCATGCCCACACCTATCTTTCACATTTTCAGATCTTGCTTTTTTAGTCCATCTCTTTAGAATATATTGTGAAGGAATCTCTTTGAATTTGAGTCTTTCTCTAAGGATCTTCAAACAATGACTACACAAAATGCCCTTTATTTCAAACTTCCTATAATTGCAAGTGACCGAATCATCACACTCCTGCCTCACCTTCCTCACCTTTATACCATCACTATCAAGAACAGTATAAACGGTACTCTCACCATCATTTTCAATTTCTTCAATGTTTGCTTCAAGGGACTTGACATACTCATCCTGAAATTCTTCAAAAATTTTATTTGTGTAAACATCTGCAGCTTGCTCCATAATCTTCACTTTAATATTCACCCTTGGCAACTTTTGGCATAGAGCATATTCGGCTTGTAACTCTTTGTACCTCTTCTCAGACAGAACTCGATCAAAATGCATGAAAAATTGCATTAAGTTATGATCAGACTGAATGAAATCCTTCAAGAAAGCATTAAAGGATTCACTAAGTTGGGTGCTACTCATGCTCTCACCCCATGCATTTCTAACATATGGCCAACCCCATTTTTCCTTGACCCCAAATGTTAACTTCAACCAATGATTATCTCTTACTTCATACTTGTCAAGCATTTCCTCCCATTTTAACATAAACTCTTCCTCATCCTCAATGTCGTACATAAACGTAGATAAAACACTCTTCATCCCTTTATCCTTCATCGCCTTATCCTTGAAGATAGAATTTGCATGCCTGAATGCATTTTGCATCAAATGCCAAGTGCAAAGGCGGTGGGTTGTGTTAGGCATGACAATAGGTATGGCCTTAGCCATCGCAGCATCCTGATCCGTAAAAATTATTTTTGGAGCCTTACTTGACATTGCCTCCAAGAATCTTCTAAAAAGCCATACAAAAGAATCGGCGGTCTCATCATACATCAAAGCTGCACCAAATATCACAGTTTCCCTATGATGGTTAAATCCAACAAAAGACGCAAATGGTCTATGTGCACATTTAACTTGTAAGTAGTGTTGAAAGTCACAACATTACCAAATTGCCCATAATCCATGATCATCTGAGCATCGGCCCAAAATATGTTTGTAATCTGCTCCTCATTATCTAATTGGACCGAGTAAAAAAAAGATGGATTCTCCAATGATTTGTCACGAAAATATTGCAAAATGCTACCTGCCTTCCCATATGCTAAACTGTTTTGCCTCTTCGTTCTCAAATAATTTTTTTGGTCCAGTTTTGTGAACCCAAGTGACTCCCTTCCACCAACTTCATTACCCATGAGCTCAAATGCAGCATTAAGACAGATTCCAGATTTTTCAGCTAAATCTATTTCAGTTGCCTGTGATGCAGATATCTTCCTTTGGGATGGTAACATATGCGTACATTCTGTTGGTACAAAGATATGATTATGTTGTTCAATAAAATCACTAACAAAAAATTTCTTTGTATTCCTACCCCACTTAATAACAAGTCGGGCTTGACAACCAGTCCTTACTTCCTGCCTAGAATTTTTTGTTAATGGATCTCGCTTGTCGACAACCCGAAATCCCTCCTTATTACAAACAAATTGCCTTGAAGTGATTTGCCCCTCTTTGCTCTTGTTTACATAACCCCTTATAATACTAAAGCCCAACCTTCCTCCATAACTATTATAGAAATCATATACTTCTTGTTCTGTATCAAATGTCATGCGAACTCTAGGCTTCCAATCACACTCACCCCCGTCATTCTCATGATTGTTAGGTTCCACATCAATGTGCCAAGTCACTTAAAAAATAAAGAAGTGCTCAATATTAGCATAAAAACTGTACATTATGTTTGCAAAATAATACAAATTGAATAAGATAATCAACGAATAACAAACTGAATAATACAAACTAAATTATGGTCTTTGTTATGTACCATTTAAGATGTTCAGTACAGCAGGTATTCAGAAGAAAAAAAAAAAACTGAGTCCTTTGAAGCATTCATGCACTATATGTTGCTTAATATACATGACCATCCAGCATTTGCACTCTTAGGTAATATGTTGTCAATTTTAATTTGTGACCTTGTGTTCTTTTGCCTGTACTACAACACAAAGCCCTGGGCTACTTGCTTTGCAGCGTTGATCAGTCTAATTTTGTGTTTTGCATGATTGAGGAATTAATATCAAATCTCCTAAGGATTGCTAAAATTTAATTCATGAATGCCGTTTTAGTAAGCCAAGTTTTAATGGATATCAAGCAACAAGGGGGCTTTGATTGGATTGTGGAAATTTAATTAGTTGCATGAGAATACTACATAAGAAGCTGGATTTGGAAGTTTTTAATCTCGACTGTTCTAACTCTATATATATATATCTAACTATTGTTCTAAATAATCAACACAAATATTGCAAGTTTTCATGGTATTGATGGTTATCGTTTTGAGAAAACAATCAAACTAAACTATTACCAAAAGAAGCAATTATACTGAAACACCAATTCTGCTTATGTGTTTAACAAGAATTCTATGAACAATTGCTTGGTCTGTCAACAAGTAAGAATCCAGATTCAAGTATAAGATTAGGTCCTGTTTTGGTCCACCTAACCCAGAACTCAACATTGGCATATATCTTGATAGTTCAAACCCCCTACCACTTGAGGCTCCATTTCGATACATGGATTTGAAATGAATGGATTTAATACAGGGATTGAACAATATTCAACACAACATAGATATTGCAAAAAAAATTTATGTTCTCAACCATAGGGTTATCATCTGGGATTGATTTAGAGGAGACCAAAAAAAACAAAATCGAACTTAAAACATATATTTAAACATTCTAAATACCTATATTTTCTTCAATCGGTTGGAACAAGGGCGACGGCCACGGCCACGGCGGTGGCAGGATAGTGGCGACGGTACGATGGCGGTGACAGCGGGGCGACTGCCACGGTGGGGCGACGGGATGCACGAAGTAGCAGCCTCTCTACTCTTCTTCGATCTCTCGTTCTTTCGTCGTTTTGCTTCTTCCCGCCGTCTGTATTCACGTTCTTCAACCTGGAGGGAATTTTGAAATCGAAATTGTTGAATTTTTTTTTTTTTTCAACAAAATACTCACCAAAACGATGTCATTTTGGTGAGTTTTATTCTCAGCCGTTCGATCATATACTTTAGGAGATCACTCTAACTCTAGAGGATCCGGAGCCTTTTTTTTTTTTTTAACATAATATTTCTTTGTTTTGTTTTTTTGTTGGTGTGTGCTGCTATTGGCTAGTTTCTGGTTTGAGCACACCTATCAACATTACATTACTTTAAAAAGAATTAACAAAAATAATAAGGGAAAATTATAAAAAAAATAAAATAAAATAAAAAATCTCAAAATTTAGTCTTTGTAACAAAATAAATTATGAGTTTTTAATTTTATTAATTTAAACTTTAATTTTTTATTTGTTTTTAATTTAAACTATTGACCTATTTTCGTTAGGTAAATTAATAGAAAATGATATTTTAGACATTTTATGTATATCTATATTGAGTTTAATGACTAAAAAAAAATTGTGAGCTTTACCTAACAAAAATAGATGAATTGTTGAGATTAAAAACAAATCAAAATTTTAAAGTTTAAATTGATAAAATTAAAAATTCATAATTTATTTTATTACAAGGATCACTATATGAGATTTTTTTATTATTTTTTATAATTTCTTCAAATAATAATAATATTAATAATAACAACAACAACAATAATAATATTGTACTCATTCAAACAAATCAATAAAAAAAAAAAATCATAAAACCCTCAAAAAATTACTGTTAAATTTACTTGCAACGATGTGTATTATTACATATTATTTATTGATTTGTTGAAAAATCAACCAATATACTCTGATAAATATCAATGTCAAATAAAATATAACTAGTCTCATTTAATGTTTAAAAACATTAAAAATGTAATACTCAATAAATAATAAATTTCAATTCATGTGAATTTTCAAAAATAAAATAAAAAATATGCAAGTATATATTCCTCCTTATTACAATAAATGTCTATAAAGATTTGTAAAATTTTATTTTGTTTTGTTTTAAAAAACCAAAAAAAAAAAAAAAATGGAAGAAGAAGAAACTGTATGGTTTGGCACGCACAACACACCCTACTGTGCTTAGAGCACAGCAGGTACCCGTTGTCCGAGATGAACTCAAACATATGAGAAGAAGGAATATGTCTTGGTTTTGGAAATCCCTATTTATTATGAATTTTTGTCTCAAAAATTATCCTGAAAGTGAAATGTACCATGTAAATTTAAAAGGGTGAATTTCATCAGTGCAACATAAAAAAAAAAAAAAAAAAGAACTATTTACATGTTAATGATAAATCTTAAGGTTAATTACACTAATAGTCCCTATAGTTTGAAACTTGTGTTACTTTGGTCTCTGACTTTTCAATTGTGACACATTTGACCCTAAATTTTGAATCTTGTTCCAAATAAGAACAATTGAAAATATAATTAGATTTTTCAAAGGTAAAATCGTCAATTTAATAAAATATAAACTAATTTGACAAAAATAAATATCAAAAAAATAATTTTAATTTTTTAAAAATTATTTTTATCCACCAATGATAAAATTATGTAAAATTAATAAAAATTACATGATTAATTTTTTAAAATTAATTTTACATGATCATCATCCAAACACATAATAAAAATTAATTTGGTAAAAAATAAATAAATGTCTAAAAGATTTTTCAATGTTAGATAATTTTATTTTTAGTAGGTAGAAATAATTTTTAAAAATTCAAAAATATTTGTTTGACATTTATTTTTGTCAAATTAGTTTATATTTTATCAAATTGACAATTTTACCCTTGAAAATTCTAATGATATATTCAATTGTCTTTATTTGGAATAATGTTCAAAATTTAGGATCAAATATGTCACAATTAAAAAGTCAGGGACCAAAGTGATACAAATCCCAAACTATAGGGACTATTTGTGTAATTTGCCCTAAATCTTATAACATTAAAAATTAATTTTATAAACTTTTTCATTTATTTGAAATTATTTTTTTAACTTTTCACTTATTTTCCCTATTTAAAATATGTGGAATATAGGTCAAATTAAGAATAATTATTGTTTATAGTATTACTTTTTAAATAATTTTTCTAAATATGTAATATTATTGCTGAATTTTTGTCCCAACTATGCCTGCTTTTGTGAGGATGAACCCATTCAAGACAAGATTAATAGAAGGAACAATCTTACATACACAATTCGTTTATAAAAAAATCACAAAAAAATTAATGTAGCCCAAATTCATTTAAGATACGCACTACAATATATAAGAATTGAATCTAAATTACACATTATTTTTCTACTTATATGTATGCATATGAATTTTATACACATCCTTAATTATAATGATTTTTTTTTTTTGGTTAAAGGAAAATCCTCCCACTCTCCCGCAGGTTAGAGTAGTGCCCCTTGCCAAGATCACTAAGATATTTTGTTGTCCGTTTTGAGTAAGGAGACTATAATCTGAGAACTTATTCCGATCTCCTAAGACAAGTTCCACGTAAATTAGGACTCGTGCAGCGAGAGAGTATTGAGTTCACACCAAGTGCTGTGGTAGCAATAATTTGAGACTAACCTCCTAACTAACTACGTTACGCCAAAGAAATTGACCCAAAAAATTTTAAACTTGAAACCTAAGTCTTAATTCCCAGACCTTTACCAAGTGGCAAACACCCTTAGGTTATCTATAATGGAAGTTATAAGCATATTGACAACGAGTCCGGATCCTCGGCCGCCCTCTCCTGTGGCTCTTCCAGCAGTGCCCCAAAACGACGTCGTTTTGGGGCAAATTGCAATAAAATAAAAATAAAAAAGCCAGAGCAGAGCAAACCAACGAAGGAGAAGAAGGAAGAAGGGAGAAGAAGGAACTGTTACCTGCATATTTTCAGTGAGTCGAATAAACAACAAAGATGAATAGAACACAAAATTTCCTCAACAACAAATTATCAAAATCCCAAATCATCAAACACTTTATAAACATATGTAAGAAAAACCCACAAAATTAAACACACAAAAAAAATATATATATATATATATTGAAAACCCACCTACCATCAGACTTCAACAAAGCCAAAAAGGACAAAAACCACAAATGCAAGTAAAAGTATGAACTGTACCTGAAGAAACCACTGATCAGTAACTAAAAAAGAGAACCCAAAATTTGAGCCAGCATCAAATTCACCTTCTCATCCAAATCTATCAAATACCCATAACACCAAATCATTCACCATCCATTTATATCAATCAACCACCACAACCCACCTCCTCTACCATCGGTGCCGCTACCAACCCACAGTTCAACAGCAAAACCAAGGAAAAAAATCGGCCACCTGGTGGTTCATTTTGGCGGCAGAGGGCGGCGAAACCGGGTTGGATCTTCAGCTGCTATTGCATGTGTTTGGAAGATAGAATGAGCGAGAGAGTGTGTACTTATAGAATGGGGTGATTGGGCGACGACGGCCAAATCCTAGATCTAGATCGATCGAGATGGTGGGAAGAGACCAAGGGTCTGCCATTGCTCTCTTCTCCCTTCTTCTCCCTTCTCTGGTTTGCTTTGCTCTGTCTTTTTTTTTTTTAATTGAAATTTTGCTCCAAAACGACGTCGTTTTGGGGCACCGCAGGAGAGCGCCGCAGGAGAAGGTGGCCGAGGATCCAGACTCATTGACAACATGGTACTAGAATCAGTAAAACTAGATTGAGTGGCCGACACTTAATCCCCTTAAACAAGAAAATAAAAAATAAAAAACCATGATTTTGCAAAAAAAAAAATTCGCTTTTTCCATCCTGTTGGTAAAAATTCAATTCAAGCCTAATCGACAATAATTTGATCGACAACTTGAACCAATTTTTAAGTAAACACAAATAAAAATCATGTTTTGTGGTTGAGTTTTTTGCCTTAAACATATTAAGGACTTCCATAGAGATAATTAAATGAAGAGAAAAAGGAACATAATAGAAAATGTATTAATTCGAATGAATTGTCACTTGTCACTAGTTACAAGAACTTAAATAAGAACAAAAGATTGAAGAAATACAACAATCAATGGAGAGAAGAGAAATAGGAGGGTTAGAAAAGTTACTTATTTAATCTACTCCTAACAATGGCTAATTTAGAACTACTTCTAAATAACTCTACACGAGTATGTTTGATGGTTGATTGATTTTTTTTTTTTTTTTCATTCCTCAAGCCCTCTTTTTATACTTGCTTGGCCACCTCATGTTGTAGCTATCAATCCATGATCTTCCTTGATCTTTGCTCTACCCAATCATATCTTATCTTTATAGGAACTACTTGTAGATTTTGTGCTTTGACTTAGTTTTGGCTCCTTGATCTCAATAACTACTTTTCAAATGGTTGCAATAGCTAACTTTCTGACCCTCCATTTAAAATGTCATCATCCTACATCATGCCATGTCCTTAACACATTTGTCATGCCACGTCAGCATGCCCGTCGACAGAAATAGTAGTAAGAACAACAAATGTGGCCAATGTTATTCTTTAAAGATAGTCTATAATTTCAATCGACAGACCATAATCGAATTTGGCCATAATTAATATGCCATGATTGACAGAAAAATAAAATGTGGTGCAAACAATAGAACAACAAATGTGGCCACTGTTATTCTTTAAAGATAGTTTATGATTTCAATCAACAAACCATAATCGAATTTGGTTATAATTAATAGGCCACAATCGACTGAAAAATAAAATGTGGTGCAAACAATGCCCCCCTCATTTAACTAGATTGAAGAATGAAATCCAATTAAATAATTTATAAGGCGGTTTAAAAAAAATTTTATGGTGCAACCAATGCCCTCGCCTGATTTACATCACCAGTATTTTCTAAGGCTTTACACTACTCACAAATGGTGTAGCTTGAGCCCTTTTGCATTTAGAGCAACTCCAACTACTCTCTACTTTTCACTAGCTAAATTACAAAAAAAGTACACTCTTTATTTTACCTAATTACTTTAGCTATTGTGTTCTCCAACCACGCTCTTTATTTTAGCTAATTATATAAACTAACTTAATTAATTTTTAAAATAAAGAAATACTAATTGTTGATATTTTACTAATATAAATTAGCAATAATAATAAATTTTCCCATACAAAACCTGTAGAATTAGGAGAAAAAAAATATAAAATACAAAATAAATTATTCAGTAATTCATCAAATAGAATTGAAAGAATATATAAAATCCCAAATCCAAGACATAAATATACAAAAATCTAAAATATACACATACATAATTATTTGGAGAGCCTATGGGGCTCTTCAATTGTAGCCACTAAAAAAATAGAATGGTAAAATAGCTAGTCCATTGGAGCTCAAAATTAGATTTACATTGGCTAAAATGCCTAACAAGCCTTGTTTAACTCCATTTCAAATTTTGAAACAAAAATTATTAACGCAAAGTATAACCATTTAGCCGTTGGTCATTATTAGTTTGGCCAAGTATTAGCTATTAAATGGCCATTTTTTTTTATTCCATCAAACTTGCAAGTATAAGATGTTTTTGTTAACCAGTTCATCAAAATTAACTTTTGATGTGAACCACAAACCCATGGTGGTCATTGGGTAGCAAAAACCATAATATTAAATGATTTTAGAAAATCAAAACTTTTGACAAATTTAACAATGTCGAAAAATTCAAATTCAACAAATGTGGGTTGTTCATAATTTTCAGCCATCTTTGGCTTAAAATTATGCCTCCCAAGTGAATTTTCACTATTATTTTGTGATGAATTTTTAACATTTTTTGAGA
Organism: Camellia sinensis; assembly: GCF_004153795.1. Taxonomy (NCBI): domain Eukaryota; kingdom Viridiplantae; phylum Streptophyta; class Magnoliopsida; order Ericales; family Theaceae; genus Camellia; species Camellia sinensis. Next base: position 2,285,706 of record NW_021026203.1, read on the forward strand.
GAAGGGGTTGGTTTTTTTTTTAGCCATTAATGGCTTATCACTTTTTACCACATTTGACAAAACATCATGCCCCCCAAGTGAACCTTTACTATCAGAATTCTTAAATTTTTTTTTAGAGAATGGATTGTTTTTTTAATTTTAGCCATTAATGACTTATGAAAATTTTCCAAAGTCATATTATTTTCATGATTTAGTGTGCTAACCCTTCAAGCCACGTACATTGGCTCTTCAAAACTATGTGTATTAATCTTATGAGCCACATTATTTTCATATCTTAATTTTTCATTGGCCATTATGTCTTCTAATTTTTGTTTCCAATGTAGAATTTCTTCATCAATTAGAAAAATTTGGCCTTTAAGTCAATGAATTTTTTCATCATAGTAATTTAAATCTCTTTGTGTAAAATAATACGAAGATGACAAAATTATTTGAAATCTTTGCCTATAAAGAGAATTAATTTCTTCTTTCAGGGCAAAGATTGCACTCCCACACCAATAAATTTCATCATCACAATGCCAAATCATTCTTTTTACATCATTTTTCATGCCATTATGTTGGCAATAAATAGTAGAACCACCACCATAACACTGACAATTTTTAGAATATGAGGTATTTCACTGATAATCTGAATCCATGGGAATACTGCCACTCCATTGTCAATTTGCATCCATGGGTTCACAAGATGTAAACATACCTGTTGAAGGCATGATTCCATAAGGATAAGTCTGCTTCTTCACCATCATCACTCGAAGTTAGAATGGCCCCACTGGGCGTGCCAATTTATGTTAGTAAAAATTCAGTTCACGCCTAATCGACAATGATTTGATCGACAGACTTGAACCAATCTTTAAGTAAACACAAATAAAATCAGGCTTTGTGGTTGAATTCTTTGTCTTAAACAAATTAAAGACTTCCCTGGAGGTAATTAAATGAAGAAGAAATGAACATAACTGAATATGTATTAATTTGAATGAATTGTCATTTGCCACCCGTTACAAGAACTTAAACAAGAACAAAAGATTGAAGAAATATAGAAATCAACAGAGAGAAGAGAAATGGGGGGTTGGAAAAGCTACTTGTTTAATCTATTCCTAAAATGACTAATTTAGAAGTACTCCTAAATAACTCTACACAAGTATGTTTGATGGTTTACTGATGTATTTATTTTTTTTCATTTCTCAAGTCCTCATTTTATGTAATAACCCCGATCTCTGGCTAACGTTAATCCATGATTAATTGTGCCCAATTAGTGATTAAGGTGAAGTTCTGAATTAAACTGCACGTGTGTTACATTGTTTGTGTTTATATCTGTTAGGCGTAAGAAGATCTGTTCATGTTTTAGTTTCGATTTGCGAATTGAAAGCCTTATCGGCGTCCGAATTAAAAATTGACTTGATTTATGTGTTAATTAGAATTTATATAATTTTATGGTAGGTTTAATTAAAATTCGGTTCGGAGCGATTAAATTTGATTAAAATAATGTTATTTGTTTACTTTTGATCAATTACTACTTATTAGGCCATTTTGACTCCACTAGCTTATGTTTTCTTTATTCACTCTTCCTCAACTTGATGCAAAATGTGAGAGAAAGAGAAATGAGGGATTTGGGTCCTAGTGCAAGAATTGAATTCACATAGAGAGAATTGCTAGGAGAAAAGAAGAAAATTGGAAGCTTTGGTAATCTAGTTCATGATTCTAGCACCTAAAGCCTAATAGATCATCTAAGGTATGGAACCACGCCTTTAGCCTTGAAGTTGTGTTGATTCATGCATGAGTTCAAGTAAATTGAGTTATATGATGTAAGAATCAAGCTTAAGGAGTAGGGAAGTAGATCAATCTATGCATGCATGCATGTTTCATAGCATTTTGAAGATTGATTTTCAAAAATTCCTTCATGCATGTGTTGGGTTCACTTTAATTTTGGAAACACAATGAGTTTCATGTTATTTAGTAGCATTTGATCATGTTTTGGAGGGCCTTAGCTCAAAAATGTACATGCATGTTATGTTCATGAATTAATTTTGAGTTTAAAGTTGAATTTTTATATAATTGGCAAGCCTTTGGGCCATGATTTCTTGTTATAATTCTTTAAGCACGTTGTATTAAGAGTTTTCATGTATTTCCTCAAGTTTTGGCCCAGAAAAATGAGTTTTGGATGCTTCAAAGGATGAGTTTGAGCTTGGTGATCGAATCTGGAACTTCCAGAAATTTGATCCATGCTCGAGCGAGGAACTTCACGCTCGAGCGTGCACTCTGAGTACATGCACTTCCGCTCTAGCGACAGTGGTTACGCTCGAGCGTGAAATGCATATACCCAGAAGTTTTTGTGTTTTGTAGTCCGCTCGAGCGAGGGAATCTACGCTCGAGCGAAGGTCTGAGTCTCACGCTTGAGCATAGGTCGAGTATCCGTTGAGCGTGAAAAACATGCAACCAGTACTTTTCAAGAGTTTACAGTCCGCTCGAGCGGGGAAAGTCACACTCGAGCAGAGCTTCAATGTCTACATGTTCGCTCGAGCAAGAAAAGCCACGCTTGAGCGTGGACCTTATCTTTAGCAAGTTTTAAGAAATGTTTTCCAATGCATTCTTGCATCCTCATTCCATCCTAGGCATTCCTAGGCCATGTTTAAGACTCCATAATGACGATTAAAGGTTAGAAGCACACTAAGAGCAAACGACATAAGTTATGTACAATTCGAACGTGTGTTTCAAGAGTGTATCTGTTATGTGTCGTGTAGGTCACGTGCCATGTACCGTTTGACCAATCTGCTCCGTCTGTCTGTCTCAAGGCCAACTGTGAGTAATAACATAGTAAAGCTATGTTCAACCTTATTTGTTTTCTGTATGATGGCATAAGAATTGTTTTCTAAAATGTTATGTTCTGTACAATGAATGATTGTCCAATTTTTGATATGTATTCGTGACATCCTTAGTATCATGTAATATGTGTTGGCTGTTGCCCGATATCGGAGGTTCCATCATGGAACTTAATCTGTCTGCACTCTGTTACCCGTACCGGAGGCTCCATCATGGGGCTCAGCGTGTTTATTCTCTGTTACCCAGATCCGGAGGTTCCTTTATGGAACTGGTTATTCGTAACCCTCACGTGTCTGCATCCGTTCTGTATCTGCTCTGTTAGCGCATATGGATGTATCACGCATACTTACGCATGACTTATGATTCCTGTATATGATCTGGACAAATCATGAATTTGATACGAAACTGAATTATGAATTTTGGAATTCTGAATCTGTACGGACTCATTCATTGAAACCCTTTTACTCTGTTATTGTTCACTGAGCTTTCGTTCACAGTTTATATTATGTATGTAGGTAAGCCGGCGCGTGATCAGGGCTAGAGTTGACGGCCTTCATTTCTGTTTTTGTCAACCAACCATTGTGCCTCCCGAAGAGGTTCCGATTAAAGTCTAGTTACATGGTTGTTTTGTACTTATGTTAGTCTCTTTCTGTTTTGTACAGTTGGGTCCTGGATATTACACTCTTGTAAATGTTTTATAATTATGATATCCTTCGATCGACACGCTTATGTATATACAAGTTTTGAAATATTATGTCCTATGTTTATCGACACAGCTCATTGGACTATTTACGTTTTGTACATTTGCTTCCATAGTCCCTTATTATGTGCTTATCTGTTAAGAGGCCTTTGGTAATCCACAGATTACTGGCCAGTTACGATGCTAAACGTACAGGGGCGGATTTGGGTAGTGACAAAGTGGTATCAGAGCACGTGTTCTACTACATACACAGGTCCATATGAGCTTAGGATGTCCTAGTAAGAGTTAGGGGCATTCCATCTGCATGTGTGAGTGTGTGGTAATCCAAATGAATATGAAAACTGAATGTAAATTTGAGCAAATGAATTGAAAGGAACGAATAAGATTATGCCTATGTTTATTATCATTTGATGTCTCTATAGTAACATGAAGAATGCAAGGGGAAGTGATGTAAATGAATCTTCAGAGGCTCGCATGAGCCGAATGGAACAAATGTTCGCAGCATTGACAGAAACTTTGACACAACAGCAAAGACAACAACCTTTGCCCCCTCCCCCTCCGCCGGCGCAAGCCGAAACAGATAATAATAACATCATCAACTTGACACAGAAATTCATGAAAATGAAACCGCTGACATTCTATGGTGGAATTGAACCATTGAAAGCAGAGACGTGGTTACTTGAAATGGAAAAGCTATATGAAGTGTTTCCTTGTTCTGAAGTCCAGAAAGTCCTCTTAGCCACCTATACTCTGAATGATGAAGGCCGAAGGTGGTGGTTACTGATTCGAAGTGGCAATGGGAATATGACGTGGGCACAGTTTAATGTGATCTTCTATGATAAATATTTTCCCTAGTGTTTCAGGGATCGGAAAGTGTCTGAGTTTCAAGAACTTAAACATGGAAGGATGTTTGTAGCTGAGTATGAAGCCAAATTCACCGAACTGGCACGGTTTGCTCCACATATGGTGGATACTGATTATAAGAAAGCACGAAAATATGAAGGTGGACTAGATTTGGAGGTGTTTGATTGAGTAGGAGTATTGAAATTGCCTATAGATCCATAATGGTAGAAGCCATACTAGCCGCTATGAAACAAAGTAAGGCCCCAGCAGTTATACAAACGGATTGAAAAGGAAAGAGGTCTGGGTTTGGTTTTAGAAGAGGCCGGTCTTATGCTAGTAAGAAGCAGAACACGGGGTCTACAAGCAGCTCGAGTCAGAGTAGTGGGTCTATCCCGGTCTGTTCTGATTATGGTAGAAGGCATAGGGGTGTGTGCTACCGAGTATCCGGTGCTTGTTTCCAATGTGGCCAGACAGGTCATGTAGTGAAAGATTGTCCACTCAGGTCTGAGAATACTAGCCGTCCTACGGCAAGTTCAGCTGGATTTGCCTCTATAGCCAAAACAAATGCAAAAGCCAATGCTGGGAAAGAACTTCTGAGACAAGGTCAAGTGTTCGCCTTAGTGTCCAGTGACGTACAAAACACCTATACTGTGGTGTCAGGTACACTCTCTGTATGTTCTCAAAATGTATGTGTACTGATTAAGGCCGAAATGTACATCATTGAGGTCGTTAATTAGAATCTCTTAACTTCACTTGTTGGTCAAACTGTATACTTTATGTGTGTTGAGTGTCAATCAGGTTGTACATCGTCGAAGCATAAAATGGGCAAAAAGACAGAATTTGGACAGAGTTGACTTTTCCGCACCTGCGCTGACTTTTTCTGGGAAAGTCAAACCGACGTTTTAAACCTATTTGGACGAGATTGGAAATATAAAAAGGCAAGTAAAAGGCTAGATTAGGGTTCGGAAGTTGTTTTAACCTAAAGGGAGAGGCTAGGGTTTGGAAAGGAAGAGAAACAAAAGTTCCAAGATGTCTCCCATGGTGGTTCCTTCTCCTTCTACCTCCTTCCACTCCTCTATGAGTGGCTAGTCGTCTTTTCTAGGGTTTTGATGAAACCCTAGCCATGTAATTATTTTGTTTTCTTTTTGATCTTTAATTATGTAAAGGTTTGAACATTTGTATGGTGATTTAGAAGTTTCTTTATTATATTTTTCATTATCTCTTCGAATATTTGACTTTCTGTGATTGTTGAATATTATCCATACATGAGTTTTCTATTCCTTCATATTTAAGGTATGAGACGAACCATGCTACGAGGAATGAGTCGTATCACTACCTTAGTTTAGAGTGAACGATTCGTATTACTTGAGATGGTTCGTGCTCGTACATTGAATGTGATGATCTTCTTGTTAAATGCTTTGAGCTTGTAGTTGCGAAGCATTAATCCGTTCAAACCATAGCATAATTGATTTCAATTGGAAACCCTAATTATGTGGTTAGTGGTGAATTCTCTACCCTAGGATTTTTCCCCTAATTCAGTAAACCTAATTTCATTTATTATTGATAATTTAATTCCTTAGTTTAATTTATTTGTTATTAAATTAGATTATAAACAACCAATCTTTTTATCAAAATTAATTTAGGAATTTGACAATTAAATTAGTTTAATTTCACAATAGTCCCTGTGGATCGATACCTGGACTTGCCATTATTATGATTGAATTTGGTATAGTTTAGTATTTAATTTTGGTGTGTTCAACGACCCATCATGTACTGATAGATTCTGGTTCTACACATTCCTTTGTATCGCATGCTTTCTCTCATAAATTGACTAGACCATTAGAACTTATGACATATGTGTTATCTGTATCTACGCCGTCTGGGGATTCTATGATGTGTGCTCATGTTTATCCAGCATGTGATATTATGATTGGCGATATGATATTATATGTTGACTTATTGCCCTTGAACATTGATCACTTTGATTGCATTTTGGGAATGGACTGGTTGACTAAATATTGTGCTACCATTAACTGTTCGAGTAAATCTGTTGTGTTTAGACCACTGGGTATGCCTGAATTTACTTTTACTGGGAATGGGGTAGTTCCTCCCCTATATCTGATTTCAGCTTTGAAAGCCAGAAAACTGCTTAGGAAGTGATGTATAGGTTACTTGTGTTGTATACTGACTGTATCATCGGACAGAACTAATATAGAAACTATCCCTGTTGCTTGCGAATTTCCCGATGTGTTTCCAAATAACTTACCTGGGGACTTAGTTGATAGAGAAATTGAGTTCACTATTGAGGTGTTTGCGGGAATACAACCTATTTCCAAGACCTCCTATAGAATGTCTACCTCAGAATTGAAAGAATTAAAAACTCAACTTCAAGAGTTGTTGAATAAGAAATTTATCCGTCCGAACACTTCACCTTGGGGTGCTCCAGTCCTGTTGTCAAAAAGAAGGATGGATCTTTGAGGTTGTGTATAGACTATCGAGAACTGAACAAAGTAACTATCAAGAACAAATACCCTATGCCCCAAATAGATGACTTGTTTGACCAACTTCAGGGTGCCCAAGTATTTTCCAAAATTGACCTCAGATCTGGGTATCACCAGCTAAAGGTTAGGGCTAAAGACATAGAGAAAACTGCATTCAGAACTAGATATGGACATTATGAATTTTTAGTAATGCTGTTTGGGGTGACCAATGCACCTACTGCCTTTATGGACCTTATGAACAGAGTGTTTAAATCATTTCTGGATGAATTATTGTTGTGTTTATTGATGATATCCTGATTTACTCCAAAAGCAGGGAAGAACATGAGAATCACTTGAGAACTGCTTTACAAACCTTGAGAGAAAAGAGATTATATGCTAAATTGTCCAAATGTGAGTTCTGGCTTAATAGTGTGGCATTTTTAGGTCATGTAATCAACAAAGATGGTGTTTCTGTTGACCCTCAGAAAATTGAAGCTATTGTGGATTGGCCTAAACCGACAAATGTGACAGAGATTAGAAGTTTTCTAGGACTTGTAGGTTACTACAAGAGATTTGTAAAAAACTTTTCCAAGCTTGTCATGCCATTGACCCAATTAACTCAGAAGAATGTGTCATTTGATTAGAACGAACAAAGAGAGACAGCCTTTCAAGAGTTGAAAACCAGGTTAGTGACTGCACCAATTTTAACTTTGCCCAATGGTACTGATGGGTTTCAAGTTTATAGTGATGCTTCCTACAAAGGTTTGGGGTGTGTATTAATGCAAAACGGAAAAGTGATTGCCTATGCTTCTCGATAACTCCAACCTCATGAAAAGAATTACCCGACGCACGATCTCGAATTAGCAACTGTGGTGTTTGCTTTGAAAATTTGGCGTCACTACTTGTATGAGGTAATTTGTGAGGTGCATACCAATCATAAAAGCTTGAAATATTTCTTCACCCAAAAGGAATTGAACATGAGACTGAGGCGATGGTTAGAGTTAATCAAAGATTATGATTGTAGATCTTATATCACCTAGGGAAAGCTAATACCGTAGCAGATGCCTTTAGTCGAAAATCCAGTGCAAATTTGTCATGCTTGCTGTCTAATCGAAAAGAATTGCTAGATGACTTGGAACAGAAGGAGATTGAGATTGTCGTGCGAGAACAATGTGGGATTTTAACTGCTATGTCCGCTCAACCTACAATTCTTGACGAGATCAAACAGAAGCAATGTGAAGATGAATACTTGAAAAAGATCATAGAGGAATTTGATTCAAAGCCGAGGCCGGGATTTGTGTTTAAGAATGACGTGTTGAAATTTCAAAACCGTCCTTGTGTACCCGATTATTGTGATTTGAGAAAACGTGTTATGACCAAAGCTTACAGCAGTAAGTTTGCCATGCACCTGGGGAACACGAAAATGTATCACAATTTGAAACAGAATTTTTGGTGGCCTGGAATGAAAAAGAGTATTGCAGATTTTGTGGCTAGGTGTCTACATTGTCAACAGGTTAAAGCTGAACATCAACGACCCGCTGGTTTGTTACAACCACTCCCATTGCTAGAATGGAAATGGGAGCACATAACCATGGCTTTCGTTGTGGGATTGCCTCGCTTTTCTCAAGGTATGGACTCTATCTGGGTCGTTGTAGACCGTTTAACTAAGTCTGCCCATTTTCTGCCTGTCAAGACTATTTATAATGCGGATAAATTAGCTAACTTGTATGTGAACGAAATTGTGAGATTGCATGGTGTACCGGTATCTATTGTATCTTACAGGGACTCAAAGTTTGTGTCGAGATTTTGACAGAGTTTACAACAGGCTTTGGGGGCTGAACTGAGGTTGAATAGTGCCTATCACCCATAGACAGATGGACAAACTGAACGAACCAATCAAACTTTAGAAGACATGCTTAGAATGTGTGTATTAGACTTCCAAGGAAGCTGAGAGACCTATTTACCATTAGCTAAATTTGTGTACAACAACAGTTGCCATTCAAGCATCGGAATGGCTCCTTACGAAGCTTTGTATGGAAGAAAATGTCGTTCTCCGATATATTGGGCTGAGGTAGGTGATAGATCTTTGTTGGGACTGGAACTTGTGCAAGAAACAACTGAGAAAGTGAAACTAATCCAGCAACGTCTGAAAACTGCACAGAGTCGGCAGAAGAGCTATGCTGATGTCCAAAGAAGAGATAAGGAACATGAAGTTAGAGACCATGTGTTCATTAAAGTGACCCCAATGAAGAGTCAAACTCAGTTTGGTGTTAAGGGCAAATTGGCGCCAAGGTATGTTGGACCTTATGAAGTCCTTGAAAAGATCAATCCAGTATCGTATCGGGTAGCCTTACCACCGGTAATGGTGCATATGCACAATGTATTTCACGTATCGATGCTTCGAGAGTATTTGAGAGATCCGTTCTATATCATTGAACCAACACATGTGCTCTTGAAGGACGACTACACTTATGAGGAAAGACCTGTCCATATTCTGAACCGCAGGGTCAAAAGATTGAGAAACAAAGAAATGCCGCTGGTAAAAGTCGATTGGAAAAATCATGGAGGAACTTATGTTACATAGGAAACAGAAGAAGACATGATAAGAAGATATCCTGAACTATTTCTGTTAGACCCAATGTTCTTCCAAAATAAAGCTAATCCGAGTTTAGAGGACCAAACTCTTTTAAGGGGGGAAGACTGTAATAACCCCGACCTCTGGCCAACGTTAATCCGTGATTAATTGTGCCTAATTAGTGATTAAGGTGAAGTTCTGAATTAAACTGCATGTGTGTTACATTGTTCGTGTTTATATCTGTTAGGCGTAGGAAAATCTGTTCATGTTTTAGTTTCGATTTGCGAATTGAAAGCCTGTCCGAATCAGAAATTGACTTAATTTATGTGCTAATTAGGATTTAGAGAATTTTATGGTAGGTTTAATTAAAATTCGGTTCGAAGCGATTAAATTTGATTAAAATAATATCATTTGTTTACTTTTGATCAATTACTACTTATTAGGCCATTTTAACTCCACTAGCTTATGTTTTCTTTATTCACTCTTCCTCAACTTGATGCAAAACGTGAGAGAGAGAGAGAATTGAGGGATTTGGGTCCTAGTGCAAGAATTTAATTCACATAGAGAGAATTGCTAGGAGAAAAGAAGAAAATTGGAAGCTTTGGTCATCTAGTTCATGATTCTAGCACCTAAAGCCCAATAGATCATCTAAGGTATGGAACCACGCCTTTAGCCTTGAAGTTGTGTTGATTCATGCATGAGTTCAAGTAAATTGAGTTATATGATATAAGAATCAAGCTTAAGGAGTAGGGAAGTAGATCAATCTATGCATGCATGCATGTTTCATAGCATTTTGAAGATTGATTTTCAAAAATTCCTTCATGCATGTGTTGGGTTCACTTTAATTTTGGAAACACAATGAGTTTCATATTATTTAGTAGCATTTGATCATGTTTTGGAGGGTCTTAGCTCAAAAATGTACATGCATGTTATGTTCATGAATTAATTTTGAGTTTAAAGTTGAATTTTTATATAATTGGCAAGCCTTTGGGCCATGATTTCTTGTTATAATTCTTTAAGCATGTTGTATTAAGAGTTTTCATGTATTTCCTCAAGTTTTGGCCCAGAAAAATGAGTTTTGGATGCTTCAAAGGTTAAGTTTGAGCTTGGTGATCGAATCTGGAACTTCTAGAAATTTGATCCATGCTCGAGCGGGGAACTTCACGCTCAAGCGTGCACTCTGAGTACATGCACTTCTGCTCGAGCGACGGTGGTTATGCTCGGGCGTGAAATGCATATACCTAGAAATTTTTGTGTTTTGCAGTCCGCTCGAGCGAGGGAATCTACGCTCGAGCGAAGGTCTGAGTCTCATGCTCAAACGTAGGTCGAGCGTCCGTCGAGCGTGAAAAACATGCAACCTGTACTTTTCAAGAGTTTACAGTCTGCTCGAGCGGGGAAAGTCACGCTCGAGTGGAGCTTCATTGTCTGCATGTCCGCTCGAGCGAGGAAAGCCATGCTTGAGCGTGGACCTTATTTTCAGCAAGTTTTAAAAAATGTTTTCCAATACATTCTTGCAGCCTCATTCCATCCTAGGCATTCCTAGGCCATGTTAAAGACTCCATAATGAGGATTAAAGGTTAGAAACACACTAAAAGCAAATGACATAAGTTATGTACAATTCGAACGTGTGTTTCAAGTGTGTATCTGTTATGTGTCATGTAGGTCACGTGCCGTGTACCGTTTGACCAATCTGCTCCGTCTATCTGTCTCAAGGCCAACTGTGAGTAATAACATAGTAAAGCTATATTCAACCTTATTTATTTTCTGTATGATGGCATAAGAATTGTTTTCTGAAATGTTATGTTCTGTACAATGAATGATTGTCCAATTTCTGATATGTATTCGTGACATCCTTAGTATCATGTGATATGTGTTGGCGGTTACCCAATATCGGAGGTTCCATCATGGAACTTAATCTGTCTGCACTCTGTTACCCGTACCGGAGGCTCCATCATGGGGCTCAGCGTGTTTATTCTCTGTTACCCGGATCTGGAGGTTCCTTTATGGAGCTGGTTATTCGTAACCCTCGCGTGTCTGCATCAGTTCTGTATTTGCTCTGTTAGCGCATATGTATGTATCACGTATACTTACGCATGACTTATGATTCGTGTATATGATCTAGACAAATTATGAATTTGATACGAAACTGAATTATGAATTCTAAATCTATACGGACTCATTCATTGAAACCCTTTTACTCTGTTATTGTTCACTGAGCTTTCGCTCACAGTTTATATTATGTATGTAGGTAAGCCGGCGCGTGATCAGGGCCAGAGTTGACGGCCTTCATTTCTGTTTTTGTCAGCCAACCGTTGTGTCTTCTGAGGAGGTTCTGATTGAAGTCTAGTTACATGGCTGTTTTGTATTTATGTTAGTCTCTTTCTGTTTTGTACAGTTGGGTCCTGGATATTACACTCTTGTAAATGTTTTGTAATTATGATATCCTTCGACCAACACGCTTATGTATATACAAGTTTTGAAATATTCTGTCCTATGTTTATCGACACAGCTCATTGGACTATTTACGTTTTGTACATTTGCTTCCACAGTCCCTTATTATGTGCTTATCTGTTAAGAGGCCTTTGGTAATCCACGGATTATTGGCCGGTTACGATGCTAAACCTACAGGAGCGGGTTTGGGTCGTGACATTTTATACTTGCTTGGCCACCTCATGTTATAGCTATCCATGATCTTCCTTGATTTTTGTTCCACTCAATCATATCCTATCTTTATAGGAACTATTTGCAGATTTTGTACTTTAACTTAGTTTTGGCTCCTTGATCTCAGCAACTACTTTTCAAATGGTTGCAATGGCTAACTTTCTAACCCTCCATTTAACATGTCATCATATATACCAAGTTCTTAACACATCTGCCATGCCACATCAACATACATGTCGACATAAATAATAATAAGAATAACAAATATAGCCAATGTTATTCTTTAAAGATAGTCCATGATTTCAATCGACAGACCATAATCGAATTTGGCCATAATTAATAGGTTACAATTGACAGAAAAATAAAATGTGGTGCATAGAACAACAAATGTGGCCAATGTTATTCTTTAAAGATAGTTTATGATTTCAATCGACAAATCATAATCAAATTTAACCATAATTAATAGGTCACAATCAGCAGAAATATAAAATGTGGTGTAAATATCTTTTGTAATATTTTGTCCAATTTTTTTGGTAATTTAATGTCTAGTCCAATAAAAAAATAATAATAAGTCTATATTGTTGAATTTTATTAAATGATATGTTGTTAGACTTTGACCTTTCCTTATGTTTAATAAAATTGTAGAAACATTTACTAATTTTTTGAAATGACAAAATCTTCCTTGAAATTTAATTTTAAATTACATCGACTTCCTTAGAGTTTTTTTGTAGGGGTGGGCGCAGGTCAGTTGCGACCACAGAACCTCTAATCCGTCATCTATCCGTCAGATCTGCGGATTGGAGAAAATCAATCTGCATCCGTCCGCCAATTCGGCGGATGTGGATTGAGCAGATTGGCGGTTTGGCGGATGGATGTGAATCGGTTTGGCGGTTTAAAATTTTATAAATTTTTAACATAATTCAACTTGTGCACTTCCTCAAAAAAAGAAAAAGAAAGTATTATAGTCAATGATTTAAAAAAATATTGCAATCACTACATGCCTCATCCAAAGCAAGAAAATTTGAAATTTTAGAATATCACAATCACTGCATGCCTCATCCACATACTACAATCACAGTATGCCTCACCCACATAAAGTATTACAATCTGTGATTCTTAAAATATAAAAACAATTCAAACCACCAAAACCATGAACAAAACAGTAGTAGAGATTGTATGTCTCTGTATTGTTACATCTGTATCTGTTTTTGAAAACAAAAATCAACCAACATATATCATATTTTCTATTTATTATTTTTAGAGATAGATTTAAAAACTAAAAATATAGATAAATAATACGTTTATTTTTTTCAATTCAAAAAAGATATTCAAGTTGAAAACTTTTTTTCAATAGAATATTTAAACTTTTTTTTAATTGAAAACACAAACAGAATATTTAAACAAACTGAAAACACAAAGTCTTATAGGGGTGCTCGCGGTTTGGCGGTTCGGTTACAGCCAAAGGAATCTCAAATCCGCCATCCGTCTGCCAGATTGGCGGATTAGAGAAAATCAATCCGCAATCGTCCGCTCGCCATCACGCATCCATCCAAAATGCGGCGGATCAGTTCGGTTCGATTTTGACGGATTGGTATATCCACTGCTCACCCCTATTTTTTGATTGAAATTTAGTTTTTATTTATTTAGTTATTTATTTATTTTTATTACAAATTAATTCTTCTATTATGTTATCATAAAAAATTAATTAATTAATTAATAACAAAATTTATTGACAGATAATTTATTATATTTTTTTGTTTTACTTTTTAAAATTATGTACAATTACAAAGATAAGTCTCGTCATATTTATAAATTTTCGCATGTTATGGTAAAGAAAAAAGCCTTTAAGCAACATTAAACTAACAGGTGTGGGCTAAGGCCACTGAGGCCTGGGCCTAGGTTTCTAAATTTTGGCATAAAATAAAATCTTAAATTTATTTATTTTATATTAAATTAAAAGTTTAAAATAATCTTTTGTTATTGTTTGAGACCCAGTCTAAAAAACTCCTCAAAAAAATTTGTTAGGCCAAATTAAAAATATATATATAATCATTGTTAGACCTAATTAAAAATTTATATAATTAGTCCAAATAAATATATATAATATAATAAGTCCAAATAAAATCTAATGTCAAGAATTTAATAGAATAAATAATCTTATCTTAATTTTTTTATCATCTCTCTTTATCATATTTTAATTGAATAATTTTACCCTAATTTCTTTTCCTTAATTTTGTTTGCCCTAATTTTTTTGCCATCTGTCTTTATCATAATTTAATTAAATAATTTTACCTTAGTTTTTTCTCCCAACTTTTTTTCCAATAATTTGTGTTTTGTTATCAAATAATTAGTGGATTGTGATTTGTGTAGATTATGATTATATTATCAGATATCATATTATAATAACATAATTATTTCGTTATCAGATATCAATGTTAAACTATAAAACAACAATATCCTATTTTATCTTTTTTAAGTCTTTGTAATGATTTTTTTATATCTTAATATATGAAAATAAATTTTAATAATTATATGTATAAAGAAACTTTTTTGTAACTACTCAATAATAAAGAAATTATTAGTAACCTTTTATTTTATCCATATTTTTTTTTTATAAAAAAATAGATGTAGGATGACCCCACTTTCAAAACTCGCCTAAAACCCCATAAATCTCAGGGCCGACCCTGTAAACCAAACACAAAGAGAGTGCTCTTGAATTAAGAAATGCTAGAGATTTCAAAAGTTTTACTAAATGTCTCAAATGAGGGTAAGACCCACACCATGTGGATCTCATGTGGGTTTCACACTCATGTGAGATATTTGGTAAAAATTTTAGTAGAATTTTCGGGCTGGTAACATTACTCTTTGAATTAAAAAATGTTAGAAATCTCAAAAGTTTTATCAAATGTCTCACATGAGTATAAGACCCATACCGTGTGAATCCCATGTGGATTTCACACTCATGTAAGATATTTGATAAAAATTTTAATAGAATTTTTGGGGTCGGTAACATTACTTTTATGAATTACTTCATAAAAAATAAATAAATAATAAATAATAATAAAAAAAATCCTTTGTATTCATAGATGTGCTTGATGTGCAGCATGGATGGCACCTGCTAAGAATGGATGACAAGTGTTGTCCACGTGTCCAGTTAAGCTGAGCCCACCACCCATAATGAATGAAAAATACCATCATTTGATCATCCCAAAAAATGAAAAAGAAAGAGGCAAAACAAAAGCAAAGGTCTTTTTATTGTTTTTGTGAAATTCTTGGTTTGGATGAAGAAGAGAATGATAACCCTAGAAGACACAGATGAAGCTCCGGCAGCCTACGACGTGGCAGACCTGGAAGCTACAGCCATAGCCACAGCGGCAACGGCGGTTTCCGGCGGTGGAGAAATGAACCCTGAACACACTTGTAATTTTCAGGTTGATCCTGCCTACACCACTCCTAAACAACTACAGGTAATCTAAATTTAGTAGTAATAAGTTTACATCTCTTCATGCAATTTTCTTTTTTCTTTATTTCTTCCAAATTTATATTTTTCTTTTTTCAAATTAGTTTCATTTTTTTTCCTCCTACATGAGATTAGGGACCTGACATGCAAATGCAGCCAGTTCAAAGGGTTTGTCATCAATTTCACTAATGAAGATTATGGTGGTTAATTATAGATGGTTTAATTTTACAACTTACATAGTCATAGTATTGAATTTTAATAACATGATTTTATTATAGTTAAGGTTGATGAATGACTTCAAACAATGTGATATTGTTTGATATTGGTCTGAATTTGATTACAAAGTAAAGGAAGGGAGAGAAGAAGTGAGATATCCAAAAAAAAAATTTTAAAAAAAACCCTTAAAAACTATTTTATATCATCTAACAAATATGAAAATATGTATATATAAAAAAAAAAAAAAAGTCATTTTGTATCCTCTCTACCCAACCTGAATTTATCAGAATTTTTATTTTCATCTGAAATTCAACCTGGCCCTACCCTATTTAAAAATTGAAGGGACTTGCGTGTAAAGTTCTAATAGGTAGGTTTATTGTCCAGTAGATTATATAATGATTAATTGTATTTTTTATCAAGCATTATTAAAAAAGTCACTAATTGTTAATTTATAGTGAAAGTTTAAAAATTATCATAAAAAATGTCACTAATTATATATTTTAGCGATAGTTTAAAAAAAATATTACATTACTAGTTTTCAACTTTTAGCGACAGTTTGAAAATTCATCACAAAAAAGTTGCTGATCATAAATTTTAACAACAATTTATAAAAACTGTCACAAAAAAAGTCATGTTAATTTTTAGTGACATGTAAAAAAAGCGTTACAAAAAAATTACTTTTAGTCACGATTTTATTAAAACTTATTTTCAATAAGATTTGATGAGAATTAAATTTAATTATTAAGATCTATTAATAGTTTATCCAAATTAAAAAGTCGTCCAAACCTATTTTATTAGAGTCGTGGAGATCTGAGATATTTCATCATCTCTACACACGTGGCATCAACAAATGTTCAGGTTCACTATATCTGGAAATTTAACTCCCAATTTGGCTAGTGAGAACACACTTTCTAAATTCTAGGGCCTAAAATATACTACATAGAGCCAACATATCTTGAGGCCCCTTCCCAATAATAATACTACGATGATTAAAATTTGGATATTATTATTAATAATGCATTGGTTTAATGGTTCTACTTTCCATATTTTACATCAATTGGATGATATTCAAATCTAAATCATTGTTGAAATTAATGTCGAATGTCATTAACTGCATTCATCGTTCTACCATAGGAGGAACAAGATGAGGCAGCAGGGAAAGTGAACAAAGACCGAATCCAATCCTTGAAATCTGCTGTTATAATTTCCGGGGTGGTGGTGGCAATCATCGGAGCTATATGTGCTGTGGCCAAGAAGGTCAAAGAGGCTAGACACTGATTTGCAGGAAGTTAGTAACCTCACACACACACACACACACACACACACTCACACACACACACACAAAGCCTTTATACCCTTTTTTAGGGTTATTTTCAAGCTTTTGTTTTGTCAAATTGTAATATCAGACTGTCACTGAAGTTATCAAACCCACCAGTTTGGTGATCTGCTTTTCCTATTGATGGCAACTTTTACGAAAAAAAAAAATAGCGGTTGATTATGCGTTTTAAAAGTTTGACATGTAAATGCCCAAGTACGTTTTTGGCTCTCTGTTTTGCTCTGTTTATGGATTTTCTGAATAAAAATAAATGTGGTCTATAAATTTCACTTTCTAGATACTTTTGTGTATTGTTTTTTAGGGTGGTAACATTTTTATGGTCATAGTATCTTCTCAATTTCGTCAAATGGTAGTGACGAAGATGTTAATATTTAAGTTGTGATACAAACATTCTGGAGTTCACTGAAAAAAATCTAACATTCTGATATTTCAAGCCTACAATGAAATTTTTCCAGTGGAACTAAAATTCGAAAAGGAACAAAACATAATCATCAGACTTCAAAGCCCAAACGTGCCTATAGACATTTGTCAGCACCAAGAGACTCAAATAAACTGACCGAAACAGAAAACAGACACTAATTTCAAGCTCTAAAGATTTTGTTCAATGATATACCTCCTCCTCCTATTTTTGTGTTTAACTCTGACAATTTTACGATTAGACTTGTCCCTGCCAGAACACAATGAGAACTCGCCGCCAATACTAAATTCTACACTACCGGAAAATGCACCAAATTGAGAAGGGTTTTGTGGAATGCTTTGATTCTGTTGGATATCAAATTGAAAGGGGTTTTTCACCAATGGAGCGGCTGTACCAAACGTGAAGCCAGTGGATGCCTGGACCGGGTCGTCTTTGCCTATGCAGTCCTTTGTTTTGACCCGATTGTTATTACCCGAGGCAGTTTTGACCTGATCGTTATTACCCGAGGCAGCCGTGAAGACGGGAATGGAGGCACTAAAAACAGGCTGAGCTTGGGAAGAAGAGGTAGCACGAGTTGAAGTGGATGAGGTAGCAGTAAATGATCCAAAGACTGTAGGTACACTGTTGGTAGCTGCAATGAAGGATTGTAAGGGCCCACTTGACAGCGACACGGACGAGCAAGTTGAGATTGAAGATTTGGCCGGCTGCCAAGTAGAACCAAATATACTAGAAGAGGTAGCCGAAGAACTTGCACCAAAACTGGTGATTGAGCTGACCACTTTGGAAGCACTCGATCCAAAAGTGCTGCTTCTTCCTGTGTTTGACATTGGGAACAATGTGCCGCCAAAGGGTGAGCTGGTTGGATTGCCAATGCTGGTTTCTTTCACAGATTTGGCTTTCAGATCTGTGTTTTCTGCACTAAAAGTGGTAGATAGTGTTGAAACATGACTGACTGTATTTGTTTTTTGAGCAGATGACTGACCGTATTTGTTGTTGCAATGTTGTCAGTCAAGTCAAACAAGTCTTGGGCTTTATGTTGTGAAATAATGAAATGGCACATCCTATGTAATGAACGATGTGTTTTTCTCGTAAAAACGTCATTATCATCAAAACTCTTCAAGAATGCCAAAAGAAATACAAGCATAAGTATGAAGGAATGAAAAAGAAAAAAAAAATAAAGGCGGCAAGGCATGCACTACAACACTACGTTTCTTCAATTCAGATGCTTTCAGCATGCTCATACCAGGGCCATGCAGCAACCAGTGCTTCCCTTAAATCCAATGTCCTAGACTCCTAGTATAGTTCAAAAAGATCTATTCCCAAAAGTTTTAGACTTCTGAGTTTCAAAATTTTAAAAATCTTAAAATTTGAGTTCCTACACTCTGATGAAGAAGCAGGACACGAGTGTTCGAGAGAGACATTTACACTGCAAATCATGGTTAATCAAAAGCGCCAACCGTTGCTTGAAACTAGAACAAATATGGAAGCAATTCAACTTCATATTGATAGAACAAGGTTTCATTCAACACTACTTCCCTTCATCCAAACCTTCATTACATTAAATTTAAAGCTAGAAATTTATCCAATCCAACTACTTTTTCATGTTTGGTACGAGGGAACGTTTTGCACACAAGAGGGATCGATGCAAAGGTAACTCAATCATTAGAGCATCTCCAACGGTAATAGGCATTTTACCTATCTAAACATTACTATAAAATATATATTTTATTTTGCCTATCAACTGTTTCGTGTTTTTGCTCCAACCATGTTCTTTATTTTAACTATTCATCCAAATACTATTAATTTTATAAAATGCCACATCAACAACAAAGATGGAGGGAAGTAATCTTAATGATTAAATACATTTTGCCTAACCTTGAAAGCTAGCTATATGTAGATAGTGAATGTGAGTTAAGCTAAAATGCCTAATCACCTAATGCATTGGAGTTGAAAAAATTGAGTCATACTAGGCACTTTATCTAATAAGCATTATATGCCTAGTGCGTTGGAGATGCTCACCAAGAAAATTTCATAAATTTTTTATGGTTGAAGGCCTCAATTCAATTCTTTAGAGGCCTAGTTAGATATGGTCAGGACTGTTTGAAAGATTGGTCTCTATTTGCCACTATAATAAGCCATTACCAGAGGTCAACAAACTAAAAGTTAGCATATCAACACTTACATTGAGCACCCAGATGAAGATGGAGGTGGCCAGAAGATCCTTGCAAGCCGAGGACAAGTTGCTAGCGACCGAACACGCCCATTTCCCAAGTTAAACACACCAATTTGATAAACCCACAATCCATCAAACAACTCATCTTCTTCCTCAATTTGAGAAGCCACAGCATGATCCTCATAAACAACCCTGTTCCCTCTACATCCAGGAAACTCCCTAGCCGAAACAGAGTAGGAACAATCATCACCCACAAACAAAATCTGATCTTCGAGGCTTCTCACCTCAACCCATCTATGTTCATCTACATTCAACCTATAAACTCTCATTTCAGACACCATTTCACGATTACTACTCTTAACCCTCTCTTTCCCATCTTTGTAGTAAAAAACATTCCTTTCGTGTAATTCAAAATACTTATCAACCAAAAGCAGATCACCAATGGACTCAACCAAATGCTTCTTCTTCTTCTTCCCATTTTCATTTGTTGGCGGTGGCGCAATTTCAATCAAATTCATATTCGGGCCGAGCACGAAAGCTCTGCCTGATCGATCAACAGTGTAGAAATTCCCTTTATAGACTATAACATCATCACAAACAAAGTGTTGGGTATGAATTGGAGTCCATGAATCGTCTCCAACTCTCAACATAGCCAATCTTCCATCCAAATCCCACATCTCATACACCACAACAACGATTCTACTATCTGGGTTCGAACCCAGAACAAGAATTTTCTTCACAAATGGAAGCCCAGCTTCGATTGGCTTACAATTCAATAGCTCGAGGTTTCGAAATGTGTAGGAATTGTGAACTTGAGATATGCGAAACTCCAATAAATTGACTTCTTTCGGAAACCCAGCGGGAAAACGGGTTTGGACCAGGTCCGAGACTGGACAGACGAGACGGGTTTTGGCATCTTCTTCGACCTTGATTAGATAGTGGGAAGTAGTTCTGTGGGGAATTTCGTCGAACGGTTGGAGGAGGAAGACGGTGGTTGCGGCGGCGGTGAAGGTGCCACGGCGGGGGTCGGCGGCGAGGGGAGAGAAGGGGAAAGGGAGGTTGGGGAGAGAGAGAGGAGGTGAAGAGAGAGAGGCGGCGGAGGAGGAGCGCCATGAGCGACAGACGGAGCGGAAGCGGAGGAGGTCGATGCGAGTTTCGAGGCGGTTGCTGAGAATGGGTATCACATCTTTCGGAAGTGTAGACCACTGGACCTGTTTATCATCATCATCATTTCCGTCCATGTTTCTCTGTGTCTGTCTCTGTCTCTGTCTCTGCCCACCAATTCTATGTATAAATGTAGGATGAGACCTCTTTCTTTGTTTTTTTTTTTTAAGGCCTCTATAACATCCTTTGAATTTTTAAGGGTAGTTTGGAATGTCCTAAATAAATATATATTTTTTATTTTTTTAATTAAAAAATTGAGGTTAAAAATATAAATGTTTGGATTAATTTTTTGATTTTTTATAAAAAAATATGTAATAAAAAATTATAAAAATTGATTTATAGAGAAAAATTTGAATTGAGAGTTGTGCAGCCGTAATTGTTAACTTTCGGTGAATAATATTAACTTTTTAACTTTTTGAGTAACTTTTTGACTTTTTAATTCTTTTACAAGTTTCTAAACTTGAACTTATTATTAATGACGTGGATCCCACGTATATGACAGTAATAGTTAAAATTTAAAGGGATTGCAGTAGCCTCCACAAAATGAGAGTCTTAAATATTTTTGGATTTTGTTTACATGTGTTACACGACATGCACCCTACCAAAAATCATATTAATCGGATATCAACAACTATATGATCGAATTGCATATTTTTATACTATTTTTCAAAAGAAAAACTTCTTGTTTGTTTTTTTTGGTTATCAATCATATAGTTATTGGTATCCGATTAATATGATTTTTGGTAGGCTTGAAGTACTCAACAAACCCTATAAAATAAATGGTTCATATCATAAAAATAATCCCATAATGCATCACAAAATGAAGCACAACAGTCACTGCTGTGCATTTGCCACAACAGTGACTCCAATTCCCACGACATGTTTGACAAGTTTAAAATAAATAAATAAATAATTTAATGAAGGGGAATTTATTGAAACTCAATTAATTTATAAGATTTTTTTATTTCAATAAATCTTAAGTTACGTTTGGTAGAGTTTTGTAATTATAATTTGAGAGTATGAGTTATATTTTGAATTTGTAAGGTTTGAAATTATGATTTGAGTATGAAAAATTTGTTTGGTAAAGAGTTTTGAAAATAGTTTTGAAAATAATTTTGATTTGAGTGTAAAATTGTTGATGTGACATTTGATATTTGATACAAAAATTTATAACTCATATCCAAACATATAACTCAAAATTATTTTAAAGCATATAAAAAAATTTAAAAATTTCAGAAAATATTTTTTTCGATTATATAAAAATTAACATATCAATTGTAAAAAAAAAAAAATACTATTCCGGTCAATCGGCCGAACAACCGATTAGGCAAAATTTGCAAAAAAAAAAAATTCTGAAAAGCACGTCTAAGACAGAGTTCTCTGCAGAGTTTTGGAAACGTGATTCCAAAACTCCTACCAAACATCATACTCACATATAGGTGTGGAATCACGTTTACAAAACACAACTAAACGGAGCCTTATTTTATCTTGATTTTTATATTTAGGCTCTAAGGATTTTTTTTGGAAAGAATAATAAAATAAAATAAAAAGTCAAAAAACAGTTTTTAATTCATTTTGAATTATATTATTTCTCACATTTTTTACACGCTTTTTAAAAAGAAGTTTAAAATAAGTAAAAAAAATTAATTTTTAACCATCTTTTCAAAATAAGCCTAATTCACTGAAATGAGTTTGAATGAAATGAAATACTTATTCCTTTGGCTCCCTTATAGGATGATCATTTCATTATAATAGTAAATGTTGATTTCATTTTTTATTATTTTTTTTAGTCAACCAAAAAATAGGAATGAATATTTTGATGGGATAATTATTCTATTCCATTCCATTTTATTGAACCAAATACTACTTTAAGATATTTTATGAATAATTTTATCCTTATAAATATTTTTTAAACCCTTAGTAATTTGGTAATGTGAACATTCATCTAAGTATTTTTTATTTTGACATTAAATATATTCCTGATTGTCAAAATTCTATTCATGAGTTTCTTACCAAAAAATTTTTACAGGGTGGATAATAATGCATATTCCTTCTATTTCATCCCATAAATAGAAAGTTAACACACTACAAATCCCTGATTAAGCATACTGCCCGTCGCCTTACCTTTCTCAAATCAACCCATTTACCTACTAAAAGAGCCCAGTACATACAATTTCATCGAATTAAAGCTCAGAAACAACAACTTGCTCATTATATTAACTGTTTACATGAACATACTCATCAATTAGATATCCTCAGTTGATACTAATTTATCTCCTCTATTTCGCAGATGTCTTGTCCACGGCCTCCTTCCAAAGCCTTGGTCCCTTCTAGTCAACCATTTGTTCCTCCTCCATTGGAGTTAGTCACCAAATACCATCCTGCTGAATTGGTTAACCGTTACCAAATTCTTGGTGACATTCCTAAACCTAGTTATACATCTGCTTTGGCTACTGATCCTTTTGCTTCATCTAGTCAAGCAGTTACTCCATACCCTCCTAATCCTATTAAATCAGCCCGATCTGATTATGTTAAATCAACCACTACTAATCTCTTTTTCAAAGAACCTAGTCACCCAAAGAGTCATACTGCTCATGATCTGGTTAAATCTTATTTCCCTCTTGGATGGCATTTTACTCCTCTCCATCCAGAAAAAACAATTACTTTTTACAAAGATATCCTGTTCAACCATCAGTCAATTGTGATTAAACTCATTCATGATCGCACTTACACAAGTAAAATTGTGTATCATTCACTCTATATTCACAACTTTGTTTCTCTGGTTGATTGAGGTTCTCCGTATCAACTACGAGATCTGACTGGTCATTCAATTCAATATAGTTACTATGATTACATTGATGCTTGGTTCAAAGTTCTCTTGTATCAAAATGAGTCAAATAGTCACTCCTGGTTTCTCCAGTTTGATTAAAAATTCAAATCTGAATTACCCACTTGGTTTCTACGATGGTGGACTCAGTATGGCGCCATCCCAGAAATCTTCTCATCCATAATTATGGATCAAGTCAACTATTTTTCCACTGTTTTCTCATTCACTTCATAGCAAAGGAAATTCCCTCCATTGCTTATTTTTATATCCAAATACAAAATCCCTTGGATATTCAGATGGCAATATGATATTTCTGATGATGTTATTTACCGGCAACACATCGTTAAATGGTAGGATAATTTCAAGATTCCACACATTGTTGAAATTGTTCAAATTGAATTTTCAATCAACATTCATGCCCCTACACCAGCCATGATTAAAGCTCAGCAGAACCTAACTGCTCCATTAGCACAAGGAAGCCAACTTCCTTTAGTCAATCTTGGAAGCCCAACATCCAGTTCTTCCAAGCCCAAGTCATCCAAATCAAAGATTAAATCCAAGTTAGCAAAGTCCAGTACTAACCAGCTCAAGTCAAAGGATAAGTCCAAATCAAAGGTTAAGCCCAAGTCCAAGTCATCTAAAGATGAGCTCATCCAAATGGCTCGTCTCCTCATGGCCCAAGTCAAGTCAGACTCAGATAACAACAGTTCAGAAGATGGTTCAGACAGTTCAAACTCTTCTGAAGGTTCAACTACTCAAAATCCATATGGACTCGAGTTTCAAGATGCTCAGGACCTATATGCTTAATTCAGTCATTGGATTCTATATAGCTATAATTATCAGCTTCCATCAATACTCGTCTTTTGAGAAAAGCTGTTGATATATATATATATCTATATTGATTCCCTTAGTCGCATGCCTCTAACCAATAAATAGTAAAAAAAGTCAACTTTACTATTCACTATTCATCAAAAAGTCAATATTACTATTCATCATTTAGCATGATTCATCACACCCACAAATTCAGCACAGTAAAAGGCAGCCATCAACTTTAGTCACTCACCGAAAGCAGCAGACAGCTCCCATGTGTTCCTGATGCTCCCTTCAAGTCAAGATTATTCACTCACAAGGCTAATAGTATTCACTCACAAGGCTAACAGTAGTCTCTTTTGATTATAAAAGGACCTCTTCAGTCAAGAATAAGGCAGTGTTAGAAAAAATTAAGAGCATTCCATCCTCAAAAAAATGGCTTTCTCTGTAATTTTATATTTTCGAAAATTATTTTCAAATTATGTATTTTGAAGAAGTGCTTGCTTCATTTTAGTAAACAATTGTAAGTTCTATTACTGTTTATTTAAACTGTTTTACTTTTTTCTGTTTATCATTGTTTATTTATCTATTTTAGTGCTATTATTTCCTCTCCTCTGAACATTCATACTGTCAATGTGAATATTAATATGTGCTTCACCCTATTGTTATTAGGAATATTTTGATAACTATGTTATCTTTATAATTTATTAGAACATAAAAAAATAATTTAAACTAAGCAAAATATAAATTTGTGAAAATAAATTTACGAATAAATACCCAATAATAGGATGAACAAGTCTAAAATGAAAATATATGATTTTTAAAATCTTGTTATAGGTCTAACTAGGGGATGAATATGAGATAGGTTGGGTTTGGTTCGAACTGAGCCGATACCATAACAAATGAAAAATTACAATTCAATGAAATTTTAAAAAAATAATTATAGATTTATAAAAAAAATTAAAATTTTAATTATTAATATTTATAAAATTTATTACAGATTTGTAATTATTTTTTTAAAATATCAATGATTTTGATTTTTCCCTTTCAAACTCGATTGGGTCCAAGATTAGATCTATAGTTTATCCTCAAACTCGTTCAAAAATAAAATATTTCAAGTCCGTTCATATAAACTGGAAATTATTTAATATAAATATTTTTTATATTTTAAATCAAAAAAATATAATTCATAGTTCAAATTTTCTAACCAATTCTTTTAAGTTGGCATAATGTAATTCTCTTCAGAAGACTTGAAAAGTATAGGGGTGGAAAGGGGTCAAGGTCTTTAAAGCTTTTTTTTTTTGGGTCACAAATTTTAACAAGGTGGGGTACTAAAAAAGAAAAAGAAAAAAACAGAGTGTGGGGACATTATCCTTTAACAAAGTTTATTTATCCTCCAATAGTAGTGAATTTTTAAAAGAAACCAACAATAACTTAAAAAGATCAGGGGTTAAAGTATTTTAGAGAAAAAAAATATACATTGCATCAATCTTTGTGTCAAACAAAAGGATCAAAATGAGGAACATCATTTTGCATCAATTTTTGTTGATATGTAAACCCAATCTAAAAAAATGTTTAGATTTGTTCCCAATCTCTCTCTCCTAAACCTCATTCAATAGGAACTAAACTGGACATATTTCTTTTGTTAAACATGAGAATTCTTTACACATCTTTCCTTTGGTTACTTTAGAATAGCATACCGTAGTTAATGCATAGTTAATGTTGTTATAAGTATAACAAGTGTATTAAAATATATAAAATATGTATAAAAAATATAAAAGTTTATAGAGATGTGAAATGTATATTAAAATTTTATTTTTTTAGCATTACATAGTTCTTAACAAAGAGGTAGTGAGTGATCGTAACCTAAAAACTGATTTTTGGCTTGTAGATTTTTTTTTTCTTTCTTTTTTTTTTTCTTTTTTTTTTTTTTTGAAAAATACACTTCTCCTAAAGTATATATGCTTGACTTTTCTCATATTTTTTTTTTTTTTTTTTTTTTTTTTTTTTTTTTTTTTTCTGAGGGGGGTGTGGGATGACTCACCAACGGACCTAGCCATGATCTAGCAAATTAGCAATGATTGATGACAGAATGATTCGAAAAAATGAAAAAGAAAAAGAAAAAGAAAAGAAAGACTTCAATTTTGCAATGGTCAAGAAGTTGTATGAGAAGTTCATGAATGTTGTCGGAAAATTTAAAAAATTTTAAAAAGTTTTGAAGAAAATTTGAATTCTTTAAAAATTATGAGAGGCTTAAATTCTTTAATGTTGTGTTTGGTTGGGGAATTTGGGGAGGGATTTGAAAAGGGAAATGAAAAAGGTAGGTGAAATGTGAATAAAACATGTCTAATTTCATTTAATTTCACACACTTTTTCCCTTTCTCTTTCTAAATTCCTCCCCAAATTCTCCAACCAAACACAACATAACAATCACAATTAGAAGCACAATAGTAAAGAGATGATGGAGATAAGAGATTGGGTAAAGAAGAAGGCAAAGTAGTTAGAGAGAGAATAATAGCAAGACTCTCCCATGGATCTCTCACTTTCACTCTTAAGGGAGATAATGAAGGAGGAAAATTAGTTCTCTCCAAGAATTGTCTCTCAAAAATCCATCAATTGTAAAGCTATGGGTAGATGCTATTTATAAGCACCTCATAATGTAGGATGGAGGCCATGTGCAAGGCACATGGGGAATACTCTCTCTAACTACCTTGTCCAAGGAAATGACCTCTCCGAGAATGAGGAAAACCCCGAAGAGGAGATCAACCTCTCGGAGAACCCTTCTTCTTAATCACACCTAACCAATAATCTCCAAACATCCCAAAGGGTCAGGAGTAGTCCCAAAGGACGTCCTACAGCAGAAGGGTCAGGGGTAGTTCAAAAGAATACTCTACCGCAAATATTGTCGAGTCTTAGGAACCCCTTAGATCGTGCCACCTCGACCTAGGTATAGGCTAGTTTAATCGAAGAGTGAATTTATCTCCACTCACAGTTCTCAGGTTCGGGTCTTTTGTTCGACTTCCATCACGCCCATGGTTCTGGTGCATAGATCCTGAAAAGGTCCGAGCCCACAAGTGTTCTGGGACTCATTAACGAAGTGACTTCTAGATTACGTTTGAATCCGTTCGAAGGATCTCTGGGTTTGTGGATCCGAACCTTTTTGTTAGGTTTTTTTTTTGGCAATCCCGTTTAACAAAACTCCTTTCAGTTGTACTTGTTTTCGCACTTTTTATTTCAGTAAGGCTATGAGTTTTTAGATGCGAATCCAACCCGAATTGTGTCTTCTAGAGAAGTTTTGTGATGTTAATTCTTTCAAGATTGCCACACTTCACTGATTATGACGGGGATCGAGCTGCTCGGTCAGCTCGCGGGGGTCCAAGGAGGCAGCGCCCCTTGGCGGGTCCGGGACAGCGCCACGGCGGGATCGAGGGGCAGCACCCCCGAAACAAAATGCAAAAATGCATTCAAAGTTGCCTCCTCGCTCGAGCGTCCATTCCCCCGCTCGAGTGGAGAATCTTTGGTTCCAGAAGTTTGATCGCCTGCAAAAATACTGCGATATGTTTTTTCCCGCTCGAGCGGAACTTTTCGCCCTCGAGCGTAGGTTCGCTCGAGCGGCCAATCTGACGCTCGAACGGAGATCACGGGACAATTTTCTATAAATACGTGTTTCAATCCAAATCTAGGATAACTTCTCCAGATCTTCTTCTTGGGTTCTAGGGTTTATATCTGGGGATATTTTGCTAGTTTTCTTTGATGTTTTGATTGAGTATTCAACTCATGGTTTAAAGAGTATACATCAAATGATTATTTGTTTGTTCTATGCAAAAGAGAGAGTTGTTCTTCGGTGGATTCTGAAGAATTCGAGCCAGAAGTTTTGGTGGATTTCGGAGTGGCTCATCGTCAAGACAATTCCGAGGTGAAGACGGGGTTGGAAGAGGCACATAGAGGTTGGTTCAATTCGGGCGTGGATTCGCTAGGTAACTGAGAGTATACCTATGTAATTCCTTTATATCTTCTTAGTGGATTGTTTTGTGGCTGTTGCCTGTGATTTTTTATCACAATTGGAGGTGCCCAATTATGGTTTATCCATGTAAAATCGTTGTGCCGATTTGTCTTCATTGTTTGATTGGGATTGTTATATATTGCTTAAAATTGATACATAATCACAAATCAACATCTAGGGGATTTCTAGATTTTTCACTGCCTCTAACCAATAAATAGTAAAAAAAGTCAACTTTACTATTCACTATTCATCAAAAAGTCAATATTACTATTCATCATTTAGCATGATTCATCCCACCGACAAATTCAGCATAGTAAAAGGCAGCCATCAACTTTAGTCACTCACCGAAAGCAGCAGACAGCTCCCATGTGTTCCTGATGCTCCCTTCAAGTCAAGATTATTCACTCACAAGGCTAATAGTATTCACTCACAAGGCTAACAGTAGTCTCTTTTGATTATAAAAGGACCTCTTCAGTCAAGAATAAGGCAGTGTTAGAAAAAATTAAGAGCATTCCATCCTCAAAAAAATGGCTTTCTCTGTAATTTTATATTTTCGAAAATTATTTTCAAATTATGTATTTTGAAGAAGTGCTTGCTTCATTTTAGTAAACAATTGTAAGTTCTATTACTGTTTATTTAAACTGTTTTACTTTTTTCTGTTTATCATTGTTTATTTATCTATTTTAGTGCTATTATTTCCTCTCCTCTGAACATTCATACTGTCAATGTGAATATTAATATGTGCTTCACCCTATTGTTATTAGGAATATTTTGATAACTATGTTATCTTTATAATTTATTAGAACATAAAAAAATAATTTAAACTAAGCAAAATATAAATTTGTGAAAATAAATTTACGAATAAATACCCAATAATAGGATGAACAAGTCTAAAATGAAAATATATGATTTTTAAAATCTTGTTATAGGTCTAACTAGGGGATGAATATGAGATAGGTTGGGTTTGGTTCGAACTGAGCCGATACCATAACAAATGAAAAATTACAATTCAATGAAATTTTAAAAAAATAATTATAGATTTATAAAAAAAATTAAAATTTTAATTATTAATATTTATAAAATTTATTACAGATTTGTAATTATTTTTTTAAAATATCAATGATTTTGATTTTTCCCTTTCAAACTCGATTGGGTCCAAGATTAGATCTATAGTGTATCCTCAAACTCGTTCAAAAATAAAATATTTCAAGTCCGTTCATATAAACTGGAAATTATTTAATATAAATACTTTTTATATTTTGAATCAAAAAAATATAATTCATATAGTTCAAATTTTCTTACCAATTCTTTTAAGTTGGCATAATATAATTCTCTTCAGAAGACTTGAAAAGTATAGGGGTGGAAAGGGGTCAAGGTCTTTAAAGCTTTTTTTTTTTGGGTCACAAATTTTAACAAGGTGGGGTACTAAAAAAGAAAAAGAAAAAAACAGAGTGTGGGGACATTATCCTTTAACAAAGTTTATTTATCCTCCAATAGTAGTGAATTTTTAAAAGAAACCAACAATAACTTAAAAAGATCAGGGGTTAAAGTATTTTAGAGAAAAAAAATATACATTGCATCAATCTTTGTGTCAAACAAAAGGATCAAAATGAGGAACATCTCATTTTACATCAATTTTTGTTGATATGTAAACCCAATCTAAAAAAATGTTTAGATTTGTTCCCAATCTCTCTCTCCTAAACCTCATTCAATAGGAACTAAACTGGACATATTTCTTTTGTTTAAACATGAGAATTCTTTACACATCTTTCCTTTGGTAACTTTAGAATAGCATACCGTAGTTAATGCATAGTTAATGTTGTTATAAGTATAACAAGTGTATTAGAATATATAAAATATGTATAAAAAATATAAAAGTTTATAGAGATGTGAAATGTATATTAAAATTTTATTTTTTTAGCATTACATGGTTCTTAACAAAGAGGTAGTGAGTGATCGTAACCTAAAAACTGATTTTTGGCTTGTAGATTTTTTTTTTTTGAAAAATACACTTCTCCTAAAGTATATATGCTTAACTTTTTTCATATTTTTTTTTTTTTTTTTTTTTTTTTTTTTTTTGGGGGGGGGGTGTGGGATGACTCACCAACCGACCTAGCCATGATCTAGCAAATTAGCAATGATTGATGACAGAATGATTCGAAAAAATGAAAAAGAAAAAGAAAAAAAATTAAGAAAAACTTCACTTTTGCAATGGTCAAGAAATTGTATGAGAAGTTCAAGAATGTTGTTGGAAAATTTAAAAATTTTAAAAATTTTAAAATTTTTTGAAGAAAATCTGAATTCTCTAAAAATTATGAGAGGCTTAAATTCTTTAACAGTCACAACTAGAAGCACAATAGCAAAGAGATGATGGAGATAAAAGATTAGGTGAAGAAGAAGGCAAAGTAGTTAGAGAGAGAATAATGGTAAGACTCTCCCATGGATCTCCCACTTTCACTCTCAAGGGAGATAACGAAGAAGGGAAATTAGTTCTCTCCAAGAATTGTCTCTAAAAAATTCATCAATTGTAAAGCTATGGGAGGATGCTATTTATAGGCACCTCATAATGTAGGATAGAGTCCATGTGCAAGGCACATGGGGAATACTCTCTCTAACTACCTTATCCAAGGAAGTGACCTCTCCGAGAATGAGGAAAATCTCGAAGAGGAGATCAACCTCTCGAAGAACCCTTCTTCTTAGTCACACCTAACCAATAATCTCCAAACATCCCAAAGGGTCAAGAGTAGTCCCAAAGGACGTCCTACCGCAGAAGGGTCAGGGGTAGTTCAAGAGAATACTTTGCCGCAAATATTGTCGAGTCTTAAGGACCCCTTAGATCGTGCCACCTCGACCTAGGTATAGGCTAGTTTAATCGAAGAGTGAATTTATCTCCACTCATCGTTTTCAGGATCGGGTCTTTTGTTCGGCTTTCATCACGCCCATGGTTCTGGTGTGTAGATCCTGAAAAGGTCCGACCCCACAAGTTTTCTGGGACTCATTAACGAAGTGACTTTTAGATTACGTTTGAATCCGTTCGAAGGATCTCTGGGTTTGTGGATCCGAACCTTTTCAAGTCCAAGCTCAAATAGGTCTCTAGGTTCGTGGTTCCGAACCCTTTCAAGACTAAGCCAATACCTCAGAGAATGGATCTCCTCCAAGGGTTTCATCTCTTCTTAAAGTAACGGTTAACCTCCTCGGACACCCATATGATCTAGGCATCATCGGATGGGTTTGTTGGACTCACTTTAGAGATATATGTTTGATAGGTCTTCCTCGGCCCAATTTGTTGGCTTTTTCGTGAGCTCGTTCAATATAATTCACTTAGGCTCATTTGGCAATAATTTCTCTAAGCTCACCAATTTTTGGGCTTTCTGATTAGGTTTCGATCAAGCCCAATTAATTTAGTGGGCTCAAGTTAACCCTTCTTAAATTTTGTATGAGAGGGTTCAAGAATGTTGTAGGAAAATTCGAAGATCTTCAAACATCTTTGAAGAAAACCCGAATTCTCTAGAAATTATGAGACTTAAATTCTTTAACAGTCACAACTAGAAGCACAATAACAAAAAGATGATGTAGATAAGAGATTAGGTGAAGAAGAAGGCAGAGTAGTTAGAGAGAGAATAATAGCAAGGCTCTCTCATGGATCTTTCACTTTTACTCCTAAGGTAGATAATGGAGAAGGGAAATTAGTTATCTTCCAATAATTGTCCCTCCAAAATCCATCCATTGTAAAACTATAGGTGGGTACTATTTATAGGCACCTCATGATGTAGGATGGAGCCCATGTGCAACGCACATGGGGAATACTCCCTCTAACTACCTTGTCTGAGGAGGTGACCTCTCCGAGGATGAGGAAAACCCCGAAGAGGAGATCAACCTCTCGGAGAACCCTTCTTCTTAGTCACACCTAACCAATCATCCCAAAGAGTCAAGGGTAGTCCCAGAGGACACCCTACCACAGAAGGGTCAGGGGTAGTTCAAGAGAACGCCCTGCCGCAAATATTGCCGAGTCTTAGGGACCCTCTATATCGTGCCACCTCAACCAGAGTATAGGCTAGTTTAACCGAAGAGTAAATTTATCTCCACTCACCGTTCTCGAGATCAAGTCCTTTGTTTGGACTCCATCACACCCATGGTTTTGCTGCGTAGATCTCGAAAAGTTCCGAGCCTGCAAGTGTTTTAGGACTCATTAACAGAGTGACTTCTAGATTGCATTCAAATCCGTTTGAAGTCAAGTGCTTCGGATCTCTAAGTTTGTGGATCCAAACATTTTCGAGTTCGAGCTCAAATAGGTCATTAGGTTCGTAGTTCCAAACTCTTTCAAGATTAAGCCAATATCTCGAGAATAGATCTCCTCCGAGGGTTTCATTTCTTCTGAAAACAACGGTTAACCTCCTCAGACACCCGTATGAATTGGGCCTTATCAAATGGGTTTATTGGACTCTCTTTAGAGATATATGTTTGATAAGTCTTCCTCAGCTCAATTTGTTATCTTTTTCATGGGCTCGTTCAATATAACTCACTTGAGTCCATTTGACAATAATTTTTCCAAGCACACCAATTTTTAAACTTTGTGATTGGACTTCAATTAGGCCCAATTAATTTAATGGGTTCAAGTTAACCCTTCTTACAAAACCTACAGCAAATTTTCTTTCTAGTTTTTTTGCTTATATATATATATGTATTTGATTTCTTCTGCCATTGTAATTTACTTTAGACTTCATTCGTCCAAAGTTGCACGCCGAAGGACACAACTGACTTATTTGGTATAACTTCTCTCTCAAGCAAAAAATTTATAATTTAAAAATAAAAGCTATATAAATACTCTTTTCTAATTTTTAAATAATTAACTTTGCTAAGATTGTTTTAATTATTTGTGTCACATACCAAACATGAGAATTGATGAAAAAGCATACGCTCTAAATTACACCTGTGTTTGGTGGAAGATTTACGGAAGGAGATTTGCAAGGGAAAAAAAGTGGTGTTTGGAGTTGCTGTTGCTCATGGTGCGCAGCAACAACTATTGCACACCTTATTGGGCTCATTTTAGGGCCTAATTTGATAATCTAAACCGTTCACATTTTAAAAGTTATTGAGTAGGATATACCAGTAACAAATTACGTCAATCGAATATCATTGACCCTTACATCAAATCACATTTGCATTAAAGAAAAAAAAGATAAATGTAATTTGAAATATAAAACTCAATGCAAATGTGATTTGATGAAAGAGATAACGCTATTTGATCAACGTAATTTTTAACAGATATATTCTACTTGGTAACTTCTAAAATGTGAACGGTTTAGATATCGAATTAGGCCGGAAATGAGCCCAATAAAGTGTGCAACAGTTGTTAGTCTAAATACTCTAAAACTCATAACAACTAATTGCTGAGCTAGCCAACCCATTGCTGTATCCATTTCAAAGATCATCAACATTTGAAAGTGATGGTTCAGCTCAATCCTTTCAGTTCCTACTTCAAAAAAAAGCATCCAATATAGAAGTGGCCTGTAAAGGCCATTTTGAACATCAAAAGCATCCAATATGATATGGCAACACCTCAGTGCAAATACACTTGACCCAAATCCTACGTAAAATGTATTATCTGCCATAATCCAATCCAACCCAACCACTGCTCTCACGAGTTTATCCATTTGATCCCTAAGATCAAAAGGCACTTTCACGATAGAAGAATCATGCTCCATCTTAAGAAACAAATAAAGGTAGAATGTGAGAAAGAGAGAGTTTGTCGAGTCATTAAAAGCTTCGAGCCAAACCAAACCAAGCCAAGCCAAGAAGAAACTCTTTTTTTTTTCTATCAATCACCGGATAGGAACAGAAAGTTCAACTCTAATGGAACAGTGGATAAATTCTCCTATCTCCGGCTAATTTTCATGAACCATAAAAGGTGTAACAGATGGATAAAAAACAGAGCCAGTGCTTTCGTACAAAGGTATATTTTATTTTTTGATAATTACCATAAGAAAGCCAGAAATTTAAAACCAACCATTTCGGTCACCACACTGGTTGATCTTATCAACATTAGTCCTGCACTTCTTCTGTCTTCTTCTTCCTCGACGCGAAGTACCACCATCCCAGACCACCGCAGATAGCTACTGCACCAGCTACAACTGCATAGTTTCTGTCCTTGTCAGTTGACACTCCGGAGGTTGAGGAGGTGGCCGGACCACTAGGCTTAACATCAGTCGCAGGTCCCCCTGAGCTTGTTGGTGGTTTTTCCTCTGGTTTAGGCCCCTGATAACATTCCACCATCAAACAGAAGCACCATGTCATAACACAGCCAAGCAAAGCAAGTAAAACACATAAAATGATAACTAGTGCGAAACTGGAAAAACTAGGTGTAAAATTATTTTAGGTAAATTACAATTTGCACCTTTTATGTTTGGTTATATTCTCACTTTGGCCTTTAAAGTTTGATTTTTCTCACACTTTGGCCCTTAATATTTTAAATTTTTTTCCAATTTACTCCTAAAGCTAATTTCTACTAAAAATTAGATAGAAAAGGACACGTTGACAGTCACGTGGTATAAAAATATTTTATTACACACAACTCACATCTCCAATATAAACTTAAACTTTAATATAATAATATATTTTTATATTATGTGACAGTTGTTATGATCTTTTTGTCTAATTTTGAACATAAGTTAACTTTAAGTATAAATTGAAAAAAACTTGAAACATAAAGGGCTAAAGCAAGAAAAAATAAACTTTTAAGGGTCAAAGTGAAAAAGTGACCAAACATAAAGGAGACAAAGTATAATTTACCCAGTTATTTTCGTAAAATACTTGTACGGACATCAAATATATTGAAATTATAATAGATAATGTAATACAAATACATAATACTTGAATTCAACACCAGTAGATTATAGTTACAGAACTGGTGACTCAGCCTAGCAAGCTCAGAATGAAGACCTAAACAGGTTCGTTCTTTTACTCTGTACAAATGAGATTTGGCCACTTGGTTAAGCACATTCGCAGCACTATGAAACAGCAGCTTGTATGGTAATCAATGCAATATCATAGCAAAAAAAAGGTCAACAGAATACAATCAACCAATAACTTAAAATGTGTGATGTTCTATGAAGCACGGGTACGGGTACGATACGGGTATACTGATACGGCAAGACCTAAAAAAAATAGGATACGGGTACAGCTGGGGTACATCAATAATTTTTTTATTTTTATAATTTATAGTTTGGGATTCAATCTACAAATTAAAGTTCAATACCAAAACTAAAAGCAAAAATTACAAAACCAAAATAGAAATCATAGTTTAATAATACTAATACCAAGCAAAGTCTATAAGCTAATTTTAATGCCATTAAATAAGAGAAATTACAAAACAAAGTTTCATTCCAAAAGTAAGCGAAGCAATATTTGAAAACTTAAAACTTCAGTTTTCACTTCCATCAATTTCATCATTGACTAATACATCTTTCATCTCTGACACATCAAGTACAGGATTTACAATTTCAAATATATAAGAACTCTCTAATAAATTAAACGTATCTTCACCAATGTCTCATAGCTTGGTGTACTTCTGATGTACCCATGGAGTATCCAACTGCCAAAGAATGTATAAAAAGTACCCGGTACGTGTTTCAAGTACCCGGTACGCATGCAAACCTTATCGGTATGAGTATCAATACCCGGTAAGTACCCGGTACGAGTCCGGCAACATTTTCGGAGTACTCATGGTGATGTCTAATGTTAGTCATATAATCACCCCCCCACACCCCACCCATGAATCAACCAAAACAAAGAAAAGTATGTAGCATGAGTGTACCTTGCGCGCAAGCTTCTCCAACTTCTCTTGCTCGATTTTCTGCAACAGCACAATATAGTTTTAGCAGATGTCACACAACAAAGGACTAGAGACGTAATAAGCAAACAGATTACTTCTGTTATAAGTGAACCATCTCAAAGCTAAGAGCAGAATGCTCCTTAGAATTACAGGCACTTGAACCGAAAAAAAAAAAAAACACCCACCAATTAATGGCCTTGCATATAATAATAACAAAAAAAAAAGCAATATGCCATATTCATCACAACTGCAACTTGGTTTGTTCCAAATCACTGGCATGCAATGTGAAAAATAGACTTCAAGATTTTTAAATAGAATTAGCCACCAAAACACATGCAACTAAAAACTCAACTAAGGCCTCATATTTATTCTACTGTTTTTTAACACAAACTTTAGTCTTCCCAAATTGGACACAACACTTCACTAGAAGAAATTTATTCCGCTACTTCAACACCCCCATTCCATGTTAACTACTAACATCAGCATAATAATAAAAAAATTTAAAACACACACAAACAATCTCTTTTTCTTTGATAAATACACACACACACACACACACACACAAAAAAAAAAAGGAAGATCCCATGCATGTAAAGATTGAACTAGACAATTGGCATTATCAACTATCAAACATAAATGCAATGAATGGGCAACCTTGACTACTCACGCTTTCTGCAATTGTTTCCCCAAACCCAAGAGATTGGAAATCTGGTTTTAGATACATACAATTGGAGGTCTAAAACACCTTAACTTTTAGACAACAATATAAGGTACCACTAATAAAGAGATTCCTCACTAAAAGAACACCGAGATCGTGAAGATTCCGGTATAAAATATAAAAACTCGTGAAACAAAAAACTTGCATATCTTTGTAATTTTCAACCCCAGTAACTAATAAAACGAGTCAAAAACTACTCCAAAATGCCAAACGATTAATGTTAGAGAAAGATGTATAAAAAAATTAAGAACAAATCTAATAAATATTTCCGTGAGAAAAACAACTTGAAAGGCAATTGCAAACTTCAAAATTGGAAAAAGTTAAAATGATATTATCACAAACCAAACCTATGCACATAATTTAATGATATCATCCCGGACAGAACCATCAGATGAAATGTACATATGTCCAATACAGACACATAGAAAATTGGAGTCAAATAAAAAGGAAAAATGAGAACTCAGATTGTTCATAATAGAGCATATGACTGAGAGAAGTCAGACCTTAATGTAAATATTTTCTGCAGCTTTTTCCTCCTCACTAAAAATTTTACCACTGCTCGAAAGCCTACGAGATACATATCTTGCAGCAATCCTTGTTGCCATTGCAGTTAGTAATCAGGTTGCTTAAAAGTAATTTCCCTGTAAAGAGATAAGAGATGACTTGATTAGAACAGAAATCAAACAACTCATAAAATGATAACATATCTCAGGAATTATATTTCATTGTATATTTGTATGTAATCCTGCACAGTCATACCAAAATACTGCATTAACTTATCAAACAACTCATAAAATGATAACATATCTCAGGAACATTATATTTCATTGTATATTTGTATGTAATCCTGCACAGTCATACCAAAATACTGCATTAACTTTTAAAGATTTGGGATATGTATTTTTTCTATGTGCAAACAATAAACTAATCAAGATCGTCACTATGTAAAGAGAACAAATACATCTAAGAACATAGGTCTAGCCCACCACATGAGTTGGTCAAACATTCAAATTGTTGGTTTATATATGTAGATAACATAGAGTAGTGACATGATCAAATTGTTCCACAGTTTGCACACCCCAATTATGCATCTCTTCTCTTACGCTGGAAAATATTGTTGAAAGACATTGTCGTGTGAGTAGGAATAGAAGGAAACTCCAAGCTCAGATCTAATTTGCACAAGCATATTCACATGTCCTCAGTGTAAGCAACCCAAGGGTTAAGTTGCATGCTAAATACATTTCGGCCACTTGCTGATTCTAATTTTCGAATAAACACAAGGAACATAGGTAACTGAGTAGAAGGAAACTCTAAGCTCGAATCTAATATGAATGAGCATAGTCGCATGCCCTTGGTGTAAGCTCATCTTATTGAAATCTAATATGCACCAGCATAGTCACATGTCCTCATTGTAAGCTCAACTTATTGAAATCCGGAAGCAAGAATTAACTGATGTTCGAAAATTGCACAATTACACACATTTATGAAAATGAATTCTATTACTTGCAACAAATGTAGTCGTGATGGACTATTAAATATGAAATAGAAAACTTCATCACACTCTCCTATCAATAATTTGTATCTCTTCTAGACATTCAAACATCTCAATAGGAACTCTCCACATTACATGGTCAAAAAATGAAAGGCATTTGTAGAATTAAAATAGTCGAGCAAACCAGATCATTCAGCAAAACAATGGCTAATTATTTTGTTTTTTTTCTATAAGTAAATTGTATTAAATGAAAGCAATTAAAAAGGATGCTGCCCATGTACAAAGAAGTTAAACTGTTGTAAAACCTTCATCACTTTGACAAAAGATAAAAAGCCCCATAGCTTCATACAAGTGAAGAGAATCAACAAAAATTACAGTTTGGTCAAGGTTAGGAAAAACGCTACCATCATCACTTCGACAAAAGATAAAAAGCCCTATAGCTTCCTACAAGTGAAGAGAATCCACAAAAACTACAATTGGGTTAAGGTTAGGAAAAACTTTACCAGACACCCAACTAAACAACAAATCATTCTCAACAACTTAACATGATGACCATTGAGTACATGGAAAGCAACCTTGTTGAAAACAATGAAAATGACTGACCAGACTACCCTCGTAGTTGTCATCTATTATTTGGGGGTCCTACAATTTATACAAGTCAAATTAAATCTCACACATCCCTTGTGAGAATATCTTCCTTGTACTCTCCTTCAAGGTTTAAAAAAAAAAAAAATGCCCAATTAGTAAACATTAATGTGTATTTGGGAGGGGAAAGATTGAGCATACACCTAACCTTTGACATAATGCACAAGGTGGTGGCCCCAAGACTTGAACCCATAACCTTAAGGTTATTAAGCCAAGTCTTAACCACTGAACCAATGGTCACCCCTACTCTCCTTCAAGGTTGTGGGTTCAAATCTTAGATAGCATTGTAATTCAATTTCCTTGCTATCTTTCATTCATTGGGGTGGATACACAATAATAGTGCCATTGTGCAAGCCGCAATGTACTCTAAAAGTAAAATCCAATTTGTTTTGGGTTTTATGTCCAAATCCAAAGTCTTAAACACGGGCATTACAATATTGACGGTTCTAGGTAATTGTCAACAATTGCTTGCATTTCCACAAGTCATATGTTCATTGTACAATACTAACTCCTCTTAATTCCTCCAATGGAACATGATTGAGGTCAATTACAATGAGTTTCTCTTGATAAGAAAATCTTGGTTCCTTTAATCAAACACTATAGCAAAATGGAATTAGAGAATAAGTTGAAGCTCCGCTGGTTGTTTAAGGAGAAAAAAATAAAACCTAAAAGAAAATTTATCAAAAAAGTTTGAAGAAGTTCGTAGGCTAATAACATCAAATGGGTTTTAGAATGAATAGCTATTCCTAAAAAGTTCCAACTTATCAAAAATACAAACTAAACTAAAATAAAACTCTCTACATTTCTATTTCTATTTCTAACAACCTGATATCACAATTCACATATATGTTGATCAAAACTAAGAAGCTAGTCCAAAATCCAACTTAGCTGACAACATTCCTGTCTAACACTTTGATATCACATTTATAATGACATGTGCAGGGAAGAAAAATGAATGTCAACACTAGTTACATCTAAATCTTGGTAGTTGGTGGTGCTTGTCCAATACCCAAAATATTAAAAACTAGAGAGACGTGATTTAACAAGGTGTCTTGTATATTAAGGCCATATGTAATTCATCAAAACTCAGAATTTCATCATGCCTTGGAGAACAAGATTCTTCTTGCTGGAAGCTACACCTCATTCCAGAGCAGTTTAGTAAAAACTAATTAACTTTGTATAACATAAAATTATAACACTGAATCCTGTTTCCGTGCAAATGAAAAAAGATATTGAGAATAAAAGTAAGATGAATTTAATGTGGGATTTTCTTTGAGAACACAGTTTTCTATTTCACTTCATTCTTGTAAGGGTCCACTATCACCCTTCCTTGCTGTGCAAAATTCAACAATTCCTCAAATCCAAGTTTTAAGTGCATATTACAAAGACACGGTTATCTTTCTTTCTTTTTTTTCTTTTTTTTTTTGATGAGTGGCCTCGGTAAAATTCACATATAATTCAACAATTCTTCCCCTTACGCTGCATTCAAATGACTAAAAACATAGAAAGATAAGAAATGAAAACAATCTTTGTTTAAGGCTTCATTTGTTTCAATGTAAAATATTTTACACACACACAAAAAAAAAAATGTTTTATTTTTGTTTTTGGCATTTGGTTGACCCTTGTAACAAAAATATTTTGTTGCCTCAAAGATAAATTTTGATTCAATAAGGTATAATTTATAATTTTTTAGTGAGCAAAGATCTTTATTTGAAAGGCTAGATGTGTTGAAAAGCCAATGAGTGCGAGTCAACTTTGTAGAAATTGACTTATGAAATTGTTGAAGGTAAGTCATTTTTAGAAAAATAATGCAAAAATATTTTACGGAAAATGAAAAACATTTTACGTCAAAAAAAAAAAAAAAACCAACCCTAAGTTTTCCTCCAATTTCTGGAATTCAAACAACACCCTAATTTTTCATGTTCAATTTTTTAAACTATGAAAAAAAAAAAAAAAAAACCCTACACAAGATAAATCATCCCAGAAACAACAATAAAATTGCAAGCAAACAGACGGTCTAATTTGGAGAAATTAGCCCCATTCACAAAACACAAAAAACCAAATAGAGATACAACAAACAATTAAAATTGAAACAATTTCAAATTGGTTAGAGTAATAAGATTAATAACAATGTAGTAATGAATCAGAACAAACACACGTTTCCACAAATCAATCAACTAGCACAAAACGAAAACATACAATAATTTTATGAGAAGAACGTTACTAAATCTGCAAATAAACCCTAAAACAGATCCAACTGAGAGCCCTAAGACACAAATCTTCTATATATATATATGTATGAATTATACACATTGCAATTCAGCGAAGTGCTCACCAAACCCTTGTAGGTCGTAGAGTGAAGAGTGTGAGAGAGACAAAGAATAGTTTCGATTCGATTACTGAGTTTGTGGGGGTTTTAAAATTGTTATCTAAGGTTAAGCTGAGATGAGAGAGTAGGGGGGGAAGGAAGCTGATAGCCGTCGGATTCGTGAAGCGGGTTGATTCTGTGGACCAGATGAAGTGGTGAAATGGATTGGAACCAAATCTGGTCCGGTCCTAAAGCTTGAACCCGCACGGGTTGGGTTCGAACCAAAACTGGTCTGATCCGGTCCGTTTTTGTTAGACCACAAAAAAATAACAACGATAAAGACATATTTTAAAATTTTAAAGAGAACTTTAATAATGTGATTATTAGAGCTATTTTCAGAGCTCTAAAATTAAAGTTTTTAATCTTTATTCAAAAAATAAATAGTAAATTGCACTGACATCTCCTTAGATTTAAAAAAACAATCGTGCTAATGCCTCGAATTTTTGAGGCCCGTATGGCTCGAATCAAGTTTTTTTTTTTTTTTTTTAAGAGTAGTTATATGTAAGGGTGCGCTAAAAAACTAGACATCTGACACTAATTCAGCCTGTGTGGTTTGATAAGGTGAGTGAGT
This sequence comes from Camellia sinensis, assembly GCF_004153795.1. Taxonomy (NCBI): domain Eukaryota; kingdom Viridiplantae; phylum Streptophyta; class Magnoliopsida; order Ericales; family Theaceae; genus Camellia; species Camellia sinensis. Next base: position 2,327,811 of record NW_021026203.1, read on the forward strand.
TGGGTTGGACTGGTTTTGTGATAAAATTGATTGATCAGTTAGACTTTCAATTTCTTCCGAGTCTTCTTGATTTGAAATAAAAATATAGTATACACTTGTAAAAAATTATATGAAATTAACAAATTTTAATCAGTAGTCTAACTAATCAGTTAATTTTATCACCCAATCAGTCCAACCTAACTTACTCATCTTATCAAATCACATAAGCTGAGTTAGTGCGAGATATCTAATTTTTTAGTACAGCCCTACATATAACCACCATTGCCCAAAAAAAAAATAATAACAATTAAAACCAACACAGTCCAAAAAACAATTTCGAGGCCTCAATCATTTTTCTTAAAAGAAATACAATAAGTTTTATAATTTTTACATAATTATATTAATTTTTTTAATAAAATTAAATAGATTAAAACTAATTATGAAAATATAAAGATACATAAGATAAGATCTCTATATAAAAAAGATGATAATATTATTTTTTAATAAAAATGGGATTAAATGTTATATCAGTTAAAACCTTAAAGAATCCCAATATAATTATATTAAATTTATTAAACTTATTATAGTTTACTTAAATCTCAAGAAAGATGATGGTAATTTAATCATAATATGAAAATTTGGTTTAGCCTTTAGGCCACAGTAACAATTCAAGTTAAAAAAAATGATAGTGCAACAATATAAATGCGTGTCTTGAGAAGTTAATAAAAAATTAATTTTTTAATTTATTTTATTTTTTTGCGAGTAAAAAATAAAAAAGATGATATGACCCAAAATAAGTAAAAATCTAAAACTGGCTTTTTTTGTGCTTCCCAAAAAATTCCGTATCATCATCTATAAATATACAACCCCGTTTGGTGTAGCTGTTAAAACAGCTTATAGATTATAAATTAACAAATTATAGATTATGACTTTAATCAGAAGTTGTTAATCTGTTTGGTGTAACTGTTGGATTATAGATTTAAGTTGATAAGTAGTGTTTGTTAAATAAACTGTGAAATAGTTTTTTTAATTAATTTTTATTTTTTGTTTGTCTACATTTCTCATAAAAAATAATAATAATAATTTATAATCCATTTAAGTCTTTTTCTATTTTTTAAAAAATAAAAAATAAAAAAATTTAAGAGTATAACCATAAATTAACATGTCCACAGCAGAAGCTGATAATCAGAAGCGAGAGGTGAGCAGCTTCTCAGAATCAGCTTTTTTGAGTTAAAATAAGCTGTTAGAATCAGAAGCTGTTTGAAATAAATTTAACCAAACAATTCAAAATAACTTTTTCAAAGCTAAAAGTCATAAATTGACTCTGAAAAGCTGAAACAAACAACCCCCAAAGTAGACCAACAAGGGGAAAAAAATGATAATGCATATAGATTTTGAAATTGACTCAAATGAGACTTAGGTCTCGTTTGGCATTCACTTATTTTAGTATAAAAGTTAAAAAATATATATGTATTAAAAAAATTAAAAAGTCTATAATTTATACTAAAAAGTCAAAAATTTCATTTTCTCTCTATTTTTTACATATTTTTTTTTGTAAAAAACTAAAAAATCATTTCAAATATACTAATTTTTTGATCTCATATTTAAACTAAAAAAACCAAAAAGTTACTAAAAAAATTTATTTCCACACGAGGCTGTTAGATAAAATTGATTTATCACTTAGGGTGTGTTTGATTGGACGGACTGGAAAAGGGGGATTAGAATCCATCGGACTTGAGTCCTGGGACTGTGAATCCCCCGGACTATTTGGTCGGATTGGATATGTATCCTGTGTTTGTTTTTTCATGGGATTAGATGTCTGGATAGGACTATTTTCAGTGAATCCAACGTTTGGTTGGACGGACTGGATAGGATAAATGAACAAAAGACTATTTTACCCTTTTTCAATTGTTTACTATGTAATAGCAATATTAAACATATCTTTAATATTTTAATTATTTTTAGTAAACATTAAACATACTAATGGTTAAATTTTGTTTAAAGATATTTAAACATACTAATATTGATAAAAAAAATTTGACTGGTACAGATTATTTTTATTTAAACAAATAAAAATTTATTGTTGAAATTAAACATACTAATGGTTAAATGTTTAAATTTTTATTTAAACAATTAACATTGAAATTATTTTGATGTACAGATTATGTTTAAACAATTAACAAATGTTGATGTAATTAACAATTAACAAATGTAGATGTAATCAAATGTTAACGTATTAAAACATAATTTAATAGATGTTAAATAAATATACATGTTGATGTACAGATGTTGAAATAATTTAATAAACATGTTGATGTACAAATGTTGAAATAATTTAATAAACATGTTGATGTACAAATGTTGAAATAATTTAATAAACATGTTGATGTACAAATGTTGAAATAATTTAATAAACATGTTGATGTACAAATGTTGAAATAATTTAATAAACATGTTGATGTACAAATGTTGAAATAATTTAATAAACATGTTGATGTACAAATGTTGAAATAATTTAATAAACATGTTGATGTACAAATGTTGAAATAATTTAATAAACATGTTGATGTACAAATGTTGAAATAATTTAATAAACATGTTGATGTACAAATGTTGAAATAATTTAATAAACATGTTGATGTACAAATGTTGAAATAATTTAATAAACATGTTGATGTACAAATGTTGAAATAATTTAATAAACATGTTGATGTACAAATGTTTAAATAAAACATAATTTAAAAAAAAAAAAACCAAGTGAGGGGGGCATGAGACCCCCTGACATCACCCAAAATATATATATATATATATATAAATATTCTCTTGAGATTCCACAACAAATGGTTATGTTATCAAATCAATTAATAACAATTTTCAATGATATCAAAAATATATTTCAATTAATAATTTAAAATTTTATTATTATATAGGAAATCAGTCAATTCTATTAAATAAAAAATTCTAACAATTGAGTATTTATAATTTTTCAAATTACATGGGGTAACTTTTATTTTAAGCAAACTTTAGGGGTGTATTTGTAAGAAGCTTAAGATGGCCTAAGAACTTAGGATTGTTTTTGGAAATTGAATTTTTTTTTTAGTGATTTTTTAAATTTTAAGCAAATTTTTTTTTTTTGTGATTTTTTTTTAGTTATCTTTTTTTTATATTTTTTCGTAAAAATTTAAAAAATCACTAAAAAAAAAAAGTTCAATTTCCAAAAACAATCCAAAGTTCTTAGGCCATCTTAAGCTTCTTACAAATACACCCCCTAAAATTTGCTTAAAATAAGAATTACCCCATGTAATTTGAAAAATAACAAATACTCAATTGTTAGAATTTTTTTATTTAATAGAATTGACTGATTTCCTATATAATAATAAAATTTTAAATTATTAATTGAAATATATTTTTGATATCATTGAAAATTGTTATTAATTGATTTGATAACATAACCATTTGTTGTGGAATCTCAAGAGAATATTTATATATATATATATATATATTTTGGGTGATGAGCAACAACAAAATTGTAAAAGTTGTGGTAGTGTTCTAATGACATACATCATATTATTCTATTATTAAACGACCACTCTCAACAATTCAGAACCAAAATTAGATTTTCCATAACAAACCTTTATAATTAGACTAATCAACTCCTATTTTAGACCGTGGACCTCTTTTGAAACCTATATATAAAGCACCCAAATCCACAACTACAACAAAAAGATCAGTACATTTCAAAAGATTATCACCTAGATTGAAGAAAAACATTACATAAATATAAATATCAGGCACATTTCACCATGAAGGCAGGGTGGTTGTGCCTGGTTCTCATCGGCATGGCAGTGATAGCGACGACAATGAGCACGGTTGAGGCCCAGGGCCCAATTAAATACATAAATTTAGATAAACTTTGCAACCAGCCTGGTGGTTGTCCTCCAAACCCGCCCAGTCACACCCCTCGACAAGCTGCCAACCCTTATCGCCGTGGTTGCCTCACGATTAATCGTTGCAAAAGAGCATTGTGATGGTGGTGAATATATAATTTCATTGTGATGCATGTATTACCATTAAAAGAAAATTACTTAAAAATGCCTATTCTTGTACCGTTTATTATTGTTATTTTTTAATTTTTAATTTTTTTGGTGCAATATAAGAACTTCATTCGTAATAATACAAAGTTTAAACAAGAAAAAGGTAGATGATTTCGGATGTACAGAGCTACAATAAGTGATAGCCAAGGAACTTAAATCGGAGGCTGAAAAGAAAAGAAGGTAAAGGGAAGAACCTAAAAAAACAATTATTTCTAGTGTTTATAGATATTTTTTCAAAAATTATTTTATAATATATCAGGAATTGTTTGTGTAATGTGTAATTTTAAATATTAGGCCTATTTGGTTTAGTTTTTACAAATTAAAAGTTGATATCAAAAAGAAGATGTTAAAAATATAATTTTTTTCTATTTGTAATAATTAAAATTTTGAGTTTATTTAAAAAAAATTGTAACATAAGTTATAAGTTAAAATTTTACCAGATATTTTGAAATATATTTTCAAAATAAAAAATTTAAAAACAGTTTCATAAATTGCATGAAGACATTAATACATTATTATGAGCAGTCACACACAATAGCTGATCATAAAATCATATAAATAAAAAGATGCTCTAATTCACAAATTGCTAACGACATTGGGCTTTGTGTACTTTTGGGCTTTTAATGTTTCAACGCTAGTCAATGTCGTGGGCTGAGTTGGATGGTCAAGAAAGTTGGATTCAGCTTCATCTTAGGTTTTGGGTCGGACCAGTAAAAATGAAAAATTAAAATGTGGCCCAAGAAAAGGAAAGCAATACATCCTGTGTTCATACCCACTATTGAGTAAAGGGTAAATTACAAATGCACCCTGAAGTTTGATTAAAATATAAATTACTTTATATGGTTTAAAAAATTACAAATAGTTTCTTGTCAGAATTTTTTATTTAACAGAATTAATTAAAAAAGTAAAATTTCTAACTGTTTATCTATACAATAATAAAATTATCTGAATTATTGATTGAAATAAAATTTTAACATTATTAAAAATTGTTAATTAACTTCATAATTTGTTAATAAAATGACCTATTTATTATGAAATTATAAACCTTAGAGAGTATAATGCAATTTCTAGAACTACAGGAGATAATTTGTAATTTAAGTAAATCTCAGAGGATGTGTTTGTAATTTACCCTTGAGTAAAGCCAGCGGTTTCAGATGCTTTAGATTAGGCCCCTAGTTTTCAGGGGAGGCTGGTCTCTAGTTGGGAAACCCAACTACAGGGTGTTGTTGGATCTTTGTGAATCTACCACAGAGCTTATATTAATAATCTGAACTATTCAATATGTAAGGCTTATTGAATGTTTTATCCCTACAAAAAATCATTTTGATTGGATATCGATAACAACAATGATTCATCCCACTAAAAACATCACCACTAATAGCACTAATGCATTAAAAAAGTAAAAAAAAATAAAAAAAAATACAACTCCAAGACCAAAACATCACATCATTAATGACGGGACCCACTGCCACCTAATTAGTGGGAGCACTAATTAGTGCTCCCAAACATTTTTCGAAAAAAAATTGCAAACATGGGATATGTGGACCCCACAAGATATAATATTCAATTCCACTCTTTATATCCTAGAATCAAACAGGGCCTTATTTTTTTTATCTTTTGAACAAATAAAATATTATGAATGTTGTTATTAGCACTCCATCAATTGTTTTAGATCTCTCATTTTTTTGAGCTCACACTTACAAATTTTAAAACTCTAATTTTTTTTTCTCCCCCCTAAATAATATCAAAATTAACCTTGTCAAAATATTTCACACTTTCAATTGAATGCACCCCTCACACCCCAAAAAGTCTCTCTCTCAAAAATCCCAACAAAATCCAGAAAGATAATAATTATTTCATCTCCACATACTTGTTTATGACTTGAGAAAATAAATGTAGGGTTTTTTTTTTTTGTTGATTCAAAAATGATAAACAGTTTTTATTATTTTTGTCATTTTTTTCAAAAAACTTACCTTTACAAGGCCAATTTCCTCTGAATTAAGAATATCATCAAAGCTATGAACCTCCTCTAAACTTTTATTATTGTACTCCTCTCGTCTCATAGAGTTGTGGTTGTTAGAAAAACTTCCATTCATTGTCATTGTCGGAGAAGTGTAGGTAATCAAATGGTTGTCACATCTACCACCGAAATATTGTTGCCAAAAGGTTTTCAAAGTTTTGAATGTGAAATTTGGGAAAGATGGATAGATGGTGATGGAGATAGATGCTCTCATAAACTCTAACTCATGATGTAGTGGGTATATAGACTTAATTGTGAGATGTGGTATTCCAAAATTATTTATGTTCTTTTTAGTAATTTCATTTGAGATTATTATTATAATAAAAAAATAGTTAAAAATGGAAGGTTTAAAATAATTGATGGGGTGTTAATAGTAACACTCAAATATTATATATCAAAATTGAGAAGCATTTACATTAAAGGATAGAGAAACAACTAATTGTAAGTAGGAGTGCTGACGGTGCAGTTCGGGTGATTTGAGAGTAAAATTATAAATTGAATGATGAATTAGTAGATTGACAGATTAGCGAATAATAGTTTTAGGTGGATTGACAAATTAAAGAATATTCTAACAAATTATTAAGCATTTGCATAATATATAATACTAATTTGTATAATATCATATGTTATTACTAAGATAATGTTACATTTTTCCTTTAAATCCGTCAATTTCAATAATAATAAACATCAAAAGTATTTAGGGAGGAATAAATTACAATGTCCTCTCTCGTGTACATGTAATGAAATACAATACACGTCCATAAGCATTACATCATCAATTACAAAATAAACGAAATATATAAAAAGGATTAACTCTTTTTACAACACATTGGCACTCCGCTTACATTTAAAAAGCCCCATGGCCAACAATTAATTGATTTCAAATCTCGAGCAACTCTTCACTCTATACCTGAAAAATGATTAGTAACGTGGAATGACCATAAAGGTCCAGTAAAAATCCCAATAATCGTAAACAATAGCAACATATAGATAGTTATGATCATGAATGCTCCACGTATATATATACATAGTATAGCGATCCCGGTTGTCCCTTTACTGTTCTGTTGTATTCCGAACTCAGTTCCGTGGAGTTGAGTGTTGTATCTGTCTTGTTGTCATCCTTTAATTCCGTTTGTTTGAGTTATAGGATGTGTTGGGGCTTGTTTCAAACAGGTGGGTTGAACCTTGGTCTGAAATCTTGTTGCCGGGTTTTTGGTCGTTCCGCTCGAGCGGGTCTTTTTGCGCTCGAGCGGATATTGCACACTCTCAGTTTTTCGTGTCCCTACAAACTTCTGCAGGTGTGATTTTTACGCTCGAGCGGGTAGTACCTTTTTGGTTCAAGTTCTGGGAAGGGGAAATCTACGCTCGAGCGGACTGGTTTTCGCGCTCGAGCGGACCTAGTTTTTGTTCTTGACACTTGAGCGTTGTGTTCTCCGCTCGAGCAGGAAGTCGTATATCAGTTGGTAGCTGGGCATTTTAAAATCACTTTTTGCATTCTCTCTCTCTCTCTTACTTTTCAAAAAAGCCATTTGAGAGCTCCTCTCTCTAAAACCATAACTTCTCTCTAAGTATTGATCTAGCCAGGGTGTTTTCCTCACCTTTGGTCTTCACAAAAGTTGGGTTGATCGTCGAGGGCTTTACCTTGATTCGAAAATTTCAAGTTTTGGAATACGTTGAGTTTCGTCATCTTCTTCCCTTGAGCTCCGAATTTGAGGTAGGGATTCCTACTCACTCTTATGAGTTTTAACCTAGATTTTGAGCTTATTGTTTAAATGGTTGATTTTGGGACTTAGGGTTTCAAAATGTGTTAAAGAGGGTTTTGTGATTTTGGGCTCATAATATGTATTTTGGATTCAAAATGGTGTTATTGTCATTGGTTGTTGAAATATAGACCATTGGGTCAATATTGGGAAATGGGGTAGAAAACCCTAATTGGTGGTATAAATTAATTGCTAAGATTAATTTGAGAAAATGGTAATTGTACGGAATTGAGTTGGAAATAATGAAATTGACTCGTTATATGGTTGAATAGTGGAGTTAGATTTATTAATCGCTCACTTTTGAAAACATTGATAGTTTATCTGTTGGAGCTTTTATTATCTGTTTAGAAATAATTGCTTGGGCTACCGGTGGAGAGTAGTTTTGATTGTTATAGACGATGCATGATGATTAGGCAAACTAAAACTAATCAATTGGTTATGTCATAGAGTATGACGGTTGACAGAATACATTAACGTTATGTATTGATTGATTGTGTATATGACTCTTGTGTATATACGTTGTGTGTGTGGGAGGAGATAGGGGATGTACTCCACGGTTTAGGGGAAGATAGGGGATGGATCTCTAAACCGGATGATGTTTGGGAGGAGATAGGGGATGGACTCCACTGATACAGCTCATATGCTTGTCAGATAATGTGTTGATATAGCTCATATGCTTATCTATGGAAGTGTTGATATAGCTAATATGCATTTCTGTTGAATTGTGGATACAGCTTGTATGCTTATCTGTTGAGATGTTGATATAACTAATATGTTTATCTATTATAAAATGGGAAGTGTTTAATATGAGTCATTGTCTCATATAAGTGATTGGCCAAGTTCTGAGCCGTTGATGTAAATTGTGAAATTGATAAGAAATGGAAATTGAAATGAAATGGAAATGGGTTATGAATTGATTTATGGAAATTGAACATTTATCAATTGCTAATGTCTTAGTTATTGCTCATACTGTGTTTAGCATATCTCTACTGGGCGTTGGCTCACCCTTTATGGGGCATTATTTTCAGGTACAGGTAGTTTGCCACCTCCAAGGACATAGCTTGGATGATGACGAGAGTTGAAGACTCCTTTTGTTTATTTTGTTTGTATTACATGTATATCAAGCTAAAGGCTTATTTTGTATAGAGTTAGTACTCTTCTTTTGTGTAACCAAGTGTTGACTTGGAAAGCTGTAAGCCCATAGGGCATTTGCTTTTGTTGTTAACATGTAATACGGTGTAAGAATTACTCTGATGAATAGAAATGGTTAGTTTCCTTTATATCAATGCATGTTTAAAGTGTTGGGTTTTATGTATTATTTTGAGGGCGTTACAACTTGGTATCAGAGCGTACCGGGTTTGAATACTTTGGGTACGTGGGAAGTGATTAGGATCACAATGGGTTTATCTCGCTTGATAGAGACTTAGATGTAGTGTCATATGCTATGCGTTTAATTGATAACATGCTTATGTGACTATGTGGGTATGGAATGTAGTTTCTAGGATGTTGATTGGATCCTTGGGTTTCTGGGAGTCTTGTTGGAAAAGCACTTGATCAATGTTGTTTCTAACCGGAACTCTAGTAACGCCTCGGGACTATCATTATCCAGAAATAAAATTCGTAAGTGCTTATGTGTTTATGTGCTTACGTGGAGTGAATTACAGTTGTCCATGCATTAGGACGCGAGTGTTATAGCTTCGGCACATTTGTGAATGTACTAATAGTCTTGGTTACCTTTATTAGGATGTCAAGACGAGGACGTGGTAGGCGTGGCAGGCGTGGTAGGCAGGAGATGCTTTTACCGGATAATGTTCCGGCAATGCAGGAGGGAGTTGGTCAAGCCAACGTGGCCGAGTCAGCGGGTTAGCAGGCTATGGGCGCCTTGGCCCGAGAGATAGCGGGAGCCTTGGGTATTCTCAGAGCTGAGAATCAGGTTGTTGAGGCAGGGCCTTCTTTCTTGAAGAGGGAATTCTTCCGGTCTAACCCGGACGAGTTTGTTGGGGATCCGAAGGAGCCACTTAAGGTCGACGAGTGGTTGGAACAAATGGAGAAGACGTTCGAGATGCTTGGCATCGAGGATGGGGCTTTAAAGGTGACCTTGGCATCCTTCCAACTGAAGGGAAATGCAGGTCAATGGTGGAAGTACGAGAAGGGCAGTGTTGGTGGTGCATGGGAGGCGTTTGTGAATGCTTTCTAGGAGAAGTTTTTATCTTCAGCTGCAAGGAAGAAGCTGAAGGAACAGTTTTGCCAGCTTAAACAGCAGGGCTTGTCAGTGGCCGAGTTTGAGGCTACTTTTACTAGTCTGTCCAGGTTTGCACCTGAACTGGTGGCGTCCAAGGAACGCCGTTGCTTTGAGTTTGAGCGGAAGTTGAGGCGTGGACTCAAGCTGAGGGTTGGAGGGTCGTTTATTCGGGAGTATAGACATTTGGTGGATGCTGCAGCTCATATAGAGCTCATGATGCAGGAGGAGGATGAGGGGCAGAGAGGCTCCAAGAGGAGCCAAGATGGTCAGGGTGACGGCAGGAGACAAAGGGGTTCTAACCCTTAACAGTCTCAGGGTGGTGTGGCTAGATCGACTTTTCCAATGCCGAGTACGGGCTCTGGGAGAGGTAGTCAGGGAGGCTTGACTTGTTTTGCGTGTGGCCAGCTGGGTCACAAATCTTCGGTTTGCCCGCAGAAGGGAGGGGGTCAGCGAGCTGCTTCTTCTTCAGCTAGACCTCAGGGCCAGAGTCAAGGCAGGGGCCAGCCTTTGTCTTGCTATCAGTGTGGTCAGCCTGGGCACCTGAAGAGGTTTTGCCCACAGTTGAGTGCTACTTCAGGGGCGTCTGGTTCTAGGCAGACGCAGAGTTATCAGCCAGCTCAGTCTGTGCAGGCCTCGAGGGCCAATCCGGGAGCTTCGTCATCCTAGTCAGTGCAGCAGTCTTTTGCTCCTAGAGGTGAGCAGGTGGATCAGGGGCCTACGGGGCGCATGTATGCTGTTACCGCGCAGGATCTAGTACCGGCTCCATCAGTTGTAAGAGGTACCTTCTTGTTTTGTAACTTGGTTGCTAATGTATTGATTGATACGGTGCATCTCATTCTTTTGTGTCTGCTGCACTTGCATCTGTTTTGGAATTGGAGTTGGCACAGTTAGCATCTCCTATATGTGTGGTATCACCTATTGGTGGTGAGTTGATCTTGAAACAAGGTGTTAGAGGTTGTGATATAGAGGTCGCCGACCATAGGCTTCCTTTTCCTTTTGTTGTCATGCCCATGAAAGGTTTTGATGTCATTTTGGGTATGGACTGGCTATCGTCATACCGGGCTGTTATTAATTGCTACCGCCAGAGGGTCACGGTTTGTACCTTGAACGGGAAGTGTTTCCATTTCTTGGGGGATCGGGTTGGTAGTGTGTTGCCACCAATGTATGATCCGCGAGGGCGGAGTGAGCTTAGTGGTCTACTTGCTAGCTTTTTGAGTGGTGAGTGTGATGAGACCCAGATTGTATTGCCAATGGTGGTTTGTGAGTATTTGGATGTTTTTCCCGAGGATCTCGTTAGTTTGCCACCTCACCGAGAGATAGAGTTCTCTATTGATTTAGTGCCCGGCACAGCGCCGATTTCTATGGCACCTTATCGTTTTGCCCTAGCCGAGTTGAGTGAGTTGAAGATCCAGCTCCAGGAATTGCTAGATAAGGGTTTTGTTCGCCCTAGTGTTTCGCCGTGGGGACCACCGGCCCTCTTTGCTAAAAAGAAAGATGGTACCTTGAGATTGTGTATAGACTACCGAAAGTTGAACCGGGCTACGGTCAAGAATAAGTACCCTATGCCTCGTATAGATGATTTGTTTGACCAGTTGAAGGGTTCCCGTTGTTTCTCTAAGATAGACTTGAGATCGGGCTACCACCAGTTGAAGGTCAGGGAGGAAGATATTCCTAAGACGGTATTCCGTACGCGGTATGGCCGTTATGAGTTTCTGGTGATGCCATTTGGGCTTACCAATGCAGCAGCAGTCTTTATGGATTTGATGAACCGGATCTTCCGGGAATTCTTAGACCGTTTTGTAGTCGTTTTCGTGGACGACATTCTTATCTATTTGCCTTCTGAGGAGGAGCACGAGGAACACTTGAGAGTAGTGCTTGAGTTACTTAGAGCCCATAGGCTGTATGCCAAGTTTGGGAAGTGTGAGTTCCGGCTAAAGGAAGTCAAATTCTTAGGCCACGTGGTATCCGGGAAAGGGGTGTCTGTAGATACATCTAAGGTTGAGGCGGTGCAAGACTGGGCACAGCCTAAGAGTGTGTTTGAGATCCGCAGTTTTCTGGGATTAGCTGGGTATTACCGTCGATTTGTGAAAGATTTCTCCAGGCTAGCTTCGCCGTTGACTAGATTGACGCGGAAAGGGGTCAAGTTTGTATAGAGTGAGACTTGTGAAAAGTAGTTCCAAGAGTTGAAGGTTAGATTGACCACCGCTCCGGTTTTGATTATTCCGAAGAGAGGGTTGGGTTACGTAGTTTATTGTGATGCCTCAAGAGAGGGTTTGGGTTGTGTGTTGATGCAAGAGGGGAAAATGGTAGCTTATGGCTCACGTCAGTTGAAAATACACGAGAAAAATTACCCTACACACGACCTAGAGTTAGCAGCAGTGATCTTTGCCTTGAAGATTTGGAGGCACTACCTTTATGGTGAGAGGTTCGAGGTGTTCTCGGACCACAAGAGTTTGAGGTATCTGTTTACACAGAGAGACTTGAATTTGAGGCAGAGAAGGTGGATAGAGTTCATTGAGGACTATGATTTTGAGTTGCACTATCACCCGGGAAAGGCCAATGTTGTGGCCGATGCCCTTAGTAGGAAATCCATTAGTGATGTAGCTTGTATAGCCATCCGGGAATGGGGGATGTTGGGTGCGCTTGGCGAGTTTGATTTGCTTCTAGGCGAATCCGTTGAGGCTGCGGCCTTGTTTTCTGTTGTTGCACAGCCTACACTTGTGACTAGAGTGTTAGAGGCACAGAGAGGTGACCTTGAGATAGAGTCCTTCCGAGAGAAGATCTCCACTGGAAAAGTTGAGAAGGGTTTGACGGTGTATCCCGACCAGAGTGTGAGATACCGAGACCGTTTGTTTGTACTGGAGTCTTGCCGAGAGGAAGTACTCCGAGAGTTTCACCGTTTACGCCTTGCGGTGCATCCGGGAGGCACTAAGATGTATCGGGATTTAGGGCGCCAGTTTTGGTGGTGGGGTATGAAGAGAGATGTGACTGTTTTCGTATCGAAGTGCCTTACTTGCCAGCAAGTGAAGGCCGAGCATCAGAGGCCAACGGGTTTGTTGCAACCCTTGCCTATTGCTGAGTGGAAGTGGGAGCATATCACTATGGACTTCGTTGTAGGTCTTCCGAGGACTCAGCAGGGCAGTGATGCCATTTGGGTGGTTGTAGACCGGTTGACTAAATCAGCGCATTTCATTCCTATGTGCGTAAGAGATTCGGTAGATCATTTCGCCGATTTGTAGATTCGGGACATAGTGAGATTGCACGGGGTCCCAGTGACGATCGTCTCAGATAGAGATCCTCGTTTTACTGCTAGGTTGTGGCAGAGTTTGCAGAGTGCCTTGGGCACTAAGTTGACCTTTAGTACGGCTTATCATCCTCAGACTGACGGGCAGTCCGAGCGTACTATTCAGATCCTCGAGGATATGGACTTCAGTGGGACGTGGGAGAGGCACTTGCCCTTGGTGGAGTTTGCCTACAATAACAGTTTTCAGTCTAGCATCGGTATGGCACCATTCGAGGCCTTGTATGGCCGACCGTGTAGGTCTCCAGTGTGTTGGGCCGAGGTGGGTGATGCACCTTTGTTGGGTCCGGAGTTGGTTAGGGAGACGATGGAAAAAGTTGAGCTTATCCGTAGGAGGCTTGTTACAGCCCAGAGCCGCCAAAAGAGTTATACCGACCGTAGGAGGAGGCGTTTGGCGTTTGAGGTAAGTGATCACGTCTTCTTGAAAATATCACCTAGGCGAGGTTTGATGAGGTTTGGGAAGAGTGGGACGTTGTCCCCTCGGTTTATTGGTCCCTTTGAGATCTTTGAGAGGATTGGGGAGGTTGCTTATCGTTTAGCTTTACCGCCGCAATTGTCCGGAGTGCATGACGTGTTTCATGTGAGTATGCTTTGGAAGTATGAACCGGATCCGTCCCATGTGTTAGATTGGACCGACTTGGAGGTAGATGAGGATGCCTCGTACGAGGAGAGACCGATTCGGGTCTTGGATAGGCGGGATCAAATCCTGCGAGGCAAGACCATCCCCTTAGTAAAGGTTTTGTGGAAACATCACGGAGTGGAGGAAGCCACTTAGGAACATGAGGCGGATGTCCATGAGAATTATCCGGACTTGTTTGTTGATGTGTAATTTTGTAATGAAATTCTGCAATATTGTTGAACTTTAAGAGCATTGTTGATGGAAGTTTGTTTTGGTTAATGGAAGTTTGTTTTAACATTGTGTATGTTAAGTATATTGTGGAAATGCAAGCATAATATTAATGTTGCATGTGTTAAGAAATTGTGAAAAATAGGTTGAAATTGGTAGATTTCAAAGGAATGCATGTTGATAATGCAGGTTGTTACGTGTAATGTGAAATGCCTCTTGAAAAGAGATGGGATTGACCGGTAATGGGTCGGGTTGTTTAATATTATGTTATAATACTGTTGAGAATAGAGAAAACCTATTTTTGAAAAACTTGTGATTAATTTCGGGGAAGAAATTCTTTAAGGGGGAGAGGTTATAACGATCCCGGTTGTCCCTTTACTGTTCTGTTGTATTCCGGACTCAGTTCCGTGGAGTTGAGTGTTGTATCTATCTTGTTGTCATCCTTTAATTCCGTTTGTTTGAGTTATAGGATGTGTTGGGGCTTGTTTCGAACAGGTGGGTTGAACTTTGGTCTGAAATCTTGTTGCCGGGTTTTTGGTCGTTCCGCTCGAGCGAGTCTTTTTGCGCTCGAGCGGATATTGCACACTCCCAGTTTTTCGTGTCCCTGCAAAACTTCTGCAGGTGTGATGTTTACGCTCGAGCGGGTTTCTTTACGCTCGAGCGGTGGCGCTCGAGTGGGTACTCTGGCGCTCGAGCGGGTAGTACCTTTTTGGTTCAAGTTCTGGGAGGGGGAAATCTACGCTCGAGCGGACTGGTTTTCACACTCGAGCGGGTGTACTTTATTCTTGTGTCATGGCGCTCGAGCGGGTCTTATTGCGCTCGAGCGGACCTAGTTTTTGTTCTTGACGCTCGAGCGTTGTGTTCTCCGCTCGAGCGGGAATGTCGTATATCAGTTGGCAGCTGGGCATTTTAAAATCACTTTTTGCATTCTCTCTCTCTCTCTCTCTTACTTTTCCAAAAAGCCATTTGAGAGCTCCTCTCTCTAAAACCATAACTTCTCTCTAAGTATTGATCTAGCTAGGCTCACCTTTGGTCTTCACAAAAGTTGGGTTGATCGTCGAGGGCTTTACCTTGATCCGAAAATTTCGAGTTTTGGAGCACGTTGAGTTTCGTCATCTTCTTCCCTTGAGCTCCGAATTTGAGGTAGGGATTCCTACTCACTCTTATGAGTTTTAACCTAGATTTTGAGCTTATTGTTTAAATGGTTGATTTTGGGACTTAGGGTTTCAAAATGTGTTAAAGAGGGTTTTGTGATTTTGGGCTCATAATATGTATTTTGGGTTTCAAAATGGTATTATTGTCGTTGGTTGTTGAAATATAGACCATTGGGTCAATATTGAGAAATTGGGTAGAAAACCCTAATTGGTGGTATAAATTAATTGGTAAGATTAATTTGAGAAAATGGTAGTTGTACTGAATTGAGTTGGAAATAATAAAATTGACTCGTTATATGATTGAATAGTGGAGTTAGATTTATTAATCGCTCACTTTTGAAAACATTGATATTTTATCTGTTGGAGCTTTTGTTATCTGTTTAGAAATAATTGCTTGGGCTACCGGTGGAGGGTAGTTTTGATTGTTGTAAACAATGCATGATGATTAGGCAAACTAAAACTAATCAATTGGTTATGTCATAGAGTATGACGGTTGACAGAATACATTAACGTTATGTATTGATTGATTGTGTATATGACCCTTGTGTATATACGTTGTGTGTGTGGGAGGAGATAGGGGATGTACTCCACGGTTTAGGGGAAGATAGGGGATGGACCTCTAAACCGAATGATGTTTGGGTGGAGATAGGGGATGGACTCCACTGATACAACTCATATGCTTGTCAGATAATATGTTGATATAGTTCATATGCTTATCTATGGAAGTGTTGATATAGCTAATATGCATATCTGTTCAATTGTGGATACAGCTTGTATGGTTATCTGTTGATATGTTGATACAACTAATATGTTTATCTATTGTAAAATGGGAAGTGTTTAATATGAGTCATTGTCTCATATAAGTGGTTGGCCAGGTTCTAAGCCGTTGATGTAAATTGTGAAATTGATAAGAAATGGAAATTGAAATGAAATGGAAATGGGTTATGAATTGATTTATGAAAATTGAATATTTATCAATTGCTAATGTCTTAGTTATTGCTCATACTGTGTTTAGCATACCTCTACTGGGCGTTGGCTCACCCTTTATGGGGCATTATTTTCAGGTACAGGTAGTATGCCACCTCCAAGGACATAGCTTGGATGATGATGAGAGTTGAAGACTCCTTTTGTTTATTTTGTTTGTATTACATGTATATCAAGCCAAGGGCTTATTTTGTATAGAGTTAGTACTCTTCTTTTGTGTAACCAAGTGTTGACTTGGAAAGCTGTAAGCCCATAGGGTATTTGCTTTTGTTGTTAACATGTAATACGGTGTAAGAATTACTCTGATGAATAGAAATGGTTAGTTTCCTTTATATCAATGCATGTCTAAAGTGTTGGGTTTGTATTATTTTGAGGGCGTTACACATAGGATACGTGACATTTCATATTTCAAAATATATTTACATAAATATAATTTTTCAAAATAACAAGAAACAAAGACCAATACTTACCTTTCAAAACTTTTCATTTGCATTTAAAGAAATCTCAACCATTTATCACGTTATCACGATCTCCTAAGATCGATCTAAAGAATACACTTGTACATTCCAACTCATTACGGTTACAAGGACAATTACTATATATTATGGTCTTAAGCAAAAGTGTAAAATGAGCATTCACAAATACACATACACACACACACACACACACATATATATATATAACAATAGAAACGTCAACACGCATTACCATGTTTTACCGGTCACAAGCATGGAAAGCCAATAATGCATTCATTCTCATCGCAACACAAGTATGAAGATACACTACGCGTAATTAATACATAACGGACTCCGGCTTCGCCAAGCCATAACCACCATAACCCACTTTACCGTGTGTGAGCCAAATGGGAGATGAACCAATTTCAAAGTGCTAAACTTTATCGGTTCTTGAGTCGGAGGAGAGATGAACCAGTTCACCCTTTACCAGGCACGAACCGGATGAGAGAGGAACCCATATCAAAACGCCAAGCTTTACCGGACGCAAATCCGGAGGGAAGAGGAACCCATATCAATGCACACTTTCATTCAACTCAACAATTGACACATTATTCCAAGTTTCACAAATTATTCAATAACGTTAATACCATCATCTACCGATGGCCAATGATACAACCTTATAAACAACATATACCAAGTCCATGAATTCAATTTTTATCCTCTTGATTTAGATTTTATTAACATTTATACGTTACATAACTTTTATCTTTCAACTTCAATTAATTCAACTTCCAATTCACGTCATTTTCAAAACTCATAATTAAAGTCTCTTCCATTACTATCATCCCATCTTTATGATTCACTTTAAAATATTCAAATTTGATTCAACAAATAATAATTCGTCACGAATACAATTATTCACTTGTTTTAAAGAAAAATCGTCAACTCCTCTTACTTTTCATTTCACAAAAGTATATAAATTTTGAAAATTTATTTTCTCTTCTCTCTAAACTCTCAATACCCACAACTAATCATCACATCTTTCTCATTAATTATCAAAACTCAACTAGCAATTTATTTTTTATTCAAACCATATCTGATTTAGTCAATGATATATCCTTACATGAGGGCACGTTCCCATGAATCTCCCCATGGTCGTGCAGACCATTCAAGGTTTTGCTTTCTTTCTCTTATAAATTAGAGTGAACACTGTCATACTTATTTCATATATCAAAACATCTTTTTTTTTTTTTTGTTTTTGTTTTGGAAAACAAAAGAGTTTAAGTTGAAAATGTCCAAGCCAGTTTTAGCAGGACTAGCCATTGGGCTGATCTTCATGAGCAGCTTCACAGGCCAGTGCTATGGTCAGCTGCAGGTAGGATTCTATGAAGGAAAATGTAGCGGCAAAAACGTCGAGGCCATTGTCGGCGGTGTCATTGCTGGCTGGATCAAGAAGGATCCGACTATCGTTGCCGCCCTCCTCCGCATGCAGTTCCATGATTGCTTTGTCAATGTAAGAGTTTTAGGCCGATTTACTGCAGTTTATTGGAACTGTTTATAATTTTCTTTTTTTCTTTTTCTTTTTTTAATTTAAAAATCTATAATAGCATTTTTAGTTCAGTTTATGAGACAAAAAAGTTTAAATGAGTTAAAGAAAGTTGATAATATATATATATATATAAATTTAGAGGTTAAATTTTTTCATCCCAAACAGTGATGATTTTATGGCTAAAAACATTAGGGCCCGTTTGTTTTGGGATTAAATAGATAGGAGGGGATTACGATGGAGGTAGGGTTATTTAGTGTTATGTTCGTTTGTAGAGTTGGAGAGGGGATTAGGATGGAGGATGTGATATAGATGGAGGTTGGAAGGGGGATTGAGATGGAGGAGGTGGAGATGGTATTAAAAAAATAATGAGAAAATTAAAAAAAAATTTATTTTTTATATATTGGGATTTTTTTTTCAAATATTAATGTTTAATTTTTTATATTTGTTTTATTATTTTATATAAAAATAATTTAACAATTCCTGCACTTAATAACTATCATCAAAACAAACATAATTCTACTTAATCCCCTCACTATCATTCCCCTCACTAACAATCTCCTCACTATTACTCCCCTCTTTATGAATCCCCCCCATTCTACCTATGAAAACAAACGGGACCTAGAAGACTAATTTTCAGTTATCGTGTAAATCGTTACAAAAAGATCGTTCTAAAAAGATAAAATATATATACTGACAAGATTTTAAAAATATCGCTAATAAATATATTTTTAGAAACAAAACAATTCTGTGTCAAAAGATTTTACTTTATGAGACAAAAATTGTAATCCTAAAAAGATAATAATTCATTACTAAATATCTAATTTTATCATTAAAAATATAATAATGAAATTTTTTATAACTAATATGTTTTGTCTATAAAAAGTGATTGTCCCTAAATTTGTTTGTTGTATTAATAAACTTGAACAAAGATACTTCGAACTTCTATATTTTAGTTATCAAGTTTTAATTCACATAAAATTAAGATGCCTCATGAAGTAATAATTAATCAAATCAACTTCTTCTCTAATTGAAAAAACTTATTTGCCACTTTAGAATAAGGATAAATTACATTTTGTTCCTTTTATATTGGCCATTGTTTCATTTTGACCCTTTACATTTGTTTTTTTCCCCTTTTTGACCCTTTATTTTTATTTTTTTTCCAGTTTACTCTTGAAGCCAACTTTTTATTTAAAATTAGAAAAAAATATCATGTTACATAACAGCAAAAGTATATTATTATATTAGAGTTTGAGTCTGTATAAGTGTCATAAATTATATTTAATAAAATATTTTTATGTCACATGATTATATTTTCCATTTTCTATCTAATTTTTTACACAAATTAGCTTTTGGAGTCTATTGAAAAAAAATTAAAATATGAAGGGTCAAAGTGAAAAAAATAAATAAACTTGAAGGGTCAAAATGAGAAAATGACCAAACATAAAAGGAGCAAAGTATAATTTACCCTTAGAATAATAATAAAAAAGTTATTTAAGAAAAGAAATATATATATATAACTCAATTTAAAAAGCGTTAACCGTTTAGTTTAGAAAAAATGCTACAATGTGTACCCTTAAAAAAGTTAACATTTTTTAGTGTAATAGTCATGCATTAACGATATAAAATATCAAAATTTCATTTTTTATTTTTTTTATCAACAAAATACCATATGTTGTGGTTGTTTTGATTATGCTTGCTTAAAAAAAAAATGTCAAATCCAATTTTAAAGATGTTAACTCTTGCATAGAAATGGCAACGGGCTGGAGGCGGGGCTGGAGATTACACTCCCTGTTTTTGATCCCCGAAGGTATAGAATTTTCCATCCTCGCTCTCCATCCCCAGCGAGGAACCCATCACTCCCCCCTTGTCCCCTAACGGGAATCAGGTTTCCCTGACCCCGAAAAATTCTCGTACAAAAACAACAAAATCATCAACAACCAAAATAACTACAATTACACATAAACATACACATACACATACACATACACAACAGATCAACTACAAAAAAAATAAAAAAATAGAGACAAATAGAGACACACACATACATACATGTATATATATATATATACATACATGTATATATACATACATACATGTATATATATATAACTCAATTTAAAAAGCGTTAACCGTTTAGTTTAGAAAAAATGCTACAATGTGTACCCTTAAAAAAGTTCACATTTTTTAGTGTAATAGTCATGCATTAACGATATAAAATATCAAAATTTCATTTTTTATTTTTTTTTATCAACAAAATACCATATGTTGTGGTTGTTTTGATTATGCTTGCTTAAAAAAAAAATGTCAAATCCAATTTTAAAGATGTTAACTCTTGCATAGAAATGGCAACGGGCTGGAGGCGGGGCTGGAGATTACACTCCCTGTTTTTGATCCCCGAAGGTATAGAATTTTCCATCCTCGCTCTCCATCCCCAGCGAGGAACCCATCACTCCCCCCTTGTCCCCTAACGGGAATCAGGTTTCCCTGACCCCGAAAAATTCTCGTACAAAAACAACAAAATCATCAACAACCAAAATAACTACAATTACACATAAACATACACATACACATACACATACACAACAGATCAACTACAAAAAAAATAAAAAAATAGAGACAAATAGAGACACACACATACATACATGTATACATACACACGCACATGAGATCTGAGTGTGTATCATCAACACGGATTTGAGATCTCTTTGTGTCATCAAACAAATCTAAGATCTGTGTATTTGAGTGTGTGTCATAGAAAAAGAGAGAGAGACTGAGAGAGAGAGATCTAAGTAAAGAGATTATGCGGTGTGTCGGCGGCGATAGACGACGGAGGAGGAGGACGTCAGGTGTGAGAGAAAGTGAATCGACGCTGGCAACGCTTGTAACTTCTGTTGACGTTTACTCATATCTGTCGTAGCGGAGGGAAACGACGTCGGAGTATGGAGGTTTGGCGACTCTAGTATTATGGCAGTAGCCGTGGCATGAAGGAGAAGGCGACCGTGACTACGTTGCTGCGGAGAGATGAGAGAGAGTAAAGGGAAGAGAGAGAGAGTGACAAAGGGGTATAATAGAGGGGAATATACATGAATGGATATAATAGTAATTTCAGTTTAGGAAAACGGGGATGGGGCTGGGGAACATATCACCGTCCCCAGCCCGAAAATTGTCCAGAATTCATTTTCGAATACCATCTTTGGCCCGTCGGGGTATTTTTCGGAGAAAAACCGTTCTAATCGGGGTCAGGAGGCCGGGTCTCTGTCGGATCGGGTTCAAATTGCCATCCCTACTCTTGCATTAATGGGACTGCTATAGTTGTTTTGATTTTTTTTTTCTTTTTCTTTTTCTCTGTTTTGTTTTGAATGGAATATGTGAGCTGATATTGATCTTTGCTATGGAAAGGGATGTGATGCATCAATCCTACTAGATGGTAGCAACAGTGAGAAAACAGCATTCCCAAATCTAAGTGTGAGGGGCTTTGACATAATTGATGCTGCAAAGGCTGCTGTGGAGGCTGTATGCCCGGGAGTAGTCTCTTGTGCTGACATCATTGTTATGGCTACCAGAGATGCAGTATCTTTGGTGAGTACCCTCTCTCTCTCTCTCTCTCTCTCTCTTATATAGAATTATACATGGTTTAAATAACAGCATTATAATACGTATTAGTATCATCGGTGATGCGATTATATATTGGTGGTATCATAAGTCTAACTCATGATCATTATATTTAGCAATAATAGTAATCACAATTTCACAATGGTGATATTGAGTTTTTTACAAGCAGAGTGGAGGAGAGCAATACCGTGTCCAAACAGGGCGAAGGGATGGACTTGTATCTCTTGCTCAAAATGTGAATCTTCCAGCTCCTTCCATATCAGTGTCGGACTCCATCAAAGCATTTGCCAATAAAGGGCTTGGCGTTATCGATATGGTTTATCTTCTTGGTACTTTGAATCTATATTTGTTTCTCAATCTCTTGTTTACACATTGGAAATCAATCAATTAATTTATTGACTAACTATTTTGTGATTTCGCTCTCCAATACATATTAGGCGGTCACACTGTTGGAGTTGCACATTGTTCGCTCTTCAAAGACCGTCTCTACAATTTCAAGAACACTGGAATGCCCGACCCAACCGTGGACCCTATGCTGCTAATCACATTGAGATTAAAATGTCCTCAGAATGCAACAATTGACAACACAGCTTATCTTGACCAAAATCCTCAAAGTTCATTTGTTGTTGACAATTCTTACTATCGACAAATACTATTTCGCAAAGGTATCCTTCAAATCGACCAAGAGATATCATTTGATCCACAAACGATGCTCACGGTGATAAATGCAGCATGGGGGTATGACTTCTCATTCCAATTCGCCCAGGCCATGGTCAAGTTGGGTGCAGTCCAAGTTCTCACCGGCACACAAGGGGAGATCAGAGCATCATGCCGATTTGTCAATAGCTAAGGAGAAGACATATATGCCTCTTGGTTTCAATTCATTCAATTTTCCTTCTCTTAGTTATGGAGAGTTTGGCATCTTATAACTCAAAAGACTTGTGATGGTGTGTTTGTCTTCTTCTTTCATTGTTCTAATTATGTCGTTATTTTTTTCTTTTTTAAGTTACGTAATTTTGCATTTTCTAATGCATTCTTTATCATTATTGAATTTTAGCAAATGATTTTTGAATTTATGCTTCTGTATTAGTTAAATTAATCTAGATAAAGTACCATTTTATTATATTTTGCACAATTTGGAATAGCTTTTCTTTAAGTTCTCTTGTACTGTGAATATATATTGAGCTACAATTTCAAACTCTTCATGATTTTATACATTTCTTGAACAAAAAATTAGATTTTTGACGACTGGTTTTCTGCTCTCAACATACATATCAATTAATGTTTGAGCTATAATTTGTTTTGTTTATTTTTGGAGAACTTTTTTTTGAGTTTTTTTTTATATTTTTTTTGGCTTTAGTGAAATTATTTTCATTATTTAGTTTTTTTCTTTTTATTTTTGGATGCACCTAAACTAGCTCCACATTTTTTATATAATTACAACCACTATCCTCAAAATATAAATTGAATAGCAGCTTATCTCATTCTGTTTGACTTTAGTGTGGATGGAAAACAATAATATCATATCCTTTACATTTTTTTCTTCGATACATCGGAAATAAGCCATATTCTTTACATTAGAATACCTATTTGTTGGCGGTATAATTTATAAAAATCAATCACAATTTAACACGTGACATGAAGAAGGTAATTTAGAGAGTTAATACAAGTTGCCAACCAAAGTCAAACACGTGTCAGCCCGTATTGATAATAATGGATCTGCGTAGCACTAGAACAATCAAGAGATATAGAGTGATGTGACCTAACGGTTACTTACAAAGTTTAAATTCAAAATCAGGAAGGAAACCTAATTATAAAGGTGGCATAGTGAGACTGACTATGAGAGAGCATGTTCAACAATCATGCGAGGACATTTCGACGATTAGAAGCCCACTTCGACAGTTATTATTGAGAAGTATAAATAGCAGAGAAGGCCCCAGAATGAAGGATCCAGACTCAGATCAAAAAATCAGTTTTATTTACTTTGTTTTCCCTTCTAGTTTTTACAGTTCTTTACATTTCTGTACTTCAAATTCCTGTACTGCACTTCATTCATAAGAGTAGTTTCAAATAGCTTGTTACTGTAAACCTCTACGAGACAATTTATTTTACTTAATGAAATTCTGAAATTATTCTTCACTTAATTGTTATTTACTAAATTCTCCTAAACAAGCCACCAGTAAAAGTCCTCTTTATTGAGGCTGAGAGAACTAAAACACAATCGTCTGATAATTGGTTGACAATTAATTTTCTATAAGGATTGATTATTGATCCTTGCTGGCACGCTTAAAATTACAATATTAACCTTCGAAAGCCAACATGAATTTTTGGCACGCCCAGTGGGACTAATTGAAATGGTTAGACGTAGGAGATAAGGAGAAAATGAACGCGTGGAAGAAGGTGTGAAATGAGAGGTAAAGGTACCTGATCCAGAGGATAATATGATAACACATCCTATGGAAGCACTATCTCATCAGAACCTATGGTCGAACAGACCAGTAATTCAGAACATGCACCACATATTCAAATATTGGACGAGGCCATGGAATTGAACCATTCACTATTCCATCTACTCAACCAATGAATCCATGAGGAGGCTTGGTAGATGCCATGGGACAGCAATTAATGAACACAATAGAAAGATGGACAATATTCTTTATGGATCGGATGAATTCCCATCAACCAGCTAACACATGGCATATGGAGGAAAATTCAAATGTTCCTCAGCAAAGATTGGCTAGAGATAAACAGCTTATGCAAAGTAATGGACATACTAATGGTCAGACTAGTAATTAAAATTATGAAAGGCCATCACTTATACCTCAGTCTTGGTATGAGCCTCTTTCGAGGCCTATGGTAAATCAAAATGACTCATTATCTAACAGTGAAGCCATACAAATTGGCGGATTTGGGTCAACATAAGAAAATGGCATGAGAATGTTTTCAAATCCCATGTTCGAAGCCGTACCTGGCACAAGGGGGTTCACTAATCCCTTGTTCTAATTCACACCCAGGGGGTTGGAAGGGTTTCTTGTGGCTGGGAGAGAAACAACGGTTGTTCCTCCTATTACAACACCTTTCGCAGGACAAGCTCAGAGAGGTCAATGATACCCTCAACAGCACCCAGTACCATAGTGTAGACGCGCTCGAACGACCAGGGAAAATCCCGTTTTGTTCATTGGGCTCACTACAGTTCAGACTCAATGTCACGGTTCTTAATCTGATCTTGCAAAGTGCAATGCGAGATTGATAAATAACCAAAGAGTCCAAATCCGGCAAATCATTTTGAAAAATTAATTTTTAGAAAGAAGTGCCAAACATGGACTGCTTTGCCAGATACAGAGTCGCCACCTAAATATTTTATTTTTTGAAAATTTAGGAAACCCTGACTCGTGCCTAAGGCCACGTGTCCGTCATCACCAAAGTTGCCTCGGCTTGGGAACTTGGGTACAAGAGGGGAAGGTCATGCAATGAGCACCCCCGCTCGCCCGATCAAAGATCGGCCTTTACTAACATGATATCTTGTTTTTGAAAACACATGTGCTCTTATTCTGGTTATTAACCTAGAATTACTATGTGATACGCACAACATACAAATATAGACTGGATCGCCTAAGTTGGAACAAAACACCTCATATTCGTTTGTTTTGAAAACAGTTTGCTACTCGTAAGTAGGCTAAAATGCAGATTTTGCCACCCTTAAGTAGGCTTAGGAAAATATGATTTTGCCACTCTCAAGTGGGCTAAAACTTGCAATAAATGAATTATTCCAATTCAAATAATCCAATATTTACCCACAGACATCCAAGTAGTTACGTCACATAAGCACATAGCCTCATGGCAAGCATGCTATCATGGTAACACTCACACTCATGCAAGGATGCTAAAGCATAAACACTTACCGAGTACTCCGAGTCAAAACAAAAGCTATGTTAGAAATCAATGCATGATCCTAGGTATGTCAAGAATGCGTAATGCAACACAAACAAAAATGCAACTAAGGTAGGCTCGGCTATTCTAAAATGTCATGTGAAATGTAATTTCATACATGTATTCAAATAGGAATCGAAATACAATGCAGTTAGTATGATGTGCCGAGCCCGGTGCATGCAAAACAGATGAATGGATGCAAACATGCGAGCATAAGGATGCTAATTGAAACATGCCCTAAAACTAACTATCGTAAGCTGGTAAATAAAAGAGAGAAAGAAATGGGGGTTAGAAGACATGCATCACACACACACACACACACACACACTTATTTACAGCATTGCCCTCTCGGAGGAGGGTCCGAATAAATAATACAGAACCGACTAATTAACTAACTATTCTAGCTAATTAATTATTACACAACCAAAATTGAAACAAATATACATTCTAAGCTAACAAAACACTGAAATGGCCTCATGACGAGGGATGCATGCATGCTCGAATCGCCTAGCTTGAAAATCCATCGCGATGCCCCGATTTGCCTCTGTTTGCAACTGGTCCCAGAACACTGCACAAGGCTCCAGAAGGCTAAAACTCCACAATGGGAACTTGTAGGGATGCTGCCAACCAGTTGTTGGCATTGGAGACCACCTGCTGACCACTTTTTGTGCTGAAAACTAAAAAAATTGGTCGGCCAGCCACTTTACCTGGTCGGCCGACCAGTTTCTGCTGCCAGACTTCAATTTGCTGCAACAGAGAGCAAGAAAGGGCATGGCAATGTATTTGTAAGATATGTGTGCACAACCACCCTCCCTATCATTTTATAAGCTCAAGGGAGGGAGTGTGGTTCTCGACCCTCGGGCCATCAATCACGCATTTCAATGCATGATGGCCGAGAAGCGAAGTTGCACAATTCAATATGGAAATGAATGCACAAGTAAACACATAAAGCCTAAAACTCTATCATGTACGATTAAGAGAGTCGGCAACCGAGAATTGAGGCGCGTTTCATCACTTCAAGTATGAAATGTTCCTCATTTTTCGTGTTTGGACTAACTCCTATTCCAAACACAAATGCAAAGCATGCATGGCATACCCAATGCGACTCAAGCATGCAACTCGATGCAATACAACTAAACAAGCATGCAAACAACATGCAAGGGACAAACATGCAAACATGCAATGCAATGTAACTTAGCATACTCAATGCACAGTGCTACGAACCACATGGCCCACTCAATGCAATGTGACATGATTAACTTAACAAAGCTAATGATATGCAAATTATGCTCATGCATGCATACTCAATACAAGAAAACATAAGCATGCAACAATATGAACAATAACTAGCATACACAATGCAAATGAACATGGCATACACAACGCAATGAACCATATGGCATATACAATGCTCGATGGACTTAAACCAAAATGGACTGACCTCAGTCATGCCCAAATCAGTGGCCATAAATGCTAAGATAGAAACTCAAAATGCTATACAAACATGCATGCATATTGGTCCAAGCTCAAGACACAAAATACAACTCTCCAAAGGCATTGAAAGGATGAAACATGGAGTACAATGGCATATGTTCCAGCACTGAAATGGTATGCAAAATGACTTAGAATCATGCAAATAACCCATGTAATGCATGTTGAAAGGCTCAAGCATCGAAGCTAGTGAAGTGTATTACACTAGAGGCATGCAAGACAATGCTCAAATGACCAAACCAGCCCCAAACAGACCTTATGCAGACCAAAACAATAGTCAAAATGGACTGAGATGATGGCTTGAAAGGCAAGAAAATGAGGCTTATGCAATGGCTCACAAACAAGGCATAAATGTGCAACTCTCAAACACATTGAAGGAGTGATAAACATGAGAATATGGAAAAGATATAAGCTCTGAAATATCATTCCAAATGATGCTAAATCATGCAAATAGCCCAAGCAATGCATGCTAGTGGCTTGGAAACTCAAGGCTAGTGAGCTAAAATGCACTATGGCTATACAAAGCATGGCATGCATGACCAAAACAACATAAATCAGACCTTAAGCATGCTAAAACATGAACAAAGTCTTCTCAGAGCCAAGCCAAAAGCATGCTAAAATGACATGTCGAAGCATGATGCATGTTAGGCTATTTTATAGAAATGCACTACAAGTGCATGGAGCATGCATGAGGCCATCAAACCAACCCAAAACAGAGTTATGACATGTCAAATGATGGCCAAAAATCCACTGAAATGGAGCCAATATATGCTAGAAAGACATGCTACTTTGATGAGCCACAAATGGGATTACACTACACATACAAGAAGCATGCAAAAAGTGACCAAACTAGCCATGGACAGAGTACAGGCAGGCTCTAGAAGTCACAAAAAAGTGCCTGAACTAAGCCTCAAAATGGCAGAAACACATGCTCCTTTGATAGGCCAATAATGCAAGCAAACAAAATAAGAAGAGAGGGGATCACTCCCCTCTGATTTGAGGCCTCAAAACCACATACCTACCACTAAAAATCCACTGGATTTTAGTGGTTAAAAGGCCAAGCAAAGACTAATTCAAAGGCCTCAAGGCATGGCACAAAACAAGGCCAAACAAGGTACAAAGGGGGGTAGAACACCCCCAACACCCGAGGAGCCTCAAACAAACATGTTAAGTACTCAAAAATAAAGCTTTTTGTAGTTTAAAGTTAAGCTAAGAGAAGCATGAAAATATGGCTAAGAGAGTGATCAAAATAGAGCTAAAAGGGGAGAGGGGGAAGAAAGTTACCCTTGAAGCACTACAATACCAGCAAATTTTCTGAGCCAAAACCAACTCTTGAGCTCCCTCAAGACCCTCTAGCAACTCAGTAACAAGGTAAGAGTGTTTGGCTATGAGGTTGTGTGTACAAGTGTGAAGCAAAACACCAATATAGAGAGAGAAAGAGAGGGATATAGAGAGAGTGTAAGCCTATGCTCTCAGCCAAAAATCCAGCCTGGAGAATGGAGGGGAAGCCTCTCTCTTATAGAAAAACATAAGCTAAAGCTTTTTGGAGAAGCTTAGAGCTTGGATAAATCCCTCCACACACGTGTATGGAGGATACAGTCTGTGCCCTCCAGCTGACACAACTGGTATCCACAACACCTGTAGAATATGCAGGAAGACCACCGACAGGTTAAAGTGGTCGGCCAGCTACTTTTTCTGGTTTTTCAGAACAAAAAGTGGTCTTCCTGAAAGAAAAGTGGTCGGCCAATGACTGGAAAGGTCAAAA
Organism: Camellia sinensis; assembly: GCF_004153795.1. Taxonomy (NCBI): domain Eukaryota; kingdom Viridiplantae; phylum Streptophyta; class Magnoliopsida; order Ericales; family Theaceae; genus Camellia; species Camellia sinensis. Next base: position 2,356,994 of record NW_021026203.1, read on the forward strand.
AATGGTCATCCAGTGTTCAAATTGAAGCCCCAGAAGTTATATTTCCAATGGCACCAGCCTTGCATCAAAATTCCAACTGTGAAAAAAGTTATGCCTGTTTTGGTGAAGCCGCGCAGTTTCGGTCCAACCGGATTGATGCCCTACTTCAACCAACCACATCTCCCCCATCTGGACTTGGCTTTAGGAGATTCTTGAGTGCAAAATGAAGCCCCGGAAGTAAGCTTTCCAACAGTGGTGGCCTTATTGCTAAAAACCAAGTGTATAGATAAATAGGCGTGATTTAGCGGGGACCGCTCGACTCTCTCTCTTAGCGATTCATAACCACCTTCTTCTTCAACTTGGTTTCTTCCCTCTTCTCCAATTTTCCTCAACTCCAAACCCCTAAACAAGGTGTTTTGAAAGATTTTTCAAAGGTTTCAACTCTCGTTCATTCATTTCCACTTCGTCCTTGCTCGGTTTACCGAAAAGCGCAACATTTAACGAAATGCAAGAGTTGGAACATCGTAGGAACTTTATTTTCAAAACATTTTGAAAAAGAGGGTTTCAAGGTCTAAAATCTTTTGATCAAGATTGTTTTGGTCCAAAAGGGGTATGAAGTTGAGATTTGACTCTTTCCTTGCCGAAGAAACTGAACCTTTGCCCTGCACGCCTTTCTCCACCAAGTAAACCATCAATAGTGCCCAAGTCTTAAGGGCGGTCAAAAATGGGGTGTCTATAGTTGTTTCTCTTTGACAGAACTCAGAAGTCAAGAAGTGACGAGAGTGAATGTCAAAGCCCAGAGATGACCCATTTTTGACAAGGCCAAAGACTTGGACAAACAAACAAAATACAGATGCAGTTGGTTGAACCTGCAGGCTGCCTACGTATCCCTTTGCTAGGAATCAAACCAGCGTAGTTCAAGGGCAGGATGGAAAATGTTATACAGGAAGTTTTTGATAATTGGACTTATATGCTACGCAAAGCCGATTTGGGTGGTGCGAACAGACAGACGCACCTGCTATTGTTAACTGGTTTTGATAATTGGACTTATACGCTGCACGAAGCCGGTTTGATAATTGGACTTATACGCTGTGCGAAGCCGGTTTGATAATTCAGGATTTATGCAATGTAGTGTAATAGCTAGGAAGTGAAGGTACCTTACAGGGGCAATTGGCAATGACCTACCTCATGCTGCTGGGGACCTTCCCCTTCTTCTCGATTGAACTGCAGGTACTACTTTTCTCCCTGATTATGGTCGCAGCTTTCTCTATTCTCCAATAGGGTGACAGACTAGGTTGGTTCAGTATCCAGAATTGAGATGCATACACATGCTATCTCAATCTATGGGGCTGCTATACAGATTTCAAGCCGAGGATATATCCCTAGGTATTTAAACCAGACTTTAGTCTCGAAAATCCCGAACCTTTGCGTTCTAGGCATAAGTCATTTGAACTCTAGTTTCCACTGTCTCAGTTGGTCTCCTAGGAACTCACCGTAAACACAGGCATGTGGCTATACCAGACCACCGGAAGTCGTTCGGGCATGACAAACACCAAAGGAATTGCACCTTTAGAGGATTTAAGGTGTCCTAGACTAGGGAGTGCACAAGACAGTGCGAATGATACAAAAATACAATGTGCACAAGACAGTGCGATGCAGAGTGAATGCATAAAACAGTGCCAAGAAGATGGGTGCGCAAGACAGCGTGTGCAATGCAATGCACTAACAAGTGCAGGTAAGATGCGCAAGAAAGCGCGAACAATGCAATGCACTAACTAGTGCAAGTAAGGTGCGCAAGATAGCACGATGTAAGGCAATGCACTAACAAGTGCAGGTAAGGTGCGCAAGACAGCGCGATGAAAGTTCAATGCAAAAGATACAAGCATTTTTTTTTTTATGCAAGATGAGAGTATGTAATGAAATGCACAGGATAATGCGATGCGCAAGAAAGCGCGAGTATGAATTGCACAAAACAGTGCGATGCGCGAGAGAGCGCGAGTGTAAATTGCACAAAATAGTGCGATGCACAAGAGAGAGCGAGTGTAAACTGCGCAAAACAGTGCGATGCAGGTAAGGTGTGGTGCGCAAGGCAGCACGAGTATAAACTGCACAAAACAGTGCGATGCGCAAGAAAGCACGAGTGTAAACTGCACAAAACAGTGCGATGCGCAAGAAAACGCGAGTGTAAACTACACAAAACAATGCGATGCGCGAAATAGCGTGATAAAATGCATGCACAATGCATATAAGGTGCACAAAATAGTGCGATGCGCAAAATAGCGTGGTAAAATGCATGCACAATGCAAGTAAGGTGCACAAAACAGTGCGATGCGCAAGAGAGCGCGAGTGTAAACTACATGCACAACGCAAGTCAGATGCATAACAATGCAAGGTAGACGTGCGTGATAATGCGACGAGTAGTGTGCATAACAATGCGCTTAAAATGTGCATAGCAGTGCGAGAAAGGTGTGCATAACGATGCATTTTGCATTTCTTGCACACTTCATGCTTTTGCTATGTATTATATTTGCTCGTTCTGAACACATTCATATGCACAGTACTTCTGCTCATTCTGGCATACGGCTCGCACATAGCACAATACTGATTTGGCACACAGCTTATTTAGAATAAGATGCTGACTTGGCACACAGCTCACAGCACAATATTCTATTAATTTGGCACACAGCTCACTTGGGCACACGACACATTTGGGCACACAGCTCATTTAGGCACACAACACATTTGGGCACACAGCACATTTGGGACACACAGCACATTTGGGCACACAGCTTATTTCGGGCACACAGCTCATTCTTCAGGTACACAGCTCATTTTCGGGCACACGGCTTATTCTTCGAGCACACGGCTCATTTTTGGGCACACGGCTCATTCTTCGGGCACACGGCTCATTTTCGGGCACGCAGCTCATTCTTCGGGCACACAGCTCATTTTCGGACACGCAACTCATTCTTCGGGCACACAGCTCATTTTCGGGCACGCAACTCATTTTTCAATTTTGAACACCCAACTCAGCGTTTTTTCATTCTGAACATATAGCTCATTCACTTCACTTTGAACACACAGCTCACACATTTCAATTCTGAACACGCAGCTCATACATTTTCATTTGCACGCAGCTCATTTTTAATTCTGAACACGCAACTCATAAATTTTCATTTATGAACACACAGCTCATTCACTTCATTTTGAACATGCAGCTCACACATTTCAATTCTGAACACGCAGCTCATACATTTTCATTTGCATGCAGCTCATTCTTAATTCTGATCATGCAGCTCATAAATTTTCATTTTTGAACACACAGCTCATTCACTTCATTTTGAACACGCAAGTCACACATTTCAATTCCGAACACGCAGCTCATTCTTAATTCTGAACGCGCAGCTCATAAATTTTCATTTCTGAACACATAGCTCATTCACTTCATTTTGAACACGCAGCTCACACATTCCACTTTGAACACGCAACTCACATATTTCAATTTTGAACACGCAGCTCATAACACAACACTGCTCGATTTGAACACACTACTCATAACACAGTATTCTTTTAATTTTGAACACACAGCTCATTCTGAACATACAGGATGCGATGACGGAACTTGCAGAAGTTGAAACAAACTCAGATGCCTGACTTTTTCCCTTTTTTCTTTTGCTTCGAAGTCTGGAACCTATATAGCTTCAGATAGGTCTTGGTTTTACTATTCCCACATGACCCGAGTTGAACCCTGTGATTTTTGAAAGAACAAAATCTTGTTTTGCACAAATGTGGAGAACGACACGACACTCTGAGCACAAAACGATTTTTTGAAATTGAGAGTGAGAATAAGTTCTCAATTGGGTATTGAGCCTACGACTGAATATAGCACACCATGACTCAACAACAAAGAGAAAGACAAGGTAAGACAACCTAAACACATTTATAGACATCTGAAACGACTCAAAACAAGAATCGAGACAAACAAAACGACTAACACGACACACAGACGTGTTCCAATGGCAAGAGACCTCTTAGTGCACGAGGAGCCAATTTCTTCAGGTATTGTTTCCCATCCTTTCTCATTTGTGATTCTCACATCACTCGGCCCTCAGGCTCTGTTTTCTAAAAAAGTCCTTTTCCTCACTTTTTCTCTCGGCGCACATCGCTCTATTCTTCAATCTCTCATTTTTTAATCCCTCCCCTGGGTGGTTGATGGATAAGCAGGAAGTTGTGGGTTCTTGCCCCTGGTATTCTACCAGATTCTCATTCTTGTTCACAACAGTGAGTTTCTCCCATAGATGGGTTGCAATGCGACCAGACGCGCAGCAGATCTGCAACTGACATCGATTGACGATGCTCTGCTGGGGAGTTTGGACGTGATCAGATCTGTCCGTATGAAGGAGTGGAATACCTTGCTCCATTCCAGCTCGTGCTTCACACTTGGCTTGATACCTCGCTGCTCGGAGGATATGAGAGCTTTCAGCCCTTTTCTGTTAGCTTCCACTGTGCCCTTCTTGGCGAATAGGGTGCCCTTTCTGGCAAATGCATTGACAACGGGGGAAAGACAGAAAGCCTGACTCAACTGTGCCCCTAGTTCATCATTTTGACCAATTTTTTGTTTTGGTTTTCTACTAAAACAATTTTGACCAACATGAAAGTTAGATTAACATGCTTGTTCGATTTTCCGATTTAAAATCATGCAAGTCGGGCTATGAGCACTGGAAATTTTCCTTTTTGGGTCCAAGATATGGTCTAGTTTTTGGAAAAATAGAATAATTTTCGAGAAAATTAGTCAACTTCATTAAAAATTCTCAAAAACTATTTTTGCAAATGGTCACTGCTCGACCAACACAGAACTTACTCTTGAGGTGCACAACCTCAGATCCAAAACAATGGAAAATTGCCCCTTGCCCGAACGGCACTGTCCGGCAATGGAAAGTTGCCCCTTGTTTGAATAGCACCGCAGCGCGCTGTATGGCAACGGAAAGTTGCCCCTTGTTTGAATAGCACCGTAGCACACTGTAACCAGTTTTCAAGGTGACGATCATAACTGAACTCTTGGATACAGAGAAGACAACGATGATCAGAATCATTACATGGACATAATCGATTTGGAAGTGTTTGTGGCCGGACTTCAAAATGAAGTTGCCTACATATCCCAAACATGGGAATCAAGCCTTACGTAGTTCGGGATTAAGGTACACTTGGGTATTAACCTCTCATTTTGCGCTCTAACTTTTGTCAAGGCTGCCATTCCAGGTTTTCAACCTTGCGAGCTATGTTCTTCTTTTCTTTTCAATTCTTTTCTACTTTTTTCTTTTTTATCTTTTCCTTTCATTTTCTTCATTTTTTTTCATTTTTTTTTTCATTCTTTGCATTTTTCTTTTTTTTTGTTCTTTTTCTTGTTCTAACTTTTGCTTGGGTCGCCCTTCCGGGTTTTCGGCCCAGCGAGCCTCTCAAGGGTAAAAGTGTAGCTTTGTCCATGTCAAATGGTTTTGAGATCCTGAAGTCATCTGAATCAAAGAGAAAGACTGCTGTTTGTTGACGATGTAGGAGTCCATCCAATGGGGGCTGAATTGCCCCTAGTGTTGTGGATAGGAACTCAGTTGTCCTTCAGCAATACTTTCTTCATTCCTCCCTTCTAGGATTTGGCATTCTTGCCGGTCTTCGTTAACTTGAGAAATGTCCCAATTTTGACTCTTCGAGCACATCTGACAATTTTGGCCCCTAGTTCAAGAGCTGCTTCTTAGCCAGCTTTGCAAGCTTCCTTTGATCACATCTGATCTTCTTGATATGACTTTCTGACCCCTAGTACGAGGGCTGCTTCGAATCTAGCCACACAAGCCTCACATTGCGATTGACCGTTGAACATTCGAAATCCAAGTTCAAGGTTTGAAAGCAAAAAGGGGTCGAGTCTCGAGGCTGAGAGTGATCCTAAGCTGCACAATCTCAAGAGTGATTCCACACAGGTCTTCGCAGGACGGCGCAAAACATTTTTTGAAATCTTTTAAGAAAGCATCAAGTTAGGATCCTTCTCAGTACTCACATTAACAAGCATGATCTTGATCATTAAGGGCTTAGCATGCCTCTCTTTCTCTCAATTGATCAAATTTTACAAAACCCGAGGAATTCCTTTCTCTTCATTTTTATCACAATGTTCAAAAAAAAAAAAAGTTTTGAAAAACTTAGGTCGATGCAATGAATTCAAGGCACAGAAAAGACATAGCTTCTAGTCAAATACTGCCATCTCATTTAGAATTTTCGGCACAACTGGCGCAAGGTAGAAATAAACACAAAAGCGTGAAAATCACCGCTGTTTCATTCATATCTTCTGGCGTAACTAGCTCCAAGGCAAAAACAGATTCAAAAGAGTGTAAAAGACAAACACCAAAACAAACAGGTGATGTCCGAGGTAACACCCCCGAAATCACCTGACTCTAACAAAACAGGACTGACTCGATACAACAAGACAGACCCAACTGACTCAGTTCAAAAAGGCTGACTCAATAATAAAAAAAAAACAAGACTGACCCAATACCCAAGTCAGAAAGTACAAAAACCAGCATTCGCAAATGCTCAAAACAATGTGTGCCATATGCCACACCTGAAGTAAATTGAACGTTGCCCGCAGGTGGTTCATCCCCTGATCATATACTCGTACTATCCCCCAAGTTCACTGATCCAAAGACGATAGACTTTGCTGAGCTTGGTGGGATGATGACCTCGTTGTCAAACAAATCCTGTTAGGGCTGAGCAAGGAATCCGTGAAATCCGTAATCCGATCCAGTCCAGTCCAATCCGATAGGTTTGGATTGGTTTTTTGAATCCGTGGTTCGGTTCCGGATTAAAGAATTAAAAATCCGTAATTCACAGATTGGTTCTGGATTGAACCCCACGGTTCCGGATTGGAACCGATCCGGACCGTATACAAATAGTCTATATTTTTATTATGCATCCTCCCTCATAATATCTTCTCTTATTCCATATAAAACCTAAACTCGCATCATATATTCTTTTATTACTTTTGTTTGTTAGTTTTTAGTTTTAATTTGTAATGGTCTAAATACTTATGGTGAAACCAATTTTTTTATAGTTGTTTAAATTCTAGAACAGTGTGTCGCTATTATAGAAAGACATGTTACTATTGTGAAGCTAATATATCGCTATGTTTATGTTTTTATAAAATTAAAGTGCTATATATATATTTTTTTGTTATTTAATTATGTGAATCCATGGTCCTAAACCGATCCAATCCGTATTTAAATGGATTGGTTCGGATTGGTTCCATGATTTAAACGGATTGGATTGGTTACAATTTTTCAGGAACCGTAAATAACGGATTGGTCCTGGTTTTATCCCAATCCGGTCCAATCCGGACCATGCTCACCCCTAAATCCTGTACTTCATGGCGAAGACGAAAGCAATTATCGGTGCTGTGACCGGTTTGTTGATGGTACGCACAGTATTGGGTAGTATCATGACCGGGTGGAAGACGACCAGGGAGAGGTCGAGGTTCAAGGGGTTTAAGATGGCCTTTTTCAACAAGGATTTGAAGAGCCTTGGACAAGGGCATATAGAGGGCATGGAAGACCCTATGACCTCGGGGTTGGTACTTCGAGGTTTGTGGATTTTTGTTGGGCGTACTAGCGAAAGGGTCAGCAGGTGCTGGCCTGGTTTGTCGATCTCTCCCGAGTGTAGGATTAGAGCTCAAAGGATCGTTTCTGGTACAACGGCCCTTCTCTCGATTTGCCCCTTGACTCAGACTGCTCTCATTCTGAGGGGCAAAAGTGCCATCCACAATCTGTGCAATAACTGCGATCGCTTGCTGTTTATTCAGCCCCTCGGATTTCAAAGCCTCAATAGCCCACCAAAGGTGTTTGTGAGGACCAATGTCCACCCCAACCTTGTTCTTACCACTGGCCTCCACTTTGCCAGGAGACTGGCCTTCTTCCAGTGCAGCTAGTCCCAAGATTAGGGAGCCCTTTGTTGTGAAATCCCTAGTAGGCGATGTGGTTGATGATGGAGCCAAAACTCCACAGGCTAAATCTACCACTGTTCTCTGAATATCTTCAATCATCCTCATCAGCTCAGAAGTGGTGGGTTCACGGGTTTGAGATGATTGGGATTCCAAGACTGGATGTGTGGTAGGTGCCCCAGATGGGTGTTGCATTTCGACATCGGTCTCACCCTGTATGGCGATTCCCTGGTTTAACGCTGCTATCATGGCCACAACTTCTTCCGAACTCTGTTCCATCACGGTCTGCTAAGTTTAGACGAAGGTGATGCGACTGGTGATTGACGGATCAGATGAACCAGTAAGCCTTGACTGGCCTTTCTTTAACTTGCCTTAGCGAAGGAAAACACTGGCTGCTCTGAACTGAATCTCGGACCTGACAAAGTTTATCCGCACAAGTCCAATGTATGCGGGGGATATTGGAGCCTTCTGAAGCTACGGTTCCAAGACTACCCCCTAGCAAAAGAGAAAACAGGTAGCATCTCAGCCTAATTTCACCAGAACAGATATAAGCATAGTTGCATGACCGTGCTCTTTACTGAATTCTGCTCCAAATTCTGCCTGTAAACTGATACCCTCGGGTAAAATTGATTCTTCACATACTGATGCTCACAGGCCTGATACTCCGACTTGCAAACTGATATATGCAACTTGTAGAGGCACACTCTAACAGTACATAGCAGGCAAATGAGAGCTAAAACACCCCTATGGTGGGATAGGGTTTCCCTGTCCTATTTTGTCAAGAGCTAGGGCTTCACTACGCACGCAGCGGTTTCAAACAACCTATAACCGGATAAGCAACATGTCCTAGTTTGGAATGGTCACTATGGATTTCGACATGCACTAGGCCAAATGGTCAAAAAGGGTGCCCCGGTAAAAATCGGGATTTGTGTTCCCATCATGGCAGAGCCCGTAACCGGTCAGCCTTATGGCACGCTTCTCAAAGCGAGCCTCTGGCAAACCGTTCAGGAATAGCAGATGGCAAACACTGTGTCCTAGGCGCACCAATGCAAATGCAATGCAAAGAAACACATAAGTGTAATCAAAATAAGATATCATGAGTTCGAGTCAAGTTCTCCAAATTCCCCAGCAGAGTCACTAGAAACTGTAGACGCGCCCGAACGTCCTAGGAAAATCCCGTTTTGTTCATTAGGCTCACTACAGTTCGGACTCAATGTCACGGTTTTTAATCTGATCTTGCAAAGTGTAATGCGGATTGAAAAACTGATTTTTAGAAAGAAGTGCCAAACATGGACTGCTTTGCCAGATACAGAGTCGCCACCTAAATATTTTATTTTTTGAAAAATTTAGGAAACCCTGACTCATGCCTAAGCCCACGTGTCCGTCATCACCAAAGTTGCCTCGGCTCGGGAACTTGGGTACAAGAGGGGAAGGTCATGCAATGAGCACCCCTGCTCGCCCGATCAAAGATCGGCCTTTACTAACATGATATCTTGTTTTTGAAAACACATGTGCTCTTATTTTGGTTATTAACCTAGAATTACTATGTGATGCGCACAACATATAAGTATAAACTGGATCGCCTAAGTTGGAACAAAACATCTTATATTCGTTTGTTTTGAAAACAGTTTGCTACTCGCAAGTAGGCTAAAATGCAGATTTTGCCACCCTCAAGTGGGCTTAGGAAAATATGATTTTGCCACTCTCAAGCGGGCTAAAACTCGCAATAAATGAATTATTCCAATTCAAATAATCTAACCTTTACCCACAGGCATCCAAGTAGTTACGTTACATAAGCACATAGCTTCATGGCAGGCATGCTATCATGGCAACACTCACACTCATGCAAGGATGTGTAGACGTCCCCGAACGCCCCGGGAGGGATGAGTCCCCCGTTCCCCGTTCTGTTCATATTGGGCTCACTACAGTTCAGGACTCTCAAATTGTCACGGTTCTAAATCTGAACCAAAGAGTCCAAATCCGGCAAATCGTTTTGAGAAAACAGATTTTGAAAGAAGTGCCAAACATGGACTGTTTTGCCAGATACAGAGTTGCCACCTAAATATTTTATTTTGGGGAAATTTAGGAAACCCTGACTCGTTTGCCTAAGGCCACGTGTCCGTCATCACCAAAGTTGCCTCGGCTCGGGAACTTGGGTACGATTGGGGAAGGTCACTTCGTGAGCACCCTCGCTCGCCCGATCAAAGATCGGCCTCTACTAACCATGATATCTATTTTTGAAAACATTATGCGTTCTTATTCCGGTTATTAGCCTAGATTTACTATGTGATGCGTACAGTATACAAGTATAGACTGGATCGTCTGAATTGGAACAAAACATCTCGTGTTTGTTTATTTGAAAGTGGTTTGCTACTCGCAAGTAGGCTTAAAATGCAGATTTTGCCACCCTCGGGTAGGCTTAGAAAACATAGTTTTGCCACTATCTAGTAGGCTTAAAACTCACAATTGATGAATTGTTCCAATCCAAATAACCCAACCTTCATCCACAGGCATTCAGGCAGTTATATCACATAAGCATATAGCCTCACGGTAAGCATGCTATTCAAGGCAGTCACTCACACGCATGCAAGGATGCTAAAACATAAAACTTACCGAGTACTCTAAGCCAAAACAGAAGCTAATTAGAAATCCATGCATGATCCTAATTATACAGAAATGCCTAATGCAACACATGCAAAAGTGCCACTATAGCAGGCTCGGCTATTCTAAACATGACATATGAAATGCTACAGCTAACATGTATTCAACTTGGAATTGAAAATACAATGCAGTTAGTATGATGCGCCGAGCCCGGTGCATGCAA
>NW_021026203.1:2368606-2380348 GCF_004153795.1 Camellia sinensis
TGTTCTAACATGCAACCTAGCATACACAATGCTATGAAATGAAATGGCATACACAATGCACAATGGACTTACACCAACATGAGTGGACCTCAGCCACACTCTCATCAGTAGCCATGAGATGAAAATGAGACTCTCGAAATACGTGCACGTATGCACGTAAACCGAGGACCAAGCCTAAGGCATCAAATGCCACTCTACCGAATGCATGGCAAGGCATGGAACATGGTATGCAAACATGCAAATTTCAGCGCTGAAATGTGATACAAAACAGCCCCGAAACATGGAAACATGGCACCCGATGCATGAAATGAACCCCGAAACTCGAAACTAGGCACACGGAATGACTTACAACTATACAAAGCATGCATTATTTGATCATGAAGCATGAAGACAGATGAAAGAAAGTCCCAAAAAATGCATATTTCCAGTTTATAACAAGTCTCAAAAATGAACACAAATAGGGCTAGTCTATCATGCAAAAATGGCCCTAAAAGAGAGATTAAACATAAAGGGACAGAATCTGGCCCCAAATGGCAAAGAGCCCTTCAACAAAGTTGAAGAGGGGCTCAAAAAAAGGCACTTTACAGTTTACATCAGGCCACTAAAATAATCAAAAATAAGGCCGAACTATCATGCAAGAAAAGGCCTAAAAAATGAGGTAAAGAGACAAGTGGCAGCTGATGTTCTCAAACAGAGGAGAGCCCTTCAACAATATTGAAGAGAGGCTCAAAACAAGATATTTCACAGTTTATGAAAAAGTCCAAAACAGCTCACAAATAAGCCTAAAATACTTATGCAAAAATTGACCTAAAAGAGAGATAAAGAAGAAAGTGATAGTAGGAGACCCCAAACAGAGGAGAGCCCTTCAAAATGTTGAAGAGGGGCTCAAAAAAATTTATTTTACAGTTTATGACCAAGTCCAAAACAACTCACAAATAAGCCTAAAATACTATGCAAAAATTGGCCTAAAAGAGAGATAAAGAAGCAAGTGATAGTAGGAGACCTCAAACGGAGGAGAGCCCTTCAACAATGTTGAAGAGAGGCTCAAAAAAAGTTATTTTACAGTTTATATCTAAGATCAATCTTGGAAAATACTTGGGCACCTTACAACTGATCAAATAAGTCATCAATATGTGGCAACGGATACTTGTTCTTCACTGTCACCTTGTTCAATTCAAGATAATCAATCCAAAGCCTTAATGAACCATCCTTCTTTTTCACAAATAAGACTGGAGCACCCCATGGTGATGTACTAGGCTTGATAAACTTCTTGTCCAACAACTCTTGTAATTGAATTTTCAACTCTTTCAGTTCAGTAGTGGACATTAGGTATGAGGTTTTAGAAATCGACTGTGTACCCGGTATCACCTTAATAGTGAACTCAATTTCCCTGTCAATCAAATCCCTTGGCAAATCATCTAGAAAAACATATGGGAATTCTCTAACTATAGGAATATTGTCCATATTAGCTTTATCAACAGCAGGCACAGTCAATACACAACACAAATACCCTTTACACCATTTTCTAATCAATTTGCATGTTTTCATAGATGAAATCAAATATGGGAGAGGTACAACACCAACTCCATTAAATATAGATTCAGGTAATCTAGAGGATGAAAAACAACTTGTTTGGTTATACAATCAATAATGGCATGATATTTCGTTAAACAATCCATCCCCAAACATACATCAAAATGATCAAGATTCAGAGGCAACAAATCAACATATAAAATCATATCTGCAACAGCAATCTCACATGTAGGATACATATATGCACAAGTCATAGACCCCTCTGTAAGTGAAAACACAACTAATAAATAATTCATGAGTTCCAGTGGTCTAGATAATTTTCTTGAAAAAGCATGCGATGCAAATAAATGCGTAGACCCCGAGTCAATCAAGAAACAAGCATTTTGAGCACAAATAGGGAGTATACCTGATACTACTATATCAGTATTTTGCACATCTCCAGGTACAAGTACGAAAACCCAACCTTGCCTTAAAGTTTCTCTCCCTATAGCTTTAGAAGTGGGTTTTGGTGTAGCGGTTGATACTACAACACTTGCTACGGGTCTATTAGTGCCTTGAGATGCGAGAGAACAATCTTTGACTATGTGGCCCACTTTCCCACACCTATAACATGCCCCAAAAATTTTGTAATAAATCCCTTTATGTCTTCTACCACATTCTGGACAAGGCGATGTAGAATTGTTCCCTTGGCTGGAACTACTCGTCGACCCCGTATTCTATTTCTTATTCTGTGTGTTGTTCTTGCCCTTCTTAAAGTGAAATCCTTGCCTCTTACCCCTCCAATCAGTCACCGGTGTCTCGGTCTGCTTTAAAGCTACAATATTTGCCTTAGACATGATAGCTCTATCAAGAACATCCACATATTTAGTGAATTTGAGAACATTGACCTGATCGAGTACTTCCACATTGAGCCCATGGCTTTCTTATAGTCAGTATCTCCTATATACAGAGCAAACCAAGCGAGCTCTGTATACTTAGCTTCATATTCAAAAACAAACATAGTACCCTACTTCAACTGTTCAAACTCAAATACTTTACGGTCCCAAACACGTTGGGAAAAATATTTGTCAGAGAATATCTCCTTGAATTGAGCCCAAGTCATAGAACCATTGTTGTCCAGAGTGAGCATCCACCATCGCCTTGTCTCTTCTTGTAACGTAAAAGTAGCCAATAACACTTTTTGTGCCTCAGAACATGGAAACACTTTAAACAATTTTTCAGTTTCTAAGATCCATGCTTCAGCTTTCAATGGCTTAAGACCTCCCTGGAACGTTGGTAGTTTCATTTTGTTAAACTTTTGTGTTAGGGCGATGATATCATCATTGTTGTTTGGTTCAACTTGCAGCGGTGGCAGAGGCGGAGGTGGGGGCTGTTGATTCTATTGTTGTTGTCTCAATGATTTTGTTAATAATTCTACCATTCTTTTCAACCGTGCAAGTCTTGCATTTGATGATTCAATTTCATCTACATTTCTATTATTCTCTATTGCACTATATAAACCATGGGAATAATAAACATAGGAAAGATGGTTCTCATGTTTATGTTAACACATATACATATAACATATCCACACACACTCATACATGCTCATGCAATGCCCTAATTTACTTTCTAGGCATCCTATAGCTCATTTGGACATGTGTGTGCAATATAACTCGTTCTCTAATACCACTCTATCATGACCCAAACTCGCTCCTATAGGTTTAACATCGTAACCGGCCAGTAATCCATGATTACCAAAGGCCTGTTTAACAGTAATAACAACAATACAATAATAGGGGCTAGCAAAAGCCTATAAATAATAAAATATTACGTCCAATGAGCTGTGAGGACTTAAATGAACAAACAACCTTGATATATACATAAAAACTAAAGGCCATAAAGCACTTATGTACAAAATGAAAACATAAGTTAGGGAATTAAATCCCATTACCAAAACAATAGTAACAAGAGTCATACAACATTCATATTATGCATACACAAGTTCAAAAGGGTGAACTTAGAACCACCCAAAAAGCCTTAACGCTTGACAGTTCAGAACCTCATGGTGAGGCATAGTAGTTGACTTGACAAAAGGATTCGGGATGACACCACTATGTCCGTTCCAATGCTTTCTAACCTACATACATATATTAAACAGTGAGCTAGAGCCCAGTGAATAATAATTGTGTAAAGGGGTTTTTGAATGATGTCCTTATAGTAATTCAAAACATTCAGTTCCAATAGTGAATCAGTTCACAAAGCAGTCTTTCATACATTTCAGAGTCATATGAAATTAAATCTGTCATACGTGGTACATCCAATAGTAAAATAGTATAGTAGGTCTTAAAGTCCAAAGAGTCAATTGATGGCCATCAATACAGTAAACAGTAGTTCCAAGAGTTAGAACTGACAGAGATCTCTATAACAGTAGCAGTAACAGTAACAGTAGTAGTAATAGTTGCTATGGATGCCGCGAGTACAGCTCACAAAGTAGGATAATCATTCATTCAATAACTACGTTTCAAAAAACAGTGCATTCATCGATCAGAAAATAAGTACAGTTGAACATAGCTTTACAACATTGGTACTCACAGTGGGCTCCCTGAATTACGTGCTTAAGATGCGGCGCCCAACCTAAACAAACAAATTCAAGCACAACTCAATTAAATTCAATTCATTCAGTTGGTTCTATTCAATTCGGTACTTTTACTTATTTGATTTCTATTCGTTACTTATCCATTCGGTTATAACTATTTATTCTTTATTTTCTTTCATTCCTATAATATGCACATGAATTAAAAAACATATGAAAACCATGTAAATTGAGGCCCAGAAGTTGGGAAAATGGAGTGAAAACAAAAACCTGCCCTGTTGGTCACACGTGCAGTGGCCTTGGCTACTTATTCGGCGGCCTCGGCCGCTCAAGCAAGCAAAATGCATATTAGAAAGGAGGATTGGCTACTCATGCGGTGGCCCAGGCCGCTTGAATAAGCAAAATGCATGATGCATAGGAGGACTAGCTGCTCAAGCGGTAGACGAGGCTGCTCGAGCGATCTGGAATGAAATGTTGTCCGAAAGTTGCTCTTATTTTTGGACCTTCCTTTCTTCAAAATCTAACTTCATATCCATATATTTCAAAGCTCAAAATTCATAAAAACACATTGAATTCACAATTTCTAACTTCAAACAAAAATCATAAGTTTAAATCAAAGCTTAATTTCCATGCAATGATCAAGTTCTTTGCGTTCAATGCTTAAATCACCAAAATATATATTCATGAGCTCCAATCCAAAATGTTTGAAGTTTCCTCTTCAATTTTTAAAACTCATGCAAGAAATGATGTGCATGAAGAAGAATGTCATGAATTCATGCCATGCATGTTGAATTTGACAACAAATTCCTTCAATTCTACTCTATATTGGCTTGCATGTTCTAGCTTGTCAATTACAACAACAAATCTTCAACTTAATCATAAATTCATCCTAATTCATCTCATATTCTAAAATATTATGAAGATGACATCTCAATTTCACGGAATGAGTGAGGAATTCTTACTTTGATTGATTAATTTGTGAAGCTTTGGCCTAATCTCCCTTAATTCTTCTTCATTCTCTTCTTTTCTCTTTGTTGAGCTCTCTCTCGAGAAGTCTTCTCTCCTTTTCTCTGCATGTATGCCTCAAAGCTCAACAAGGTCCACCATACTTCTCTTGTTCCCACTCATTGATGACTAGCTTAGGACAATATAAATTTGATTAGCTTTAATTATAAGTTTCAATTAAATTCAAATTCTCACCATAATCTGGATTAATCTAAATCAACCTAAACTTAATTATACCAATGTAGATTAGGCTCTAATTACCTATCCAATTATTTAATTTTAACTCGTTTAAATTACTGAATGAGACAAGTTCAATTACCACCTATTCATATATGTTCACCATACCAATACAATACATATAACACATGGCACATAATTCATATTGAACACATAATCACATGATCAATGCAAAGCACATAATTAATTTAATTAATTAGGGAGGTCGTTGTCACAGTTCAACTCATTTTCATCTTATTAGTAGTTGGTTTTGGTTGTTGGGAGTTTTGGTTAAGTTTGAAACAGGTTTGGAGGTTAGTTTTTCGAAGTGTTGTTGCCTTGAAATTTTCTTGTTTTCTCAAGCGACCATACTTGCGTTCGAGCGGTCTTTTGTAGTCTACAAAACTACTGGGAATTTGAGTTCTTCACTCGAGCGGTCATTCTGGTGCTCGAGTAGTGTCTTTGTTGTGTCTGGTCGCTCGAGCCACCATTCCTACGCTCGAGCGATCTATGCGTGTATCAATCGGAAGAAGTCACTTTTTGGATCACTTTGTCACTTCTCTCTCTCTCTCTAAATCTCATATCTATGCTCTCTCTCTGTCTCTCTCTCTCTAGAAATCATCTCTAAACTTGAAATACACCTTGATCCATCAATCTCTACACCATAGTCCCTTTGACAAAAAGAGAGCACGTCGAAGGATCGTTCTAATCGGAGAAGTTCGTGCTTTCGGCTCCCTCAAGTCCTACCCATCTTTTATTTGTGTCTTCTTCTTTGAGGTAAGGATTACTTTGACTCTTTTTACGATTTTTAACTTAGTTATTTGTCTTTCAAAAAGGATATTGGGATTTTGGGATTTTTGATAAAAATCTAGGGTTTGGGTTGGAAATCAAATGAGGGGTTTTCAAATGGGTTCGTGAATATGTATATGGGTTTGTAATTGTGGTTGAATTGTGATGAGATGGTAGATTTTTATCCTTGGAGTTTATTTTTAAAGAAATGGGATTTTGCCTTAAATTGTGAACATTCGATTTTGTAAAGAAAAAATGGAATTGTTGTTAGTTTTATGAAATTAGAATGACGATGATGATAGTGGTGGAGTTGGATATGAATTATTACTCCTATTTTGAAATGTTTGAAAGTATATCTTTATTGAAAATTATTTATCTATTTAGAGATATTTGTTTTGGGCGGATATGGGTAGGGAGTGTAATTGTGGTATTAAGTTGGCCTGTATGTCGTTGGTGAAAGTCCAGAAACCTGAGCGAATAGGTGCCGAGCCTTTTGGTTAGTACCGACAAAAATGGCAATTGGTAATGCTTGTAGCCTACTTGCAGACACATCCTAGAGATTCCCAGTGTTGTATCCACTACCCTATTTTCTATTGAAAAGAAAGTGATTTCATGAATTGTGATATAACTTGGCATTACATTCAATGTGTTTGGTTTGAGTTTTCTGGATTAAGTTTTTTTGAAAATTGAGTTTTTTGATTTTCGTGTTTTTTTGTTTTTAGTAAATATTTTTAAAATTTTAAATATTTTTTTTACTTTTTTAGATGCACCTCACTTAGATGCTTCTAAAAAGTAAAAAAATTGTGAAAAAATATTTTAAAAAATTAAGAAATACATAAAAATACAAAAAATATACTGAATTCTTGTTTTTTTTTTTTTTTTATTTTTGATATTTAGTGAATTTTTAAAAGATTTTTTTTACAATTTTTTTACTTTTTAGGTGTATTTATGTTAGGTGTGTCTAAAAAGTAAAAAATTCGCATAAAATATTAAAAAAATTCAGTAAAAAGAAAAAAATACAAAAAAAATAAGAAAGTAGAATTTTCTGAAAACTGTTTTTAGAAAATGGGAACCAAGCAAGCTGATTGTTTTTTTTTTTTGGAAAGAGATATATTTGTTTTTGGTATAAGTATTGCACATGCATTCACCTTATAACTCTGTTAAGATTCATACACTATGTTAGAAGATCTTTATTGGGCTTTGGCTCACCATATGTAGAAAACCATTTCAGGTGCTAATGATATGCCTTCGCCAAGGCAGTAGCTTGGGAGGACTTGGAGCAAAGAGTTTTTTTTTTTGTTTTGTTATTGTTGTATTTATTTTGTACGAGTCTAGGGCTTTATTTGTATTTGGGATAGAAAGAAGCTAGTGGATAGCGAAAAAGATCACCACGAAGTGATACTGAAAGAAAATATGGCAGGGGAATGAGTTAAGGTTCGGCAAGAAGCCAACGCAAGACTGCTGCCCGCCAATGAAGCAAAATTACTAGGTACTTAACCCAGCTTTGATATAAAAAAGAATGAAAAGAATTATTTGACTTATCCATGAATGAGGTAGAGGCCATGTATATATAATAGATTCATGATACAATTTAGGAAACTATATAAATAAGGAAATGATATAAATAAGGAAAAAATACTAAATCAGTGATTGATACAATCACGGATTATATACATAATACTAAAAATAAAAAGATTCTATGTATTCTAATTTCTATATTCAACATCCTCCATTTTGTCTTCCTTTACCTGGCTAATAAACACTTCAAATCTGATACTTGTAATATAATTACACCATTTAAAGGAAAGGAATCTGAGAGAGTGTGTGTGTGTGTGTGTGTGTGTATGTGTATGCCTAATAGTCGCAGATATGACTATCAAATTGTAAATAAGAAGAAGAAGATCATATCAGATCTTGAAACGTTTCGATGAGGAATGACGGGGTTAGAGGTGAAAATGTTTCAACATATTAGATCTTGAAATCCTCTCTTGAAATTCGAGTATTTGATTTGTTTAACAAAAATTGCATTGCTATTTTAAGAGATAAAAAATTGTATAAATAAAATTTGTACAGATAAAATTTGAACAGATAGATATAAATTTAAACAAATAAGTTCAAAAAAATTAAATAGAAAAAAAAAATTAAACAGACAGGTTAAGGGGTAAAATTAGATAACAAAATGTTCTCCAAAATAACAAAATGTACTATCAGCAAACTATTTCACAAAGTGTGAACTTCTCACCATAAAAAAAAATAATATTGATTGGATCTAACACCTTATGCAATTGTTAGATTGGACTTTTCAACATTTTCTCAAATTTTAGATACTAATTCTCATATCATAAATGAAAAAAAAAATAAAGGAATTGACCAATAAATCCCGTTTTTTGACCTTCTATTCCATAAGGTTTGTTTTGTTAATGGTTTACTCCCATTGACTGGTTGTTTACAAATTTGTCCACACTCAATGATCGTTGGGTTTGGTTAGTGGAGTAAGGGTGTGTGTGTTTCACGTCACCTAGAAAAGCGTACTAGTAGTATATTCTTGTTTGGAATATTTTCGGCATAAATGTTGGGATGTGAACAGGGCCCACGTATTTGGGTTACTAAATTTTGACTTGTTTGACGTGAAGTAGTCGAACTCCACATGACACGTAGTGTTTTGACCCGTTCAAATTTTAGTGGGCCAACCCGATTCAGCTCGCATTTTGTAATTGTGGGTGAACCCTCAAATTGGAAACAAACAACAATGTTGAATGCGACGGAACCCTAAGTGTATGTGAACGTAGTTTTGATGATTCAAATTTTAAGAAGGGATGTTATTGATTCCTACGTTGGAGATTCAAGAGATGTTTTGCAAAGGAGTTGGAGGATCGTGGGTTGCTAATACTTTCTTCTTTCTTCCCCTCTGGGATTTGGCATTCTTGCCGATCTTTGTTAGCTTGAGAAACATCCCAATTTTTTGACTCTTCGAGCACATCTGACAGTTTGGCCCCTAGTTTGAGGGCTTTTGATCTAGTTTCGCAAGCTTCCTTTGAAAACACTTGATCTTCTTGATCTGACTTTTCTTGCCCCTAGTTCGAGGGCTGCTTCGAATCTGGACACGTAGGCCTCACATTATGATTAACCTTTGAACTTTCTGAGTCCGAGTTCGAGGTTTGAAAGCAAGGGGTCGAGTCTCGAGGCTGAGAGCGATCCTAGGCTGCACAATCTCAAGAGTGATTCCACACAGGTCTTCGCAGGACCGCGCAAAATATTTTTTGAAATCTTTTAAGAAAGTGACTAGTCGCTTGCGCTGAAGACAATGTAGAACCAATCTGGATCAAGCCAGGATCCTTCTCAGTGCTCACATTAACAAGCATGATCTCATTCATTAAGGGCTTAGCACGCCTCTCTTTCTCTCAGTTGATCAAATTTTGCAAAACCCGAGGAATTCCTTCCTCTTTGTTTTCACTACAGTGTTAGAAAAAGTTTTAAAAACTTAGGTCAATGCAATGAGTTCAAGGCACAGAAAAAACACAATTCTGGTCAAATACTGTCATCTTAATCAGAACTTCTGGCACAACTGGCACACGGCAAAAGCAAATATAAGAGCGTGAAAATTACCGCTGTTCCATTCAAATTTGTTGGTGTAACTGGCTCCAAGCAGGAACAGACTCAAAGCAAAACGAAAAGACAAACACAAAACAAAATGGTGATACCCGAGGTAACACCTCCGGAATCACCCGACCTTTGTACAACAGGACTGACTCGATACAACAAGACAGACCCTTAATCAAAAAGACTGACTCGAGACAATGAGACAGACTCAAAACAAAACTTACAGAATTGATTCAACACCCAAGTCAGAAATTACAAAACTGGCATTCGCAAATGCTCAAAAAAGTGCGTGCCATACGCTACATCTGAAGTAAACCGAGCACCGCCCGCAGGTGGTCCAACCCCTAATCACTTACTCATACTATCCTCAAAGTTTATTGACCCAGTGATGGTAGACTTCACCGAGCTTGGCGGGGGGACAACCCCGTTGTCAAACAGATCCTGTACTTCGTGGCGAAGACGGAAGCAGTTGTCGGTGCTGTGACCAGTTTGCTGGTGGTACGCGTAGTACTAGGTACCATCATGCTTAGCTGGAAGGGGACTCGGGAGAGGCTGAGGCTCGAGGGGTTTGAGATGCCCTTTTTCGACGAGGATTTG
The DNA here is from genome assembly GCF_004153795.1 of Camellia sinensis. Taxonomy (NCBI): domain Eukaryota; kingdom Viridiplantae; phylum Streptophyta; class Magnoliopsida; order Ericales; family Theaceae; genus Camellia; species Camellia sinensis. The sequence goes on from NW_021026203.1 coordinate 2,378,922, forward strand.
AAGGGCCTTAGACAAAGGCGTGTAGAGGGCATGGAAGACCCTGCGACCCCGGGGTGGATATTTCGAAGTCGGCGAGTTTTTGCTGGACGCACTTGAAAAAGGATCCGCAGGTGCTGCCTTGGCTCTTTGATATTTTCCAGGTGTAGGGTTAGAATTAGAAGGAACTGTTCTGGTACGACGATCCCCATCTCGATTTTCCTCCTGGCTTGAACTGCTCTCGTCTTTAGTGGGGAAGATGTCATCCACAGTCTTAGCCACAACTACGAGTACTTGTTGCTTATTCAACCTTCTGGCTTTCAATGCCTCAACAGCTTGCTGGAGTTGTTCATAGGGATTAGTGTCCATCTTCATCTTGTTCTTTCCACTAGCCTCAGCTTGGTGGAAGGTTTGGGTTGCTTGACCAGTACGAAGTCCGGCTGTTATTGACATATCATTGCCAGAGCTTGAGATAGCTTCAGGTTGGCTGAGCTCAATTACAATTCGCCCCAGTAGCGGGGGCTCCTGCGGTATGAAATTCCCAGCATACGATGCATTTGGTGGCGGAACCGACATTCCGCAGGCTAGATTCGCCACAGATCTTTGAAGGTCACCAATCATTCCCATCAACTCGAATGTGGTGGGCTCACGGGTTTGAAATAACTGGGGTTCCCAGATCGGATGTGCGGCAGGTGACCTGGGTGGGTGTGGCACTTCAACATCGGTATCACCCTGCAATGTGATTCCTTGGTCTGATGCGGCTGCCATAACCACAATTTCTTCTGAATTTTACGTCATCACGAGTTTTGTTGAACTGAACAGAGGTGATGTGACTGGTGACTGATGGATCAGATGGACTGGACTGGTGACTGATGGATCTGATGGACCGGACAGGTGACTGACGGATCTGATGGACTGGTGGGCGTCGACTAGCCTCTTTCCGCCCTACCTCAGCGAAGGAGAACACTGGTTGCTCTGAATTGAATCTCCGATCCCCCCTAAAGAGAAAACAGATAGCATCTCAGCCCAATTTTACCAGTACAGATGTAAACAAAGCTGAATAACTGTATTCAGCTACTGATCATTATTCTCAAATCACTGCCCAAAACTGAATCTGATACCCGCAGATAACTGATTCTGAAAATGCTGAACTGGTGCCCGCAGGCCCTTGATACCCAAAAACACTGAACTGGTGCTCGCAAGCCTAATACCCAAACTTGCAAATTGATACATGCATTCGTATAGAAACGTACTCTAAAAGCACATAACAAACAAGTGAGAGCCAAAACACCCCTATGTTGGGGTAGGGTTTCCCTGTCCTATTTTGTCAGGAACTAGGGTTTCACTACGCACGCAGCGGTTTCAAACAATCTATCGGGTAAGCAACCTGTCCTAGTTTGGAATGGTCACTATGGATTCCGAATATGCACTAGGTCGAATGGTCCGTAAAA
>NW_021026203.1:2381782-2394568 GCF_004153795.1 Camellia sinensis
TGTGATGCCCCGGTTTGTCTCTGTTTGCAATTGTTCTTGGGATGCATGCCAAGCTCCGGAAGGCTGCTGATTTCTGATTTGCTGCAACAGAGAGCAACAAAGGGGCATGGCAAAGTATTTTCACATATGTATGCATGACTACTCTTCGGGGAGTGTAGTCCTCGATCCTCGTGTCACCAATCATGCATATCGATGCATGATGGCCGAGGAGTCGAATTGCACGACTCAATATGAAATAAATGCACATATAAACACGACGAGACCTAAACTCCATCATGGATAATCCGGAGTGTCGGTGACTGGGAATTGAGACACGTTTCGCCACTCGAAGTACGAAACGTCCCTCGTTTCCCGGGCTTGGGCCAACTCCTATCCCAAACACAATGCAATATGCATGACATGCATGAATGCAATTCTAACATGCAACCTAGCATACACAATGCTATGAAATGGCATACACGATGCACGAGGTAACATGGCATACACAATGCGCTAACATACAACCTAGCACACACAATGCTATGAAATGAAATGGCATACACAATGCACAATGGACTTACACCAACATGAGTGGACCTCAGCCACACTCACATCAGTAGCCATGAGATGAAAATGAGACTCTCGAAATACGTGCACACATGCACGCAAATCGAGGACCAAGCCAAAGGCATCGAATGCCACTCTACCCAATGCATGGCAAGGCATGGAACATGGTATGCAAACATGCAAATTTCAGCGCTGAAATGTAATACAAAACAGCCCCGAAACATGGAAACATGGCACCCGATGCATGGAATGAACCTCGAAACTCGAAACTAGGCACACGGAATGACTTACAGCTATACAAAGCATGCATTATTTGATCATGAAGCATGAAGACAACTGAAAGACAGTCCCAAAAAATGCATATCTCCAGTTTATAACAAGTCTCAAAAATGAACACAAATAAGGCTAGTCTATCATGCAAAAATGACCCTAAAAGAGAGATTAAACATAAAGGGACAGCAGCTGGCCCCAAATGGCAAAGAGCCCTTCAAAAAAGTTGAATAGGGGCTCAGAAAAATGCACTTTACAGTTTACATCAAGCCACGAAAATAATCACAAATAAGGCCAAACTATCATGCAAGAAAAGGCCTAAAATAGGGGGTAAAGAGACAAGTGGCAGCTGCTGTTCTCAAAAAGAGGAGTGCCCATCAACAATGTTGAAGAGAGGCTCAAAACAAGATATTTCACAGTTTATGGAAAAGTCCAAAATAGCTCACAAATAAGCCTAAAATACTTATGCAAAAATTGGCCTAAAAGAGAGATAAAGAAGCAAGTGATAATAGGAGACCCCAAATAGAGGAGAGCCCTTCAAAATGTTGAAGAGGGGCTCAAAAAAAGTTATTTTACAGTTTATGACCAAGTCCAAAACAACTCACAAACAAGCCTAAAATACTATGCAAAAATTGGCCTAAAAGAGAGATAAAGAAGCAAGTGATAGTAGGAGACCTCAAAAAGTAGGAGGTCCTTGATCAAACATGAAAAGGGGCTCAAAATATGACTATTTACAGAATGGGTCGGAGCCCAAAAAAGCTAGCAAGTATAGCTTAGATATCATGCAAAACAAGGCAAGAAAGAGGGAAAATGGGACTCATCCTTGTAGAACCAAGCTTCAACAACTTTTGGGCCAAGTTTGGGAGCTCTTCACCTCTGGAAAATAGCCTCAAGTTGCTGGAATGGAGGATGGAGGCCTTATGCTATGAGGTATAGGGTAAATGGTGTAGAGCTTAAGGGGTTTTGGTGCTTGGAGTAGAGAGAGAGAAAGATTGAATGCAAGAGCTCCAAACAAGTTTTTGTAACCCTCAAACAAGGAGCTGAGGGGCTGGTTTTATAGAGGAGAGGAGAGGAGAAAAGGGGGGAAAATGAAATTCAAATTTCCCCCCAAAAGACCCCCCATCGGATACAGGATCTGGGGGGAAATAGAGGGTGCAGCTGTAAGGAACCAGGTGAGAGGGTCATGGCCGGCCAGGTTCAGAAGGTTCAGGGGCCCGGCCGGCCACCTCCCATGGCCGGCCGACCAAGGGTCAAAAGGGTCAAGGACAATTGCTGGTCGGCCACCTCAAAAAGATGGCCTCCCATGTGTGCGCAATACAACTATGCAGTCAAAACCCAGAAAAAGTGAACCAGGAGAGAGAAAAGACCATTTTTTAGAGGGGTTCAAAAGGGTCAGGCACAATTACTGGTCGGCCACCAAATATTGGTGGCCTCCCAGGTGTGTACAACACAAATATGGGGTTTAGGGTTCAAGAAAGTGGCCCCGGGGTGGTCAACATTGGCTTTCAAGTGAGGAAATGGGCGTCGAAGAGCGGTGAACGAACCACGAAAGCTGGCTGTCTTCAGAACAATTGCTTGGCCCACCCTCCTACAAGCTTTCTAACAATGAAAATAAGGTCTCCACCAAAAATGAACCAAAACGGATGCAAAACGGAGGTTTGGGGGACCGAAACGTGCGGCCCGGGGCCCTGAAAATGGACTGTTAAGCACCGAAGGTGGCATTCGACCACGAAGTTGGTCCCTCGGGCCACAGTGTTCCTCAAAAGGGAGAAAATAAGGTGTATACCAAAAACCAGAGCAAACAGAGGTGGTTAGGTGGTCCCGAACCGAGGCACACGGCCGTCGGCTCCGAAAAATCGGAAACCGGGCTCCAAAATGGGAAAAATGGCCTACGACCACGAAACGTAGCCTACGGCCACTGAGAGATGATCTATGAGACCTCTCTCTCCCTTCGGGAAGAGAAAACAGAGCCTAGTTTGCAAACCGAGGCAAGGCACGAAAGAGTCCGGAAGTCCAGAGGCAAGGTTTGCAGCCGGGACTCTGAAACTTCTGAACGAGCACAATATGCAATATCACCGAGCGCTCAACTGGTGACGTCTGAGTCTTAAGGTTGGTCAAAAATGGAGTGTCTACAGGATGCTAAAGTATAAACACTTACTGAGTACTCCAAGCCAAAACAAAAGCTATGTTAGAAATTAATGCATGATCCTAGCTATGTCAAGAATGCGTAATGCAACACATACAAAAATGCAACTAAGGTAGGCTCAGCTATTCTAAAATGTCATGTGAATTGCAATTTGATACATGTATTCAAACAGAAATCGAAATACAATGCAGTTAGTATGATGCGCCGAGCCCGGTGCATGTAAGACAGATGAATGAATGCAAACATGTGAGCATAAGGATGCTAATTGAAACATGCCCTAAAATTAACCATCGTAAGCTGGTAAATAAAAGGGAGAAAGAAATGAGGGTTGGAAGGCATACATCACACACACACACACACACACTTATTTACAACATTGCCCTCTCAGAGGAGGGTCTGAATAAATAATACAGAATCGACTAATTAACTAACTATTCTAGCTAATTAATTGTTACACAACCAAAATTGAAACAAATATACATTCTAAGCTAACAAAACACTGAAATGGCCTCATGACGAGGGATGCATGCATGCTCGAATCGCCTCGCTCGGAAATCCATCGCGATGCCCCGATTTGCCTCTGTTTGCAACTGGTCCCAGAACACTGCACAAGGCTCTAGAAGGCTGAAGCTCCACCATGGGAACCTGTAGGGATGCTCCACCATGGGAACCGTTGGCATTGGAGACCACCTGCCGACCACTTTTTGTGCTGAAAACTAGAAAAAGTGGTCGGCCAGCCACTTTACCTGGTAGGCTGACCAGTTTCTGCTGCCAGACGTCAATTTGCTGCAACAGAGAGTAAGAAAGGGCATGGCAATGTATTTGCAAAATATGTGTGCACAGCCACACTCCCCATCATTTCATAAGCTCAAGAGAGTGTGGTTGTCAACCCTCGGGCCATCAATCACGTATTTCAATGCATGATGGCCGAGAAGGGAAGTTGCATAATTCAATATGGAAATGAATGTACAAGTAAACACATAAAGCCTAAAACTCTTTCATGTATGATCAAGAGCGTCGGCGACGGGGAATTAAGGCACGTTTCATCACTTTAAGTATAAAACGTCCCTCGTTTCCCATGTTTGGACTAACACCTATTCCAAACATAATCCAACAAAAGCATGGCAAACATGTAATGCATGCAACTCGATGCAATACAACTAAACAAGCAGGCAAACAACATGCAAGGGACAAGCATGCAAACATGCAATGCAATGTAACTTAGCATACTCCATGCTAATGGCATGCACAATGCACAGTGCTAAGAACCACATGGCCCATTCAATGCAATGTGACATGATTAACTTAACAAAGCTAATGACATGCAAATTATGCTAATGCATGCATACTCAATGCAAGACAACATAAGCACGCAACAATATGAACAACAACTAGCATACACAATGCGAATGGACATGGCATACACAACGCAATGAACCATATGGCATATACAATGCTCGATGGACTTAAACCAAAATGGACTGACCTCAGTCATGCCCAAATCAATGGCCATACATGCTAAGATAGAAACTCAAAATGCTATACAAACATGAATGCATATTGGCCCAAGCTCAAGGCACAAAATACAACTCTCCAAAGGCATTGAAAGGATGAAACATGGAGTACAATGGCATATGTTCCAGCACTGAAATGGTATGCAAAATGACTTAGAATCATGCGAACAACCCATGTAATGCATGTTGAAAGGCTCAAGCATCGAAGCTAGTGAAGTGTATTACTCTAGAGGCATGCAAGACAATGCTTAAATAGCCAAACCAGCCCTAAACAGACCTTATGAAAACCAAAACAGTAGCCAAAATGGACTGAGATGATGGCTTGAAAGACAAGAAAATGAGGCTCATGCAATGGCTCACAAACAAGGCATAAAGGTGCAACTCTCAAACACATTGAAGGAGTGATAAACATGAGAATATGGCAAAGATATAAGCTCTGAAATATCGTTCTAAATGATGCTAAATCATGCAAATAACCCAAGCAATGCATGCTAGTGGCTTGGAAACTTAAGGCTAGTGAGCTAAAATACACTATGGCTATACAAAGCATGGCATGCATGACCAAAACAACATAAATCAGACCTTAAGCATGCTAAAACATGAACAAAGTCTTCTCAGAGCTAAGCCAAAAGCATGCTAAAATGACATGTCGAAGCATGATGCATGTTAGGCTATTTCATAGAAATGCACTACAAGTGCATGGAGTATGCATGAGGCCATCAAACCAACCCAAAAAAAAGTTATGACATGTCAAATGATGGCCAAAAACCCATTGAATGGAGCCAATATATGCTAGAAAGACATGCTACTTTGATGAGCCACAAATGGGATTACACTACACATACAAGAAGCATGCAAAAGGTGACCAAACCAGCCATGGACAGAGTCAAGGTAGGCCCTAGAAGTCACAAAAAAGTGCTTGAACTAAGCCTCAAAATGGTAGAAACACATGCTCCTTTGATAGGCCAATAATGCAAGCAAACAAAACAAGAAGAGAAGGGATCACGCCCCTCTGATTTGAGGCCTCAAAACCACATGCCTACCACTGAAAATCCACTATATTTTAGTGGTTAAAAGGCCAAGCAAAGACTAATTCAAAGGCCTCAAGGGATGGCACAAAATAAGGCCAAACAAGGCACAAAAGGGGGTAAAACATCCCCAACACCTGAGGAGCCTCAAACAAACATGTTAAGTACTAAAAAATAAAGCTTTTTTTAGTTTAAAGTTAAGCTAAGAGAAGCATGCAAATATGGCTAAGAGAGTGATCAAAATAGAGCTAAAAGGGGAGAAAAGAAGGTTACCCTTGAAGCACTGCAATACTAGCAAATTTTCTGAGCCAAAACCAACTCTTGAGCTCCCTCAAGACCCTCTAGCAACTCAGCAACAAGGTAAGAGTGTTTGGCTATGAGGTTGTGTGTACAAGTGTGAAGCAAAACACCAATATAGAGAGAGAAATAGAGGGATATATAGAGAGTGTAAGCCTATGCTCGCAGCCAAAAATCCAACCTAGAGAAGGGAGGGGAAGCCTCTCTCTTATAGAAAAACATAAGCTAAAGCTTCTTGGAGAAGCTTAGAGCTGGGATAAATCCCTCCATACATGTGTATGGAGGATACAATCTGTGCCATCCAGCTGGCACACCTGGCATCCACAACACCTGTAGAATATGTAGGAAGGCCGCCGACCAGTTAAAGTGGTCAGCCGACTACTTTTACTGGTCGGCCGACCACTTTTCATGAGAAAGTGGTCGGCCAGCCACTTTTTCTGGTTGGCCAGCTACTTTTTTTGGTTTTTCAGGACAAAAAGTGGTCTCTCGAAAAGAAAAGTGGTCGGCCAACTTCTTGAAAGCCCAAAAAGTGGTTGTCCAAAGTCCAAATTGAAGCCCTAAAATTTACCTTTCCAATGGCACCAGCCTTGCATCAAAATTCCAACTGTGCAAAAAGTTATGCCTGTTTTGGTGAAGCCGCGCAGTTTCGGTCCAACCGGATTGATGCCCTACTTCAACCAACCATATCTCCCCATCCAGACTTGGCTTTAAGGAGATTCTTGAGTTTCAAAATGAAGCCCCGAAAGTAAGCTTTCCAACGGTGGTGGCCTCATAGCTAAAATCCAAGTGTATAGACAGATAGGCGTGATTTTAGCGAGGACCGCTCGGCCTCTCTTCTTAGCGATTCATTCCCACATTCTTCTTTCAACTTGGTTTTTCCCTCTTCTCCAATTTTCCTCAACTCCAAAACCCCTAAAAGGTGTGTTTTGAAAAGATTTTTCAAAGATTTCAACTCTCTTTGCATTCATTTCCACTTCGTCCTTGCTCGGTTTACTGAAAAGCGCAACATTTAACGAAATAGCGAGCGTCGGAAAATCATAGGAACTTCATTTTCAAAACATTTTGAAAGAGAGGGTTTCAAGGTCTAAAAATCTTTTGATCAAGATTTGTTTTGGTCCAAAAGGGGTATGAAGTTTAAGATTTGACTTCTTTCCTTGCCGAAGAAACTAAAACCTTTGCCCTGCACGCCTTTCTCACCAAGTAAACCATCAATAGTGCCCAAGTCTTAAGGGCGGTCAAAAATGAGGTGTCTACAACCGCGGACAAACCAGTCCCAAATATACCTCCCTAATGGACCCAAGAGGACCTCAAGCACAAGGGTTCCACCAAAGCCTGTGTTGTTCCTCAGTGGTAGTGCACAAAATATGGTTCCTAGGAACCAAATTGCTGATTTTGTACGAGAATGTTTAGACCTATGGCTCGGGGGGTTCAAACTCCTGTGTATAAGAAGCCATACCCAGAATGGATGGATAGGGTGCATGAATACCCAAGGGGGTTTAGAATACCAGCTTACTCTTTTTTATGGGAAATGAAAACCAGTCAACAGTAGAACACATTGCTACGTTCGCAGCCCAACGTGGTGAATTTACCAAAAATGATTACATGAAGTTAAGAACTTTTCCCAAATTCTCTAAACTAGGGTAGTTTTTGTATGGTATATTAACCTTAACACTGGGCTCTATCTAAACTTGGCAGCAAATGAAGGAAGGCATTTCATCCCAATTCTTCCAAACGGAGCTAGAAGTTTCCATGGCAGACTTGGGCGAGGTTAAGTCAAAAGCTTGATGAGAAGATTGTTTCAATTTATTGCCAGATTTCAAAAGAGCACGAAACAAGTGTAGGGTCATTCTACCAGAGCTGAATTTGTGAGATTGGCTCAAAATGGTTTAGAGTTTAGGCTTCAAAAGAAGTTCTGACTCAACTTGAAGTTTCGAGACTTAGTGGAATTAACCTATAAGGTGTCTAGATATGAATCATTACTTGAGGAAGAACAAGATCGAAGTAATGCATCATATAAGAACCTTATTATTAGGAGAGGCCTTATTACGAGATTGATGCGGCCAGAGATCATAGGGAAAGAGCTTATGACCTTGTGAGGCGTTAATTCATAAAGAATACTACAATAGACCAGCAGTTTAAAAAGAAAGACCTTCATAGGAAATACTCTTTCGATTTAACAAAGGCAGATGATATTTTTGATCATTTGCTTGCAGTAAATTTTCTAAAGTTACCAAAGGGAGTTAAAATTCCTTCTCCAAAAGAACTTAAAGGGAAAATGTATTGTAAATGGCACAATTCTTAGTCTCACGCAACTAAAAGTTATATTATTTTTCTGGACAGTATCCAAGAATAGATTTCAAAAGGAGAGTTTAAAGTTCCCAGCCAAAGCAGAGAAAACTATGGGGATTAACACTAACCCATTCCCAGAGATTGGGGAAGTTACAGCCAATGTTGGTGTGCCTGACTTCCAAAACCTATCCTTGAAGGAATTAGAGGAGGTTAATGTGCAGATGCATGTTGCCAGTTAGACTGCTTTCAAGAAAGATATCAACAGTTCACCAGCAGATGAACAGAGCTTTGCAGACCAAAATGAGGATTCTAGTGAGGAGGCACTAGATGATGACTCTCTAAAGGCAGTTGTCATGCAAAGGATGTGTCCTAGATGCAGGTTAAGTTACAAATGGTTGAAAGGTCTCCCAATTGATGGAAAATAATATTACAAAGATGTGCAGAGACACCCTAAACCAACCAGTACTTACAACAAGAGGCCATGCCCAACTGGTCCCAGACAGCAGCCATTCTTGGTTGGACCACCAGTCGCTAGAGTGCACTCTAAGGGTAAGAGACCTCTGCATGAGTTCAAACCACCCAACTACTACAGGATGGAGGGCAATTATCTTGAGAGGAGGCGTAAAGTGGGCTCAAGTTATGGAATCAGAGCCAAAGATTGGCCTCCTAAATCAGTCTCAAACAAGATGGAAGGTAACCACCCCGACAGAAGGCCTGAATTAGGCTCAAGATAAGGGATCAGGGCCAAGTAATGGCCTCTACAAATAGTTTCAAAGCTGGCTTCGAAGGCAGAAAGAGCTAGTTTAGCAACTGAACTAGTGAGTTCATGGGTACCTGGGGTTTCAGATTGATTTGTCATGCAGAACAAGCCTAAAGAAATGCCTACCCAGAGAAGTGTTGTTAGAGACCAGAGTAAAATGGTTAAACCTCCCTTGGTGGCTCCAAATAATTGGGTGTTACTAAAGCACCCAAAAATAAAGGAACCAAATATGGTTCTAGTAATTTCTAGATCTCAAAGGAGAAAGATCTAGTGAAGGTGCACTCAGTACCAAAAGGATCTGAAGGAAAGTAGAGAGAGTTCTTCATTGGCCCAGCCAAAAGGCCAGATAGAGGAAAGAAAAAGTCCAAAATTGGATCATAGTCCAAAATTGACTTCTCAGAATAAAAGAAGTTTTAACAAAGAGCAGTTGGCTAAAGTTCACTCTGAACTGAAAGCCAAGGAAAGATCCAGCTTAGCAGGTCTTGAAAAGGCCTTGATGGAAAGCGACAGTGAGATATAAGGAGAAGTTGACCTAGGCCAAAGGAAAGAAATGGTTGAGGAGGAGATGTTTGAAGCCTTTATCGTTGAACAGACATTTTTGGTCAAAAAACCAGCAGGAAAAATAGACCATTCGAAAGAAGTCACAAGTACTGAAGTGCCAGAATGCAGCATGGAAGGTGCTTCTGAAATAACTGAACAAGTTAGTCTGGAAAAAAAACAAATGCAGCCAGTAGTTCAGTTTGGCTCATTTCCTCCAGTGTCAGTGAATATGGTGCATATACTACCACAGGAGTTCCAGGCTGAAGATGGAAACCAAGAAGGTCAGGAGATTGACCATATTCCAGTTTCTACTAAAGATTCACAGGTTAGCATGGTTCAAGATGAATCTGAAGTGGCCACACCAATGGAAACTGAAGACGAGAGTGAGGAAGTGAGTATTAATCTCTCACATCCTTTTGAGTATCCTACAACATCCATGACAGAGCATGTCAAGCTCTTGTATATCAAGGCTTTTCTTAATAGATACAAATTAATAGGGTATTGGTGGATAATGGAGTAGCAGTGAACCTACTTTTGAAATCCTCTTTGAAGAATCTGGGAAAAAGGAATCCCAAATTAATCCCAACAAGCACAACCATTGCTGGTTTTGCTGGGGATAAGCAAATGGCTCAGGGTATTTTGCCCATCAACTTGAGTGTGGGAACCAGAGATTGTATGATGGCATTCTTTGTTATTGATAGTAATGGAAAGTATAATACTTTACTTGGCAGGGATTGGATTCATACCAACAAATGTATGCCTTCCTCTCTACATCAGAAGATAATGATGGCCTTAAGCAATAGAGAGACAGAAGAGATCAATGCAGACCCTCAATCCTTTGTCGCTTGTGCTGAATTTACAGAAGCCAAGTTGTATACTGAAGGAGTGACACCACTTAGTATATTGAGAAAACTTGATGGTTTAGCCGAAGTGATGGCTGATAAGGAAGTAGCACACCTGAAGCACTTAGTACAGGAGAGTGCTGATGAAGAATTCGTCATCAAAGATGATAATAATGCTTGGTTGTAGGCAAGAAGATGAAACCAAGAAGCCAAACCCTTGGCTTTAGTCAAGTTTTCAACATTAGACTTAAAATCAATAGTCCAAAAAGTTAAGGAGCAAGAGAAGGAAGCCATAGTAGTTGGCTGTAAGCAAGAACAACAACAGGTCGGGTCTTTGACCTTTGATAAATACTGTGCATTGGGCATTGAAACAAAAGTCCAGGAAATACAGGATGAAAAAGCCTTATGGACAGACTTTGTCTATAAGAAAGAAGGCAAAAATGTTGAATCAGAGAAAGTGGGAGCAGAACAAAGCAAAGAAATTGCTTCGAGGGTAGAAGAAATCAAAAGAGAAGCATTAGTGAGTTCTCAAATACAAGACCCCTTGGAAGAAGTTAATTTAGGGGAAGGTTCTGCACAGTAACCCACTTACATCAGTGCTTGGTTAAGTGCTCTTGACAGGAACTAGTTATTGATGGTCTTAAAGAGATATAAAGATTGTTTTTCATTGTAACAACCCCAAAATGCGTATCAGAAATTATCTTTAACTAATTGTGGGTTAATGTACTTTAATTTAATGATATCTGTTCGAATTGAAGAATTATCTGTTGAGTTACGACTTTAAAACTGAAATTACCGACCTTCATGAGTTCAGAAACCGAAATTAAATACATGGATATGTTAATGGGAATTTTTAGAGCCATTTGGGAAAGTTAATTGAAAATTTATTTCGCCTAATTCATTAAGGTATGTTTGGGTGGTTAACTTTGCACTGCAAATTGAAGCCCTTAGAGGCTTCAGAAACCAGAACGGAATACATAATTTTTAGAGTCATTTGTGAGGTTTAATTGAAATTTGATTCAGTCTGATTCACTAAGGCATGTTGGCAAGCATGTTTAGCCATATACATATATATGTACTAAAAGCCCTTTTGAGTCCATCTTCTCTCATTTGGGGGAGTGAAAAAAATCTGGAGAGTCACCCAAGAGAGGGAAATAAGAGAAGAGAGAAGAGAAAAGAGAGAAGAAGAAAAGAGCACAAATCAAAGCTTGAAGACTTGAGAAATTGTAAAGGGGAATCAAGAATACAGTTCAAAGTAAGTGAAAATCAATTAAACTTCTCTCAATCTTTCTTAAATTGGTTAGAATCAAGTCTTAAGATGAAGCCTTACACTCATTGAAGTTAGGGTTTATGAATTATAATCTTGGTTGGGTATATTCCATGAAATTGAGCATGTGATCTTTGGATTCAATTCATTAAAGAGTTGGTTCTCATGTTTTTGAGTTACATTGACTTGGATTATGAGCAATTGCCTTATTGTTAATTTTAGTCTTGCATCTTTGCAAGCTTAGAGCTCATGTGCATATATATATATATGAAGATATGTTGTATAAACTATAGAAGGATAAAGAAATGAAATAAATGAGTTGTGATCTAACTGAACTTGAGATTCATATTTACTATGATCATATATGATGTTTTGAAATGAAATTTGCTTGAATTGAACCTGGGAATGGAGTTTAGGAAGCTTGAATTTGTTGAATTTTCAGACAGCTCAAATAAAGCCCAGGACCGCAAGTGCGGGGCCCATGGCCGCACGTACGGGAGGCACAGCTGCATGTGCGGGGCTGATAGTCGCATGTGCGGAAAGCCAGGAAAACAACTTTGGTATTCTTAAATAAAGGTACGTGTGGGCCGCACGTGCGGCACACCTCTCTGCATGTGCGGTGGGGGACTTCCGCACGTACGGAAATTGGGAAAAAATTTTGTCCATTTATGTTACTCTTTTTGACCCTCTAAATTTGTTAATGTGTACATTTGATTAGTTTGAAATGCTTACAATTGAATAAGAATTAAATGAACCGAACAAATGACTAAAGAGAAAAGGCCAAGGAAAAGTGAATTACTTACAAGTTGTGTGCCATGTGTAGCTCACGTATCGGAAGGGACAGTTGCACGACCACATCACAATGAGTAATAATAGTGTAACGATATGTTTATTTATGTATTTTTATTTATGAATTATGTACCTTGATCGTGTTTGGTATATTAAAGATAAATTCTGCTAAATTCTGCTATGATTTATGTATTACGATTGTGAATGGCATATGTTATATAAAATATACCTTGGTGAAAACGATTGAGCAATGGCATATGACATGGACCTGAGATCATTCTGTTTCCGTTATATATGATGGCCTTAAGGCCAAGGGAGGTGGAGACATGTGTAGCTCGCCTTTTTCATGCCCCCTTTCAGAAGCTTGAAAGAAGCCCTACAATCTCTCGCGGTTCTAAATCTAATCTCACAAGTGCAATGTGAAATTGATAAACACCAAAGAATCCAAATCCGACAAATCGTTTTGAAAAATTGATTTTGAATCAAAAATGCCAAAAA
>NW_021026203.1:2408588-2457282 GCF_004153795.1 Camellia sinensis
TTTGTGCGGACAAGAAGATGTTCACTACCTACAATGAGGCTGCAAATGGTGAACAAATTTTCTTGGGAGATTCTTCTACTTCTACTGTGGCTGGACAAGGAAAAGTGATCTTGAAGATGACATCAGGGAAGGAACTTACTCTCAACAACGCATTGCATATACCAGACATCCGAAAGAATTTAGTTTATGGTTCTTTGTTAAGTAAAAATGGTTTTAAGCTTGTATTTGAGTTTGATAAATTTGTATTAACAAAGAGTGGTATGTATGTTGGTAAAGGATACATGAGTGACGGTCTCTCTAAGTTGAATGTAATGACGGTTGTATCAAAACTTGCTATTAATAAGAATAACACATCTTTTGCTTATATTCTTGAGTCAAATTTATGACATGATAGATTAGGACATGTGAATTTTGATGCTTTGCATAGATTAATTGGTTTGGATTATATACCAATGTTTGAAATTGATCCTAATCACAAATGTGAGATTTGTGTAGACGCGAAACTAACTAATGCTCCATTTAAATCGGTTGAAAGAAAAACTAAACCTATAGAATTAATTCATACAGATGTATGCGATCTTAAATTTGTTCAAACTAGAGGAAGTAAAAAGTATTTCATAACATTTATCGATAATTGCATAAGATATTGTTATGTATACTTACTTAGAAGTAAGGATGAAGTCTTAGAAATGTTTAAACTCTACAAAACTAAAGTTGAAAATCAACTTGAAAAAACCATTAAAATGGTTATTGATAGGGGTGGTAAATATGATGCATCATTAAATAAATTTTGTGCACAATATGACATTACTCACCAAACTACAGCACCCTATTCTCCACAGCAAAATGGAATTGCTGAAATAAAGAATAGAACCCTTAAAGAAATGATGAATGCCATGTTACTAAGTTCAGGCATACTGCAGAACTTGTGGGGGGAAGGAATATTGTCTACTAATTATGTTCTTAACAAAATACCCCACAAGAAAACCAACAGCACTCCTTATGAATTATGGAAAGGTCGACCACCTTTCTACAAACACTTAAAAGTGTGGGGGTGTTTGGTAAAGGTAGAAGTTCTTGTTCTTAAAAAGACTAAGACAGGACCAAAAATAGTGGATCGTGTGTTTATTGGTTATGCTCAGAATAGTAGTGTATATTAGTTTCTGACTTATAAATCAGAAATACCTGATATAAATGTGAACACTATTATAGAGTCAAGGAATGCTGCGTTTTTCGAACATGTCTGTCCTTACAAGAAATGACAGGAATTAAGTTCACAGAAAAGAACTTATGATTGTACACAAAGTCAAGAGACTAATGATAATCAAACACAAGAGACTTGTAATGGTCTCGACTAAAAGAATTTAACTGATGATGAACCGAGACAAAGTAAGTGAGCAAGAACATCAAAATCTTTTGGTCCAGATTTTTTGACATACTTGTTAGAAAATGAATCTCAAAGCTTTAAGGAAGCAATGACAGATCCTGAAGCACCTTTGTGGAAAGAGGCTGTTAATAATGAAATTGAATCCATTATGCAAAATCATACTTGGGAATTAGTGGATCTTCCATCCGATTCTAAACCTCTTGGATATAAATGGATATTCAAGAGAAAAATAAAAGCAGATGGTTCAACAGACAAGTATAAAGCAAGGCTTGTGGTAAAAGGTTACAGACAAAAAGAAGGTCTGGACTATTTTGACACATATTCCCCTGTGACAAGAATAACATCCATTCGCATTCTTATTGCTATTGCAGCATTGTATAATTTAGAAATACATCAAATGGATGTTAAGACAGCTTTCTTAAACGGTGATCTAAATGAAGAGATCTATATGGAGCAACCTGAAGGGGTTGTAGTGCTAGGGCAAGAAAAAAAAGTTTGTCAGCTTGTAAAATCTCTTTATGGATTAAAACAAGCACCTAAGCAATGGCATAAAAAATTTGATCATGCTATGCTTACTAATGGGTTTAAGATTAACGAATGTGACAAGTGCGTCTATGTTAAAAACACTGACAAAGGTTATGTCATCGTTTGTCTTTATGTGGATGGCATGCTTATCATTGAAAGCAGTCAAAACATGATCAATCAACTAAGCAAATGCTGAATAGAAGATTTGATATGAAAGATATCGGGGTCGCAGATGTTATATTAGGAATGAAAATTACTAAAACATCTGACGGATATGTATTATCTCAATCACATTATATTTAGAAAATTCTTGGTAAATTTATCAAGGATGATATGAATATAGCTAGAACACCTGTAGACATCAGTCTTTATTTATCAAAAAATAAAGGTGATGCGGTGTCTCAATTAAAGTACTCCTAAATCATTGGAAGCCTAATATTCCTAATGAATTGTACTCGTTCTGATATAGTTTATGTTGTCAGTAAATTTAGTAGGTACACTAGTAACCCCGGAGAAGAACATTGGAAAGTGATCATTCGGGTTCTTAGATATCTAAGATTTACCCCGTGATCATGGTTTGAACTTTACTCGATATCCAACTGTACTCGAAGGTTATTGTGATGCCAATTGGATATCGGATACTAAATATTCAAAATCTACTAGTGGATATGTCTTTACTCTAGGAGGCGCTGCTGTTTCTTGGAAATCCACGAAACAAACATGTATCACACGATCCACAATGAAATCTGAGTTCATTGCTTTAGAGAAAGCAGGAGAAGAAGCAGAATGGCTTCGTCACTTCTTAGAAGACATTTCAATGTGGCCAAAACCTGTGCCAGTTATTTGCATTTATTGTGATAGTCAATGTAACAACCCTCACTTTGCTTTAGTCATGCTCGCATGCATTTATATGATTTTGCCTTGTCAAATTACATTCACAAGATCCTGTTTTGTTTTATCTAAGTGTTTTTGCATGCTTTGTTCCTTGTTTAGTGTGTGTTTAGCCGAGGTCATCTTAAGCCTAGGTCACACCATTGAATCTCTTATACCTAGGACCATCTTGGGACCACTTTGGCTGACCTCCACCTTCACCCTAGCATATTGGCCGAGATGTCATCATCTAGGCCAAGGTGTGCATCATCGAGGCCAAGATATGTATCATCTAAGCCGAGATGTTATCCTTTAGGTATTTTAGATCTTTGATCCCTGAACCTGGTGATCTTGTTCCTGGACTAATATGACCTAGACCGAGGTGTGGCACATCTAGGCCGAGGTGTGGCACAGCTAGGCCAAGTGTTATCCTTTCTAGCCAAGATCATTGAGACCTTACTTGCCGAAGCCTTGTCCCAATCCAAGGTCATTATCTGCCGGAGTGCCCTTGTTACCTTGCTTGTCATACACACTTTGTCATAGCCTTGTCTTTTCACTCAGTCACGTTTTTGAAGAGAGCCAACCGGTTGTTGCCACGTGTCCCAGCAGAGGGTTAAGTCTGCTGGCAGTAGAGAAACCCACATCACTTTGTCATATCTTTGCCTTTGAAGAGAGAGAGAAGCTCTAGGAAGATGAAGATGAGTTCTTGAGAGAGAAGTAGATTTCCAAGCTTGATCCTTAGAGTCTAAACCGTTTGATCCGAGTGTTGGGGTTAGATTCTTGATTTACTCTTGTTAATCTTTATGTTTATTCAATCACATTGCATGATCTAGCATGATTCATGAGTCATGTATTGGTTTAAAGTTGTTTTAGAAAGAGAAAATAGTGTTCTTGTGTTCTTGAAGAAAAACCATGTTTTGATCCGAAAGTTTGTATCAAGATTCATGTTTTTGTGTTTGTTTTCTTAAGATCTTCAAGTATGGGTACCAAGGTCCATGTTTTTTAACTCATAGCATGAAATTTTAGATTTTGAATAAAGAAGTTATGATTTTAGTATTCATGTTCTTTATGTTCTTCATGTTCATGTGCTTCAAGGAAGGAAATCCAAATTTTCAGACTTCACCTTTCCCTAGGTGTGGTCACCGAGACCACTCTTGCTTAGATCTCACACTTAGGCCAAGCATCGTATCTCATCTTGGCCTACCTTGCATGATCAGTTGCACCATTAGTCTATCTTGCATGAACACCTCGGCAGACAGCCGTTCGCCGAAGCCTTGATAACCACACCTCGGCCAAGAGGTGTGGGACCTCGGCAAAGACCTGTTTTCCCTAGGTGTTTCCAGCATGTTTTCCCTAGGTGTTTTCAGCATGTTTTCCCTAGGTATTTTCAGCATGTTTTCCCTAGATGTTTCCAGCATGTTTTCCCTAGGTGTTTTCAGCATGTTTCCCCTAAATCATTTGCATTCATGTGAAGCTTGTTTTTAAGAGTGCGTGCAATAGACTTTGCCATGTGTTTGTAGGACTTGGACCTTTGCCTTGATCCCGATGTCCCAAGAACTAGGTGAGTGGTATTTTTAATAAAGTTATGTTATAAAGTTTTGACAAAGCCTTGCTTCATTTTGGAAAAGTATTTGATTGAATATGAATGATTATCCCTAGTTTTGTATCTAGTATTATCTTGTTTTGATGACATTCTGGGAAAGTCCTTAATGCCAGGGGACTATAATGCAACTGCACCCTTGTTTTGAAAGTCCTTAGTGCTAGGGGACTATAATGCAACTGCACCCTTATTTTGCCACTAACGGTTTTCCGCGTGGGTTTGTTTGTCTAGAATGTCATCGCTTGGTATTATGTAGATGTTATTAACATCCAAGAAGTTTTGAAAGATTTGATAGATAAACTTGGTTCATCCCTTTGATTTGTAAAGTTATGATATGTATTGTTTTGGAAAAGATCTCGGATATCATTCATTCAAACCTTTATTACTTATACCATTCACTGAGTATCCAAGCTCACCCTCTCCTTATATATATGTAGGTGATGAGCAAGAAAGCGGCGACGCCTAGATGATTATTTGCAACTTGTTTTGGATTCGTATTTTTGTAGCATCTGGAAGATCATGCTTCTTGGCTTGTAGTTTACTTCTTTTTGTTTATGTCGGCTTGAGAAGCCTTTTGATCAAGATGTATTATGTACTTATTTTATTTGTATTTAAGTTGTAAGACCTTGATAAGATGTATGTCATTTCATTTAATCTATGTACAGCTCTTATGGACTAATTAGATTTAAATTTATTGCTTCCGCACATGTAGGCCCATATATACTCTGATTGTGTGTGAATCTTTGTAAGTTGGCCTTTGGTAATCTCGGATTGCTGGCCATCACGGCACCATTCTACTAGGGGCGGAATGGGGTCGTGACAGTCAATCTGCAATAGGCATGGCATAGAATGGTAAGTCACGACATATTCGTCGTCGACATAATACCGTAAGGCAATTGCTCTCACATGGAATAATCTCAATAGATTATATAAAATCTAAAGAGAATATTGCAGATCCGTTAACAACAAGTTTGACAAAAGAACAAGTGTATAGTTCATCAAAGGGAATGGGATTAAAGCATATTACATAAGAGTCATCATAATGGTAACCCTACGTATATGACTGGAGATCCCAAGCACTAAGTTCAAAGGGACAACTAAGTTATGTGTGGCTCGCCAAAAATCACCAAGGGATTAAAATTCCTTACCCATTCCTACGGTGAGAGTGATATCTGCAACATATGTTGTTTGTAGGGGTTTAAGGATAAGTTTCGCTTTTAATGATTACTTATATCTTGATTTAGGCATAAAATCAAGACGAATATAAGAGATACTCACAATAAGAATCACTTATATGAGTGTTGAACTAGAGCCGGTTCTATGAGAATAAAGGGGCTAAATTCTCTAGAAACACTCATGAACAACCAAGAGCGTTCAAGGCCAAAATGAACACAACTGTGAGAACCATAATGTGTCAGAATATATTTTGTGTGAAATTTATTGTCTTGGCTTACACAAACGGCTGAACAATTCAAGGCATCGCGTCCATTGGTTAGCTAGTAACTCCGATAGGTTATCATTAGGGAAGGTTCAAGACCGAAAGCTACCTATCATAATGCAAAATATTTTCGATTTATACTCTTTTGACAAATTCTGCATATTGTTGTATTTTCGTTGTCATCAAATTCCATTCATGTGGGGGAATTGTAAGAAATGATTTTGGTAAAAAAACAAATTTTTTTCCAAACTTTAGTCAAATTTTTATGTGGGACCCATACGCCAAAGTTAGCGGGTCTAAGTAATAACACATTCTATGTCACATTGTGATTTACTTACTAGAGCCGGTTCTATGAGAATAAAGGGGCTAAATTCTCTAGAAGCACTCATGAACAACCAAGAGCGTTCAAGGCCAAAATGAACACAACTGTGAGAACCACGATGTGTCAGAAGATATTTTGTGTGAAATTTGTTGTCTTGGCTTACACAAACGGCTGAACAATTCAAGGTATCGCGTCCATTGGTTAGCTAGTAACTCCAATAGGTTATCATTAGGGAAGGTTCAAGACCGAAAGCTACCTATCATAATGCAAAATATTTTCGATTTATACTCTTTTGACAAATTCTGCATATTGTTGTATTTTCGTTGTCATCAAATTCCATTCATGTGGGGGATTGTTAGAAATGGGTTTTGGAAGTTTTGGAAAAACAGAATTTTTTCTCAATTTTGGTCTAATTTTTAGGTGGGACCCAAGCGCCGAATTTTGAGGGTCAAAGTGGTAACGTGTTCTATGCCGTATTGTGATTTATGTGGTATATTTGATTACTCAAAACCATTATCGGGTGAATGAAAAATTGAAGCCAAAGTAAGCTCCATGGAAATGGAGTTTTTGGTAGAAATTCTTTAAGGTTTGAATAAAGGCTTATCCTAAATTGGTTTGATGGGAACTTTATGGGTTTATAAAGCTTGGGATTGTAACTTGGGGAGGGCCCCAAGGGGCACCCTAAGTTTGTAGAGGGAGAGGTTATGAGCAAATTGGGCTAGACTCATTAGATCAAAAAATAAACACACACGCGTGCGCCGCCGCTGCCGTTCGTTCGGCCTGTCAGGCGAGTTGGGCTGGGCTTGGGGGCGAGTGCGTGGTGTGAGGTTGGATTGAACTTGTCCAGCCTAATACCTTTTTTTTTGGGCAAAAAATATTTGAATTTAATTTTATTTTTTAGTAAAATAAAATCTGTCCAGAATTCGAAAATTAATTCTGAAAATCTGACCGTTTAAATTCAAATTTTGGTTCGAAAATTTGCACCTTTTTGTACAGATTTGAAATCTGTCCAGACACTCTCTTACCTGTTTAATTTAAATTCAAATAGATTTGTATCTGTTTAAATTTAAACCGAACAAGTACCATATCTGTTGGATTCAAACCAAATAGTCAACATTCTATCTATAAATAGACCGTCTCTCATTTGATTCTTTCACTCCAATTTTGTCCCTAACTCTGCCTGCTTTCTTTGCATTTTCTTGTATTATTTTATTTTTTCTATGATAAAGAGTGTAAACATAAAGTGTGTTTGTTGTGCAAACAATTTGTAGTGCTGCTATTGTTTGCTGTTGATCATTTTATCCTGGGAGATAGATGTCCACATTTTGAAAGCACCGTGAAGAGAACGAATCTGTTTTAACGACACAGTATTAAACATTGGACTTGACTAGAAAATTTGTTCAACAAATTAATTTGTACACAAATAGAATTTTTTTCATTAAATACAGTGATTGGCCAACAAACTCATCCTTGATTTTAGGTAGGGGTGCAACTCACATAGGTTCGGGCGGGTTGGGAGATTGTCCAAGCCCAGCTTAAGCTGTGCTGAGACCTGTCCAGATCCGAATTGTAACCCGAGATTGCCTACCCAAGTCCGACTCGAGTTAAACCCGAATTGACCGAGTTGCCCGAATTGTAAATTAATTTCACTTTTTTTTTTCAGTTGCATTATTAAATTATTAAAATTTGACTCTATTTACATTTTTTTTTATATAAAAAATTATTAATACCACCAAAACAAATAATTTATATAATGTAAGAGTGATGCCGTTATAATAGTCCTTATAATTTATGAGTAAAAATAAAATAAAAAAAAAGTAAGATTTTATGTTATTCGTATATATAATAATATATATTCAACATGATTTAATAATCTAAATTACTTTAATATCATGTAATGGCTAATAATTTATATGTATATTTAATATTTTTATATATCTATATATATATATATCGGGCCTCGGGTTGTTTGAAATTTTTGCCCAAGCCCGTCCAAATTTAATTCGGACTTCTGAATTTTTGCCCAAACCCATACCGAATTTGAAAATATCTTGTCCAAACCCTAAAAAAATTTTAGATTGTTTGACGTCTTTGCTCAAGCCCGTCCAAATTCAATTCGGACTTTTAAATTTTTATCTAAATTCATACCAAATTCAAAAATATCTTATTCAATCCTTAAAAAAATTCAAACTAAGTTTGAATTATTCGAGTTGAGCCTGTACAAATTGGAATCCTAATTTTAGGTATGTGGTGGATACATGATACATCATATAACTAGCTTACACGCGAAGTGCACTATTTTAATTAATTAATTTATAACTTCGGGGGTGGCGATGGTATTTCTTTTGAAAGTGGCTTGTCTTGGATCTTCGGATCGTCTTAGCCTTCGTTTGACATTGATTTTTTTAATTAATTTTTTTGAGTTAAGATCTTTTTTAGTTGAGGATTAAAAAGTTTATTTGGTTTGATTTTTTGATTTTTTTTATTTTTTTTAATTTTTTTAAAAGAAAAAATAAAATAATTATAGTTTAGATGTGACATATTATCTTATTGATTTATCTAACCTATTTTGTCTTTGGTACTTTTTTAACACAACTAAGTTAGCCAAACGAAGGCTTAGAGAGTTGGTTGGTGATTTAATTCGTTAATTTTATAATTTTTTGTGCATATATTATTTATAAAAAAAGTTAATTAGTTTAATAATTATAATTATATAATTTTATTATCATTGCTTATAAAAATTGACAATAAATTTGACTTTAAAAACTAAATCAATCATTTTTTAAAGACAAGTTTTTATCAAATGATGTAACAACAAATATTATATAGTTTAATTTTTTATTTTTATAAACAATCTACACGTAAAGGTCTAAAAAAATCAAATCATTAAAGTGGGATTGGAAGGTCGAATGTCCTTATAAATAGGAATGAACAATGTGAGACTTATTCCATACCAACCAACCATTCAACACAAAACTTTGTGTTTTTGTTTTTGGAAAACAAGTTTAAGTTGAAAATGTCCAAGCCAGTCTTAGTAGGACTAGCCCTTGGGCTCATCTTCATGAGCAGCTTCACAGGCCAGTGCTATGGTCAACTGGAAGTAGGATTCTACAAGGGAAAATGTGGTGGCAAAGACGTGGAAGCCATCGTCGGCAGTGTCATTGCCACCAAGATCAAGGACGACCCCAAGATCGTGGCGGCCCTCCTCCGCTTGCAATTTCATGATTGCTTCGTTAGAGTAAGAAGGCTTAGATCCCGTTAACTGCAACTTATTAAATTTTTTTTAAACAAAAAAATATGTAACAACATCGTGTTTATGATTATTTGTGCTTATAGGTTATGAGTTAAAAAAACTTAAATAAGGTCATTATAAAAAGTCAATTAATCCTCTCTATCTTTTTGCAAGTATTTTTGTAAAAAATCAAAAACCCACTAAAAAATCTTAATCCCTACACTACCCCTAATTATTGACCAATTAAGAGTAGTGCTTCAAACTTTAATTTTTTGATTAGCAACTTTTAATTCATAAAAATTTAGGCATCATGTTAAGTCACGGGTAATGCTAGGTTGTAACCATTGTTGGCACTTGAGCCAATTGACAAAGGTAAAAAATGTTTAGGAACACAAAAATTGAGCCAATTGACAAAGGTAAAAAATGTTTAGGAGCACAAAAATTGATCACGAAAATCATATGAACAGATAAAATTTTTAGAAGTGAGTTCTATTAACAAATTTTGTAAAATTTTATTCATTCTTGTATGTTTTGTGCTTTGTTATTTGTTTATAGTTTATATGTTTATAATTGAATTGTTTGCTATATGTATCAATTTTATAGCTTATATGTTTCATGCTTATCGGTACCAACTCAGTTAGGATCGAATTGTTTTATTATGGTACTCTTTGCACCTCCTCTCTTCATTTATGATTGTCAATGTATTATTGTTTGATCATTATCAATAATATTTCCTTTTGGCTGTTTCAAATAAATAAATAAATTTGTATCAATTGTAATTTTAGGAAAAAGAACACATGTGACCCTCCGGGCAAAGTGAAAAATTAACAATTTTATGTACTATTATGATGAACAAACTTCTAAAAAGAAAATCAATTGTAATACAAGATTCATCTCTTAACATGAAATTTTTTTCCATGAAATTCATTAAAAAAAAAAAAAAAAAAAAAAAACTTACTACCTAATGATTGGAATGACATAAGAAGAGCCTACATACTGAAAAACTCACAAAAGAAGAGCATTTAAAGAACTAAAGTTTTTGAATTACACCACTCACAAAAATTTCTATATTTGCCATTACTGTAAATGATATTAATCAATCAACTTCATATTCATTTGGTAAAATTTATTTTCAATTTAAAAAAGTTTAACTTAAAACAAAAATAAAAATATCAAAGTCAGCTCTTAAAAAAATTTAGCGTTTCAAGTTTATTCTTATTTTTTTGTGCTTAATAGTCATGAACTAACGATATAAAACATCAAAAAACATGTTGTTGTTGTTGTTTTGATTAAACTAGCTTTAAAATAATCCAATTATAAACTTTTTTGATTTTTTAAATTATATCAAGTTTACTTTTTATATCCCTCCTAATTAGACGATCGTAAAAATATTTATAAAAAAATGTAAATCAAGAAAAGAAAAAAATAAGCCCATTTTTGCAAGTTCGTTTTGATGAAATTTGCCTTTAGTAGATTTTTTTCCAAATAGCTTTAGCCAAATAATTCGTTTGGCTATCCCAGTTACGACTAAAAACATAAAAGGCAAATCATACTAAATAAGTTAATAAGATAAAATATTACATCCAAATCATAATCATTTCACTTTTTCTCTCACAAAAATAAAGAAAGTCAAAAAATTTTTGTTGAACAAGCTTTTTAGTCCCAAACTAAAAATATCTCAACTCCAAAAAGCTAACTAAAATTTTTTTTGCCAAACGACAATAAAGACTATGGCCTCATTTGGAAAGTGGCTATTTTAGTAGGCTATTTGACTTTTTGGCTATTTTAGTAGGCTATTTTAGTTTTTGTGTTTGGGAAGATGAGATGGATTTTATTTGAGTTATTGTATTAAAAAATGTGTTGAAATGATATATGAAATTAAAATGATAAATTTGTCCATAAAAATATATATTTTTAAATTGATGTCAAAGGGTAAACTCGTAATTTACTCATTCATGGAACAATTTGTGTTGCTGACAGTGTAGGTTGTGCCTACACTGCCGGCTGTGCAGTCTATTTTTTTATTTTTTTTTTGAAAAAGCTTTCAACAGTGGGCTTTTTGGCTAAATTTTCATTTTAGGCTATAATAGCCTCTTTAGCCACTTCCCAAACAGCGCCTATAAAACATCAAGTCTCCAATTTAATGGGTACGTTTTTTTTTGTTTTTTTTATTTTTGGGTTTAATGTGCTAACATTGTTCTTTGCATGAAAAGGGATGTGATGCATCAATCCTACTGGATGGTAGTAACAGTGAGAAAACTGCACCCATAAATCTACATTTGAGGGGTTTTGACATTATTGATGCTGCAAAGGCTGCTGTGGAGGCAGTGTGCCCTGGAGTAGTCTCTTGTGCTGATATCATTGTCATGGCTACCAGAGACTCAGTGGCTAAGGTGAGCACTCTATACCTTCATTTGCTTCACTGCAAAGAACTATACTATTATATATATACCTCCACTTGACTAGATAAAAATATTTTTTGAGTAATGACATGAATAGAATTATAGATTATAGTAGTTCCATTACATGAATAGACAAACACAAACAATGCAAAAATTATAGTTAACAATGATGGTAGTAGTCAGTGGCGGAGCCAAGAATTCAGTGAAGAGGGCACATATTAATGACAATATTGATTTTATTTTTTCCTCGTAATAAACAATAATGAGATATTATTAAATGTAACTATTAAGAGTTTATTTGGATAAATGTGA
This sequence comes from Camellia sinensis, assembly GCF_004153795.1. Lineage (NCBI taxonomy): Eukaryota > Viridiplantae > Streptophyta > Magnoliopsida > Ericales > Theaceae > Camellia > Camellia sinensis. The sequence continues at coordinate 2,420,677 of NW_021026203.1, forward strand.
ATTTTAAATTAAAGGATTTGAGATTAAATTTTATACAAATATTGTGGAGTAACTATTTTAGATGGATTGAAAAATTAAAAAAGAAAATAAATTGATATAGAAATTATATATTTTAGTAGAGAAATTTCATAAAACACACCGCAAAAAAATGTCTATCATATGTCGCAATTATGATCTTTGTGGTCTTTAGTTATAACACATTATAGTGTTAGATATAATTTAGTTATAACTTCTTGTGGTTATTATTTTGGTAATGACTATATATCAAGTAATAGTTAGTTATGACTCATTCTGATATTAATTATGACTTATTGTAATTTTTTTTTTTTAATTGAAGATGTGTTATTTGGTTATAATTTATATAGTAGTCATGTCAGTTATGAATGAAAATAATTTGGTTATGAAAAATTCATAATCATTTCACTTTTTCTTCCAACTATAAAAAAAAAAAAAAAACATTCTTCCCAAACACAAACTGTGTGTGTGTGTGTGTGTGTGTGTGTGTGTGTGTGTGTGTGTGTGTGTGTGTGTGTGTGTGTGTGTGTGTGTGTGTGTGTGTGTGTGTGTGTGTGTGTGTGTGTGTGTGTGTGTGTGTGTGTGTGTGTGTGTGTGTGTGTGTGTGTGTGTGTGTGTGTGTGTGTGTGTGTGTGTGTGTGTGTGTGTGTGTGTGTGTGTGTGTGTGTGTGTGTGTGTGTGTGTGTGTGTGTGTGTGTGTGTGTGTGTGTGTGTGTGTGTGTGTGTGTGTGTGTGTGTGTGTGTGTGTGTGTGTGTGTGTGTGTGTGTGTGTGTGTGTGTGTGTGTGTGTGTGTGTGTGTGTGTGTGTGTGTGTGTGTGTGTGTGTGTGTGTGTGTGTGTGTGTGTGTGTGTGTGTGTGTGTGTGTGTGTGTGTGTGTGTGTGTGTGTGTGTGTGTGTGTGTGTGTGTGTGTGTGTGTGTGTGTGTGTGTGTGTGTGTGTGTGTGTGTGTGTGTGTGTGTGTGTGTGTGTGTGTGTGTGTGTGTGTGTGTGTGTGTGTGTGTGTGTGTGTGTGTGTGTGTGTGTGTGTGTGTGTGTGTGTGTGTGTGTGTGTGTGTGTGTGTGTGTGTGTGTGTGTGTGTGTGTGTGTGTGTGTGTGTGTGTGTGTGTGTGTGTGTGTGTGTGTGTGTGTGTGTGTGTGTGTGTGTGTGTGTGTGTGTGTGTGTGTGTGTGTGTGTGTGTGTGTGTGTGTGTGTGTGTGTGTGTGTGTGTGTGTGTGTGTGTGTGTGTGTGTGTGTGTGTGTGTGTGTGTGTGTGTGTGTGTGTGTGTGTGTGTGTGTGTGTGTGTGTGTGTGTGTGTGTGTGTGTGTGTGTGTGTGTGTGTGTGTGTGTGTGTGTGTGTGTGTGTGTGTGTGTGTGTGTGTGTGTGTGTGTGTGTGTGTGTGTGTGTGTGTGTGTGTGTGTGTGTGTGTGTGTGTGTGTGTGTGTGTGTGTGTGTGTGTGTGTGTGTGTGTGTGTGTGTGTGTGTGTGTGTGTGTGTGTGTGTGTGTGTGTGTGTGTGTGTGTGTGTGTGTGTGTGTGTGTGTGTGTGTGTGTGTGTGTGTGTGTGTGTGTGTGTGTGTGTGTGTGTGTGTGTGTGTGTGTGTGTGTGTGTGTGTGTGTGTGTGTGTGTGTGTGTGTGTGTGTGTGTGTGTGTGTGTGTGTGTGTGTGTGTGTGTGTGTGTGTGTGTGTGTGTGTGTGTGTGTGTGTGTGTGTGTGTGTGTGTGTGTGTGTGTGTGTGTGTGTGTGTGTGTGTGTGTGTGTGTGTGTGTGTGTGTGTGTGTGTGTGTGTGTGTGTGTGTGTGTGTGTGTGTGTGTGTGTGTGTGTGTGTGTGTGTGTGTGTGTGTGTGTGTGTGTGTGTGTGTGTGTGTGTGTGTGTGTGTGTGTGTGTGTGTGTGTGTGTGTGTGTGTGTGTGTGTGTGTGTGTGTGTGTGTGTGTGTGTGTGTGTGTGTGTGTGTGTGTGTGTGTGTGTGTGTGTGTGTGTGTGTGTGTGTGTGTGTGTGTGTGTGTGTGTGTGTGTGTGTGTGTGTGTGTGTGTGTGTGTGTGTGTGTGTGTGTGTGTGTGTGTGTGTGTGTGTGTGTGTGTGTGTGTGTGTGTGTGTGTGTGTGTGTGTGTGTGTGTGTGTGTGTGTGTGTGTGTGTGTGTGTGTGTGTGTGTGTGTGTGTGTGTGTGTGTGTGTGTGTGTGTGTGTGTGTGTGTGTGTGTGTGTGTGTGTGTGTGTGTGTGTGTGTGTGTGTGTGTGTGTGTGTGTGTGTGTGTGTGTGTGTGTGTGTGTGTGTGTGTGTGTGTGTGTGTGTGTGTGTGTGTGTGTGTGTGTGTGTGTGTGTGTGTGTGTGTGTGTGTGTGTGTGTGTGTGTGTGTGTGTGTGTGTGTGTGTGTGTGTGTGTGTGTGTGTGTGTGTGTGTGTGTGTGTGTGTGTGTGTGTGTGTGTGTGTGTGTGTGTGTGTGTGTGTGTGTGTGTGTGTGTGTGTGTGTGTGTGTGTGTGTGTGTGTGTGTGTGTGTGTGTGTGTGTGTGTGTGTGTGTGTGTGTGTGTGTGTGTGTGTGTGTGTGTGTGTGTGTGTGTGTGTGTGTGTGTGTGTGTGTGTGTGTGTGTGTGTGTGTGTGTGTGTGTGTGTGTGTGTGTGTGTGTGTGTGTGTGTGTGTGTGTGTGTGTGTGTGTGTGTGTGTGTGTGTGTGTGTGTGTGTGTGTGTGTGTGTGTGTGTGTGTGTGTGTGTGTGTGTGTGTGTGTGTGTGTGTGTGTGTGTGTGTGTGTGTGTGTGTGTGTGTGTGTGTGTGTGTGTGTGTGTGTGTGTGTGTGTGTGTGTGTGTGTGTGTGTGTGTGTGTGTGTGTGTGTGTGTGTGTGTGTGTGTGTGTGTGTGTGTGTGTGTGTGTGTGTGTGTGTGTGTGTGTGTGTGTGTGTGTGTGTGTGTGTGTGTGTGTGTGTGTGTGTGTGTGTGTGTGTGTGTGTGTGTGTGTGTGTGTGTGTGTGTGTGTGTGTGTGTGTGTGTGTGTGTGTGTGTGTGTGTGTGTGTGTGTGTGTGTGTGTGTGTGTGTGTGTGTGTGTGTGTGTGTGTGTGTGTGTGTGTGTGTGTGTGTGTGTGTGTGTGTGTGTGTGTGTGTGTGTGTGTGTGTGTGTGTGTGTGTGTGTGTGTGTGTGTGTGTGTGTGTGTGTGTGTGTGTGTGTGTGTGTGTGTGTGTGTGTGTGTGTGTGTGTGTGTGTGTGTGTGTGTGTGTGTGTGTGTGTGTGTGTGTGTGTGTGTGTGTGTGTGTGTGTGTGTGTGTGTGTGTGTGTGTGTGTGTGTGTGTGTGTGTGTGTGTGTGTGTGTGTGTGTGTGTGTGTGTGTGTGTGTGTGTGTGTGTGTGTGTGTGTGTGTGTGTGTGTGTGTGTGTGTGTGTGTGTGTGTGTGTGTGTGTGTGTGTGTGTGTGTGTGTGTGTGTGTGTGTGTGTGTGTGTGTGTGTGTGTGTGTGTGTGTGTGTGTGTGTGTGTGTGTGTGTGTGTGTGTGTGTGTGTGTGTGTGTGTGTGTGTGTGTGTGTGTGTGTGTGTGTGTGTGTGTGTGTGTGTGTGTGTGTGTGTGTGTGTGTGTGTGTGTGTGTGTGTGTGTGTGTGTGTGTGTGTGTGTGTGTGTGTGTGTGTGTGTGTGTGTGTGTGTGTGTGTGTGTGTGTGTGTGTGTGTGTGTGTGTGTGTGTGTGTGTGTGTGTGTGTGTGTGTGTGTGTGTGTGTGTGTGTGTGTGTGTGTGTGTGTGTGTGTGTGTGTGTGTGTGTGTGTGTGTGTGTGTGTGTGTGTGTGTGTGTGTGTGTGTGTGTGTGTGTGTGTGTGTGTGTGTGTGTGTGTGTGTGTGTGTGTGTGTGTGTGTGTGTGTGTGTGTGTGTGTGTGTGTGTGTGTGTGTGTGTGTGTGTGTGTGTGTGTGTGTGTGTGTGTGTGTGTGTGTGTGTGTGTGTGTGTGTGTGTGTGTGTGTGTGTGTGTGTGTGTGTGTGTGTGTGTGTGTGTGTGTGTGTGTGTGTGTGTGTGTGTGTGTGTGTGTGTGTGTGTGTGTGTGTGTGTGTGTGTGTGTGTGTGTGTGTGTGTGTGTGTGTGTGTGTGTGTGTGTGTGTGTGTGTGTGTGTGTGTGTGTGTGTGTGTGTGTGTGTGTGTGTGTGTGTGTGTGTGTGTGTGTGTGTGTGTGTGTGTGTGTGTGTGTGTGTGTGTGTGTGTGTGTGTGTGTGTGTGTGTGTGTGTGTGTGTGTGTGTGTGTGTGTGTGTGTGTGTGTGTGTGTGTGTGTGTGTGTGTGTGTGTGTGTGTGTGTGTGTGTGTGTGTGTGTGTGTGTGTGTGTGTGTGTGTGTGTGTGTGTGTGTGTGTGTGTGTGTGTGTGTGTGTGTGTGTGTGTGTGTGTGTGTGTGTGTGTGTGTGTGTGTGTGTGTGTGTGTGTGTGTGTGTGTGTGTGTGTGTGTGTGTGTGTGTGTGTGTGTGTGTGTGTGTGTGTGTGTGTGTGTGTGTGTGTGTGTGTGTGTGTGTGTGTGTGTGTGTGTGTGTGTGTGTGTGTGTGTGTGTGTGTGTGTGTGTGTGTGTGTGTGTGTGTGTGTGTGTGTGTGTGTGTGTGTGTGTGTGTGTGTGTGTGTGTGTGTGTGTGTGTGTGTGTGTGTGTGTGTGTGTGTGTGTGTGTGTGTGTGTGTGTGTGTGTGTGTGTGTGTGTGTGTGTGTGTGTGTGTGTGTGTGTGTGTGTGTGTGTGTGTGTGTGTGTGTGTGTGTGTGTGTGTGTGTGTGTGTGTGTGTGTGTGTGTGTGTGTGTGTGTGTGTGTGTGTGTGTGTGTGTGTGTGTGTGTGTGTGTGTGTGTGTGTGTGTGTGTGTGTGTGTGTGTGTGTGTGTGTGTGTGTGTGTGTGTGTGTGTGTGTGTGTGTGTGTGTGTGTGTGTGTGTGTGTGTGTGTGTGTGTGTGTGTGTGTGTGTGTGTGTGTGTGTGTGTGTGTGTGTGTGTGTGTGTGTGTGTGTGTGTGTGTGTGTGTGTGTGTGTGTGTGTGTGTGTGTGTGTGTGTGTGTGTGTGTGTGTGTGTGTGTGTGTGTGTGTGTGTGTGTGTGTGTGTGTGTGTGTGTGTGTGTGTGTGTGTGTGTGTGTGTGTGTGTGTGTGTGTGTGTGTGTGTGTGTGTGTGTGTGTGTGTGTGTGTGTGTGTGTGTGTGTGTGTGTGTGTGTGTGTGTGTGTGTGTGTGTGTGTGTGTGTGTGTGTGTGTGTGTGTGTGTGTGTGTGTGTGTGTGTGTGTGTGTGTGTGTGTGTGTGTGTGTGTGTGTGTGTGTGTGTGTGTGTGTGTGTGTGTGTGTGTGTGTGTGTGTGTGTGTGTGTGTGTGTGTGTGTGTGTGTGTGTGTGTGTGTGTGTGTGTGTGTGTGTGTGTGTGTGTGTGTGTGTGTGTGTGTGTGTGTGTGTGTGTGTGTGTGTGTGTGTGTGTGTGTGTGTGTGTGTGTGTGTGTGTGTGTGTGTGTGTGTGTGTGTGTGTGTGTGTGTGTGTGTGTGTGTGTGTGTGTGTGTGTGTGTGTGTGTGTGTGTGTGTGTGTGTGTGTGTGTGTGTGTGTGTGTGTGTGTGTGTGTGTGTGTGTGTGTGTGTGTGTGTGTGTGTGTGTGTGTGTGTGTGTGTGTGTGTGTGTGTGTGTGTGTGTGTGTGTGTGTGTGTGTGTGTGTGTGTGTGTGTGTGTGTGTGTGTGTGTGTGTGTGTGTGTGTGTGTGTGTGTGTGTGTGTGTGTGTGTGTGTGTGTGTGTGTGTGTGTGTGTGTGTGTGTGTGTGTGTGTGTGTGTGTGTGTGTGTGTGTGTGTGTGTGTGTGTGTGTGTGTGTGTGTGTGTGTGTGTGTGTGTGTGTGTGTGTGTGTGTGTGTGTGTGTGTGTGTGTGTGTGTGTGTGTGTGTGTGTGTGTGTGTGTGTGTGTGTGTGTGTGTGTGTGTGTGTGTGTGTGTGTGTGTGTGTGTGTGTGTGTGTGTGTGTGTGTGTGTGTGTGTGTGTGTGTGTGTGTGTGTGTGTGTGTGTGTGTGTGTGTGTGTGTGTGTGTGTGTGTGTGTGTGTGTGTGTGTGTGTGTGTGTGTGTGTGTGTGTGTGTGTGTGTGTGTGTGTGTGTGTGTGTGTGTGTGTGTGTGTGTGTGTGTGTGTGTGTGTGTGTGTGTGTGTGTGTGTGTGTGTGTGTGTGTGTGTGTGTGTGTGTGTGTGTGTGTGTGTGTGTGTGTGTGTGTGTGTGTGTGTGTGTGTGTGTGTGTGTGTGTGTGTGTGTGTGTGTGTGTGTGTGTGTGTGTGTGTGTGTGTGTGTGTGTGTGTGTGTGTGTGTGTGTGTGTGTGTGTGTGTGTGTGTGTGTGTGTGTGTGTGTGTGTGTGTGTGTGTGTGTGTGTGTGTGTGTGTGTGTGTGTGTGTGTGTGTGTGTGTGTGTGTGTGTGTGTGTGTGTGTGTGTGTGTGTGTGTGTGTGTGTGTGTGTGTGTGTGTGTGTGTGTGTGTGTGTGTGTGTGTGTGTGTGTGTGTGTGTGTGTGTGTGTGTGTGTGTGTGTGTGTGTGTGTGTGTGTGTGTGTGTGTGTGTGTGTGTGTGTGTGTGTGTGTGTGTGTGTGTGTGTGTGTGTGTGTGTGTGTGTGTGTGTGTGTGTGTGTGTGTGTGTGTGTGTGTGTGTGTGTGTGTGTGTGTGTGTGTGTGTGTGTGTGTGTGTGTGTGTGTGTGTGTGTGTGTGTGTGTGTGTGTGTGTGTGTGTGTGTGTGTGTGTGTGTGTGTGTGTGTGTGTGTGTGTGTGTGTGTGTGTGTGTGTGTGTGTGTGTGTGTGTGTGTGTGTGTGTGTGTGTGTGTGTGTGTGTGTGTGTGTGTGTGTGTGTGTGTGTGTGTGTGTGTGTGTGTGTGTGTGTGTGTGTGTGTGTGTGTGTGTGTGTGTGTGTGTGTGTGTGTGTGTGTGTGTGTGTGTGTGTGTGTGTGTGTGTGTGTGTGTGTGTGTGTGTGTGTGTGTGTGTGTGTGTGTGTGTGTGTGTGTGTGTGTGTGTGTGTGTGTGTGTGTGTGTGTGTGTGTGTGTGTGTGTGTGTGTGTGTGTGTGTGTGTGTGTGTGTGTGTGTGTGTGTGTGTGTGTGTGTGTGTGTGTGTGTGTGTGTGTGTGTGTGTGTGTGTGTGTGTGTGTGTGTGTGTGTGTGTGTGTGTGTGTGTGTGTGTGTGTGTGTGTGTGTGTGTGTGTGTGTGTGTGTGTGTGTGTGTGTGTGTGTGTGTGTGTGTGTGTGTGTGTGTGTGTGTGTGTGTGTGTGTGTGTGTGTGTGTGTGTGTGTGTGTGTGTGTGTGTGTGTGTGTGTGTGTGTGTGTGTGTGTGTGTGTGTGTGTGTGTGTGTGTGTGTGTGTGTGTGTGTGTGTGTGTGTGTGTGTGTGTGTGTGTGTGTGTGTGTGTGTGTGTGTGTGTGTGTGTGTGTGTGTGTGTGTGTGTGTGTGTGTGTGTGTGTGTGTGTGTGTGTGTGTGTGTGTGTGTGTGTGTGTGTGTGTGTGTGTGTGTGTGTGTGTGTGTGTGTGTGTGTGTGTGTGTGTGTGTGTGTGTGTGTGTGTGTGTGTGTGTGTGTGTGTGTGTGTGTGTGTGTGTGTGTGTGTGTGTGTGTGTGTGTGTGTGTGTGTGTGTGTGTGTGTGTGTGTGTGTGTGTGTGTGTGTGTGTGTGTGTGTGTGTGTGTGTGTGTGTGTGTGTGTGTGTGTGTGTGTGTGTGTGTGTGTGTGTGTGTGTGTGTGTGTGTGTGTGTGTGTGTGTGTGTGTGTGTGTGTGTGTGTGTGTGTGTGTGTGTGTGTGTGTGTGTGTGTGTGTGTGTGTGTGTGTGTGTGTGTGTGTGTGTGTGTGTGTGTGTGTGTGTGTGTGTGTGTGTGTGTGTGTGTGTGTGTGTGTGTGTGTGTGTGTGTGTGTGTGTGTGTGTGTGTGTGTGTGTGTGTGTGTGTGTGTGTGTGTGTGTGTGTGTGTGTGTGTGTGTGTGTGTGTGTGTGTGTGTGTGTGTGTGTGTGTGTGTGTGTGTGTGTGTGTGTGTGTGTGTGTGTGTGTGTGTGTGTGTGTGTGTGTGTGTGTGTGTGTGTGTGTGTGTGTGTGTGTGTGTGTGTGTGTGTGTGTGTGTGTGTGTGTGTGTGTGTGTGTGTGTGTGTGTGTGTGTGTGTGTGTGTGTGTGTGTGTGTGTGTGTGTGTGTGTGTGTGTGTGTGTGTGTGTGTGTGTGTGTGTGTGTGTGTGTGTGTGTGTGTGTGTGTGTGTGTGTGTGTGTGTGTGTGTGTGTGTGTGTGTGTGTGTGTGTGTGTGTGTGTGTGTGTGTGTGTGTGTGTGTGTGTGTGTGTGTGTGTGTGTGTGTGTGTGTGTGTGTGTGTGTGTGTGTGTGTGTGTGTGTGTGTGTGTGTGTGTGTGTGTGTGTGTGTGTGTGTGTGTGTGTGTGTGTGTGTGTGTGTGTGTGTGTGTGTGTGTGTGTGTGTGTGTGTGTGTGTGTGTGTGTGTGTGTGTGTGTGTGTGTGTGTGTGTGTGTGTGTGTGTGTGTGTGTGTGTGTGTGTGTGTGTGTGTGTGTGTGTGTGTGTGTGTGTGTGTGTGTGTGTGTGTGTGTGTGTGTGTGTGTGTGTGTGTGTGTGTGTGTGTGTGTGTGTGTGTGTGTGTGTGTGTGTGTGTGTGTGTGTGTGTGTGTGTGTGTGTGTGTGTGTGTGTGTGTGTGTGTGTGTGTGTGTGTGTGTGTGTGTGTGTGTGTGTGTGTGTGTGTGTGTGTGTGTGTGTGTGTGTGTGTGTGTGTGTGTGTGTGTGTGTGTGTGTGTGTGTGTGTGTGTGTGTGTGTGTGTGTGTGTGTGTGTGTGTGTGTGTGTGTGTGTGTGTGTGTGTGTGTGTGTGTGTGTGTGTGTGTGTGTGTGTGTGTGTGTGTGTGTGTGTGTGTGTGTGTGTGTGTGTGTGTGTGTGTGTGTGTGTGTGTGTGTGTGTGTGTGTGTGTGTGTGTGTGTGTGTGTGTGTGTGTGTGTGTGTGTGTGTGTGTGTGTGTGTGTGTGTGTGTGTGTGTGTGTGTGTGTGTGTGTGTGTGTGTGTGTGTGTGTGTGTGTGTGTGTGTGTGTGTGTGTGTGTGTGTGTGTGTGTGTGTGTGTGTGTGTGTGTGTGTGTGTGTGTGTGTGTGTGTGTGTGTGTGTGTGTGTGTGTGTGTGTGTGTGTGTGTGTGTGTGTGTGTGTGTGTGTGTGTGTGTGTGTGTGTGTGTGTGTGTGTGTGTGTGTGTGTGTGTGTGTGTGTGTGTGTGTGTGTGTGTGTGTGTGTGTGTGTGTGTGTGTGTGTGTGTGTGTGTGTGTGTGTGTGTGTGTGTGTGTGTGTGTGTGTGTGTGTGTGTGTGTGTGTGTGTGTGTGTGTGTGTGTGTGTGTGTGTGTGTGTGTGTGTGTGTGTGTGTGTGTGTGTGTGTGTGTGTGTGTGTGTGTGTGTGTGTGTGTGTGTGTGTGTGTGTGTGTGTGTGTGTGTGTGTGTGTGTGTGTGTGTGTGTGTGTGTGTGTGTGTGTGTGTGTGTGTGTGTGTGTGTGTGTGTGTGTGTGTGTGTGTGTGTGTGTGTGTGTGTGTGTGTGTGTGTGTGTGTGTGTGTGTGTGTGTGTGTGTGTGTGTGTGTGTGTGTGTGTGTGTGTGTGTGTGTGTGTGTGTGTGTGTGTGTGTGTGTGTGTGTGTGTGTGTGTGTGTGTGTGTGTGTGTGTGTGTGTGTGTGTGTGTGTGTGTGTGTGTGTGTGTGTGTGTGTGTGTGTGTGTGTGTGTGTGTGTGTGTGTGTGTGTGTGTGTGTGTGTGTGTGTGTGTGTGTGTGTGTGTGTGTGTGTGTGTGTGTGTGTGTGTGTGTGTGTGTGTGTGTGTGTGTGTGTGTGTGTGTGTGTGTGTGTGTGTGTGTGTGTGTGTGTGTGTGTGTGTGTGTGTGTGTGTGTGTGTGTGTGTGTGTGTGTGTGTGTGTGTGTGTGTGTGTGTGTGTGTGTGTGTGTGTGTGTGTGTGTGTGTGTGTGTGTGTGTGTGTGTGTGTGTGTGTGTGTGTGTGTGTGTGTGTGTGTGTGTGTGTGTGTGTGTGTGTGTGTGTGTGTGTGTGTGTGTGTGTGTGTGTGTGTGTGTGTGTGTGTGTGTGTGTGTGTGTGTGTGTGTGTGTGTGTGTGTGTGTGTGTGTGTGTGTGTGTGTGTGTGTGTGTGTGTGTGTGTGTGTGTGTGTGTGTGTGTGTGTGTGTGTGTGTGTGTGTGTGTGTGTGTGTGTGTGTGTGTGTGTGTGTGTGTGTGTGTGTGTGTGTGTGTGTGTGTGTGTGTGTGTGTGTGTGTGTGTGTGTGTGTGTGTGTGTGTGTGTGTGTGTGTGTGTGTGTGTGTGTGTGTGTGTGTGTGTGTGTGTGTGTGTGTGTGTGTGTGTGTGTGTGTGTGTGTGTGTGTGTGTGTGTGTGTGTGTGTGTGTGTGTGTGTGTGTGTGTGTGTGTGTGTGTGTGTGTGTGTGTGTGTGTGTGTGTGTGTGTGTGTGTGTGTGTGTGTGTGTGTGTGTGTGTGTGTGTGTGTGTGTGTGTGTGTGTGTGTGTGTGTGTGTGTGTGTGTGTGTGTGTGTGTGTGTGTGTGTGTGTGTGTGTGTGTGTGTGTGTGTGTGTGTGTGTGTGTGTGTGTGTGTGTGTGTGTGTGTGTGTGTGTGTGTGTGTGTGTGTGTGTGTGTGTGTGTGTGTGTGTGTGTGTGTGTGTGTGTGTGTGTGTGTGTGTGTGTGTGTGTGTGTGTGTGTGTGTGTGTGTGTGTGTGTGTGTGTGTGTGTGTGTGTGTGTGTGTGTGTGTGTGTGTGTGTGTGTGTGTGTGTGTGTGTGTGTGTGTGTGTGTGTGTGTGTGTGTGTGTGTGTGTGTGTGTGTGTGTGTGTGTGTGTGTGTGTGTGTGTGTGTGTGTGTGTGTGTGTGTGTGTGTGTGTGTGTGTGTGTGTGTGTGTGTGTGTGTGTGTGTGTGTGTGTGTGTGTGTGTGTGTGTGTGTGTGTGTGTGTGTGTGTGTGTGTGTGTGTGTGTGTGTGTGTGTGTGTGTGTGTGTGTGTGTGTGTGTGTGTGTGTGTGTGTGTGTGTGTGTGTGTGTGTGTGTGTGTGTGTGTGTGTGTGTGTGTGTGTGTGTGTGTGTGTGTGTGTGTGTGTGTGTGTGTGTGTGTGTGTGTGTGTGTGTGTGTGTGTGTGTGTGTGTGTGTGTGTGTGTGTGTGTGTGTGTGTGTGTGTGTGTGTGTGTGTGTGTGTGTGTGTGTGTGTGTGTGTGTGTGTGTGTGTGTGTGTGTGTGTGTGTGTGTGTGTGTGTGTGTGTGTGTGTGTGTGTGTGTGTGTGTGTGTGTGTGTGTGTGTGTGTGTGTGTGTGTGTGTGTGTGTGTGTGTGTGTGTGTGTGTGTGTGTGTGTGTGTGTGTGTGTGTGTGTGTGTGTGTGTGTGTGTGTGTGTGTGTGTGTGTGTGTGTGTGTGTGTGTGTGTGTGTGTGTGTGTGTGTGTGTGTGTGTGTGTGTGTGTGTGTGTGTGTGTGTGTGTGTGTGTGTGTGTGTGTGTGTGTGTGTGTGTGTGTGTGTGTGTGTGTGTGTGTGTGTGTGTGTGTGTGTGTGTGTGTGTGTGTGTGTGTGTGTGTGTGTGTGTGTGTGTGTGTGTGTGTGTGTGTGTGTGTGTGTGTGTGTGTGTGTGTGTGTGTGTGTGTGTGTGTGTGTGTGTGTGTGTGTGTGTGTGTGTGTGTGTGTGTGTGTGTGTGTGTGTGTGTGTGTGTGTGTGTGTGTGTGTGTGTGTGTGTGTGTGTGTGTGTGTGTGTGTGTGTGTGTGTGTGTGTGTGTGTGTGTGTGTGTGTGTGTGTGTGTGTGTGTGTGTGTGTGTGTGTGTGTGTGTGTGTGTGTGTGTGTGTGTGTGTGTGTGTGTGTGTGTGTGTGTGTGTGTGTGTGTGTGTGTGTGTGTGTGTGTGTGTGTGTGTGTGTGTGTGTGTGTGTGTGTGTGTGTGTGTGTGTGTGTGTGTGTGTGTGTGTGTGTGTGTGTGTGTGTGTGTGTGTGTGTGTGTGTGTGTGTGTGTGTGTGTGTGTGTGTGTGTGTGTGTGTGTGTGTGTGTGTGTGTGTGTGTGTGTGTGTGTGTGTGTGTGTGTGTGTGTGTGTGTGTGTGTGTGTGTGTGTGTGTGTGTGTGTGTGTGTGTGTGTGTGTGTGTGTGTGTGTGTGTGTGTGTGTGTGTGTGTGTGTGTGTGTGTGTGTGTGTGTGTGTGTGTGTGTGTGTGTGTGTGTGTGTGTGTGTGTGTGTGTGTGTGTGTGTGTGTGTGTGTGTGTGTGTGTGTGTGTGTGTGTGTGTGTGTGTGTGTGTGTGTGTGTGTGTGTGTGTGTGTGTGTGTGTGTGTGTGTGTGTGTGTGTGTGTGTGTGTGTGTGTGTGTGTGTGTGTGTGTGTGTGTGTGTGTGTGTGTGTGTGTGTGTGTGTGTGTGTGTGTGTGTGTGTGTGTGTGTGTGTGTGTGTGTGTGTGTGTGTGTGTGTGTGTGTGTGTGTGTGTGTGTGTGTGTGTGTGTGTGTGTGTGTGTGTGTGTGTGTGTGTGTGTGTGTGTGTGTGTGTGTGTGTGTGTGTGTGTGTGTGTGTGTGTGTGTGTGTGTGTGTGTGTGTGTGTGTGTGTGTGTGTGTGTGTGTGTGTGTGTGTGTGTGTGTGTGTGTGTGTGTGTGTGTGTGTGTGTGTGTGTGTGTGTGTGTGTGTGTGTGTGTGTGTGTGTGTGTGTGTGTGTGTGTGTGTGTGTGTGTGTGTGTGTGTGTGTGTGTGTGTGTGTGTGTGTGTGTGTGTGTGTGTGTGTGTGTGTGTGTGTGTGTGTGTGTGTGTGTGTGTGTGTGTGTGTGTGTGTGTGTGTGTGTGTGTGTGTGTGTGTGTGTGTGTGTGTGTGTGTGTGTGTGTGTGTGTGTGTGTGTGTGTGTGTGTGTGTGTGTGTGTGTGTGTGTGTGTGTGTGTGTGTGTGTGTGTGTGTGTGTGTGTGTGTGTGTGTGTGTGTGTGTGTGTGTGTGTGTGTGTGTGTGTGTGTGTGTGTGTGTGTGTGTGTGTGTGTGTGTGTGTGTGTGTGTGTGTGTGTGTGTGTGTGTGTGTGTGTGTGTGTGTGTGTGTGTGTGTGTGTGTGTGTGTGTGTGTGTGTGTGTGTGTGTGTGTGTGTGTGTGTGTGTGTGTGTGTGTGTGTGTGTGTGTGTGTGTGTGTGTGTGTGTGTGTGTGTGTGTGTGTGTGTGTGTGTGTGTGTGTGTGTGTGTGTGTGTGTGTGTGTGTGTGTGTGTGTGTGTGTGTGTGTGTGTGTGTGTGTGTGTGTGTGTGTGTGTGTGTGTGTGTGTGTGTGTGTGTGTGTGTGTGTGTGTGTGTGTGTGTGTGTGTGTGTGTGTGTGTGTGTGTGTGTGTGTGTGTGTGTGTGTGTGTGTGTGTGTGTGTGTGTGTGTGTGTGTGTGTGTGTGTGTGTGTGTGTGTGTGTGTGTGTGTGTGTGTGTGTGTGTGTGTGTGTGTGTGTGTGTGTGTGTGTGTGTGTGTGTGTGTGTGTGTGTGTGTGTGTGTGTGTGTGTGTGTGTGTGTGTGTGTGTGTGTGTGTGTGTGTGTGTGTGTGTGTGTGTGTGTGTGTGTGTGTGTGTGTGTGTGTGTGTGTGTGTGTGTGTGTGTGTGTGTGTGTGTGTGTGTGTGTGTGTGTGTGTGTGTGTGTGTGTGTGTGTGTGTGTGTGTGTGTGTGTGTGTGTGTGTGTGTGTGTGTGTGTGTGTGTGTGTGTGTGTGTGTGTGTGTGTGTGTGTGTGTGTGTGTGTGTGTGTGTGTGTGTGTGTGTGTGTGTGTGTGTGTGTGTGTGTGTGTGTGTGTGTGTGTGTGTGTGTGTGTGTGTGTGTGTGTGTGTGTGTGTGTGTGTGTGTGTGTGTGTGTGTGTGTGTGTGTGTGTGTGTGTGTGTGTGTGTGTGTGTGTGTGTGTGTGTGTGTGTGTGTGTGTGTGTGTGTGTGTGTGTGTGTGTGTGTGTGTGTGTGTGTGTGTGTGTGTGTGTGTGTGTGTGTGTGTGTGTGTGTGTGTGTGTGTGTGTGTGTGTGTGTGTGTGTGTGTGTGTGTGTGTGTGTGTGTGTGTGTGTGTGTGTGTGTGTGTGTGTGTGTGTGTGTGTGTGTGTGTGTGTGTGTGTGTGTGTGTGTGTGTGTGTGTGTGTGTGTGTGTGTGTGTGTGTGTGTGTGTGTGTGTGTGTGTGTGTGTGTGTGTGTGTGTGTGTGTGTGTGTGTGTGTGTGTGTGTGTGTGTGTGTGTGTGTGTGTGTGTGTGTGTGTGTGTGTGTGTGTGTGTGTGTGTGTGTGTGTGTGTGTGTGTGTGTGTGTGTGTGTGTGTGTGTGTGTGTGTGTGTGTGTGTGTGTGTGTGTGTGTGTGTGTGTGTGTGTGTGTGTGTGTGTGTGTGTGTGTGTGTGTGTGTGTGTGTGTGTGTGTGTGTGTGTGTGTGTGTGTGTGTGTGTGTGTGTGTGTGTGTGTGTGTGTGTGTGTGTGTGTGTGTGTGTGTGTGTGTGTGTGTGTGTGTGTGTGTGTGTGTGTGTGTGTGTGTGTGTGTGTGTGTGTGTGTGTGTGTGTGTGTGTGTGTGTGTGTGTGTGTGTGTGTGTGTGTGTGTGTGTGTGTGTGTGTGTGTGTGTGTGTGTGTGTGTGTGTGTGTGTGTGTGTGTGTGTGTGTGTGTGTGTGTGTGTGTGTGTGTGTGTGTGTGTGTGTGTGTGTGTGTGTGTGTGTGTGTGTGTGTGTGTGTGTGTGTGTGTGTGTGTGTGTGTGTGTGTGTGTGTGTGTGTGTGTGTGTGTGTGTGTGTGTGTGTGTGTGTGTGTGTGTGTGTGTGTGTGTGTGTGTGTGTGTGTGTGTGTGTGTGTGTGTGTGTGTGTGTGTGTGTGTGTGTGTGTGTGTGTGTGTGTGTGTGTGTGTGTGTGTGTGTGTGTGTGTGTGTGTGTGTGTGTGTGTGTGTGTGTGTGTGTGTGTGTGTGTGTGTGTGTGTGTGTGTGTGTGTGTGTGTGTGTGTGTGTGTGTGTGTGTGTGTGTGTGTGTGTGTGTGTGTGTGTGTGTGTGTGTGTGTGTGTGTGTGTGTGTGTGTGTGTGTGTGTGTGTGTGTGTGTGTGTGTGTGTGTGTGTGTGTGTGTGTGTGTGTGTGTGTGTGTGTGTGTGTGTGTGTGTGTGTGTGTGTGTGTGTGTGTGTGTGTGTGTGTGTGTGTGTGTGTGTGTGTGTGTGTGTGTGTGTGTGTGTGTGTGTGTGTGTGTGTGTGTGTGTGTGTGTGTGTGTGTGTGTGTGTGTGTGTGTGTGTGTGTGTGTGTGTGTGTGTGTGTGTGTGTGTGTGTGTGTGTGTGTGTGTGTGTGTGTGTGTGTGTGTGTGTGTGTGTGTGTGTGTGTGTGTGTGTGTGTGTGTGTGTGTGTGTGTGTGTGTGTGTGTGTGTGTGTGTGTGTGTGTGTGTGTGTGTGTGTGTGTGTGTGTGTGTGTGTGTGTGTGTGTGTGTGTGTGTGTGTGTGTGTGTGTGTGTGTGTGTGTGTGTGTGTGTGTGTGTGTGTGTGTGTGTGTGTGTGTGTGTGTGTGTGTGTGTGTGTGTGTGTGTGTGTGTGTGTGTGTGTGTGTGTGTGTGTGTGTGTGTGTGTGTGTGTGTGTGTGTGTGTGTGTGTGTGTGTGTGTGTGTGTGTGTGTGTGTGTGTGTGTGTGTGTGTGTGTGTGTGTGTGTGTGTGTGTGTGTGTGTGTGTGTGTGTGTGTGTGTGTGTGTGTGTGTGTGTGTGTGTGTGTGTGTGTGTGTGTGTGTGTGTGTGTGTGTGTGTGTGTGTGTGTGTGTGTGTGTGTGTGTGTGTGTGTGTGTGTGTGTGTGTGTGTGTGTGTGTGTGTGTGTGTGTGTGTGTGTGTGTGTGTGTGTGTGTGTGTGTGTGTGTGTGTGTGTGTGTGTGTGTGTGTGTGTGTGTGTGTGTGTGTGTGTGTGTGTGTGTGTGTGTGTGTGTGTGTGTGTGTGTGTGTGTGTGTGTGTGTGTGTGTGTGTGTGTGTGTGTGTGTGTGTGTGTGTGTGTGTGTGTGTGTGTGTGTGTGTGTGTGTGTGTGTGTGTGTGTGTGTGTGTGTGTGTGTGTGTGTGTGTGTGTGTGTGTGTGTGTGTGTGTGTGTGTGTGTGTGTGTGTGTGTGTGTGTGTGTGTGTGTGTGTGTGTGTGTGTGTGTGTGTGTGTGTGTGTGTGTGTGTGTGTGTGTGTGTGTGTGTGTGTGTGTGTGTGTGTGTGTGTGTGTGTGTGTGTGTGTGTGTGTGTGTGTGTGTGTGTGTGTGTGTGTGTGTGTGTGTGTGTGTGTGTGTGTGTGTGTGTGTGTGTGTGTGTGTGTGTGTGTGTGTGTGTGTGTGTGTGTGTGTGTGTGTGTGTGTGTGTGTGTGTGTGTGTGTGTGTGTGTGTGTGTGTGTGTGTGTGTGTGTGTGTGTGTGTGTGTGTGTGTGTGTGTGTGTGTGTGTGTGTGTGTGTGTGTGTGTGTGTGTGTGTGTGTGTGTGTGTGTGTGTGTGTGTGTGTGTGTGTGTGTGTGTGTGTGTGTGTGTGTGTGTGTGTGTGTGTGTGTGTGTGTGTGTGTGTGTGTGTGTGTGTGTGTGTGTGTGTGTGTGTGTGTGTGTGTGTGTGTGTGTGTGTGTGTGTGTGTGTGTGTGTGTGTGTGTGTGTGTGTGTGTGTGTGTGTGTGTGTGTGTGTGTGTGTGTGTGTGTGTGTGTGTGTGTGTGTGTGTGTGTGTGTGTGTGTGTGTGTGTGTGTGTGTGTGTGTGTGTGTGTGTGTGTGTGTGTGTGTGTGTGTGTGTGTGTGTGTGTGTGTGTGTGTGTGTGTGTGTGTGTGTGTGTGTGTGTGTGTGTGTGTGTGTGTGTGTGTGTGTGTGTGTGTGTGTGTGTGTGTGTGTGTGTGTGTGTGTGTGTGTGTGTGTGTGTGTGTGTGTGTGTGTGTGTGTGTGTGTGTGTGTGTGTGTGTGTGTGTGTGTGTGTGTGTGTGTGTGTGTGTGTGTGTGTGTGTGTGTGTGTGTGTGTGTGTGTGTGTGTGTGTGTGTGTGTGTGTGTGTGTGTGTGTGTGTGTGTGTGTGTGTGTGTGTGTGTGTGTGTGTGTGTGTGTGTGTGTGTGTGTGTGTGTGTGTGTGTGTGTGTGTGTGTGTGTGTGTGTGTGTGTGTGTGTGTGTGTGTGTGTGTGTGTGTGTGTGTGTGTGTGTGTGTGTGTGTGTGTGTGTGTGTGTGTGTGTGTGTGTGTGTGTGTGTGTGTGTGTGTGTGTGTGTGTGTGTGTGTGTGTGTGTGTGTGTGTGTGTGTGTGTGAATATGATAAAATGTCAGACAAATTTGGCTGAGTAGAAATAGTGGTGGTACAAGAATCATCCATATCATCTTCTGATAGAAACGTAGGGAGGGAGCCATGGAAGGCCCTAAGCCAATGAGATCGATTGGGTAAGACCTAAAGGAGCCGAGATGCAAGGGAAGCCATTTGAAGGAGAAGACATTGGGGCTCCTGGTTGAGGAGCTGGAGAGCGAGCCAGATGTCCAGCATGGCGTAGCCGGAACTGGCGATTTCAGGCGAAGCCGCCGTGTCCGCGCCGATGAGAGTGCGAGTGAAGAAGCTGAAGATGAACGGTTGTATCGGGACGAGGCAGCATGGCGTAGCCGGACTTGGCCGAGGTCGGCGGCGGTGGCTGCCGCGATGGGCAAGAAGGCCGAGGAGGATCAGTTAATGATGACATGGCAAACATTATAGTTGCTCAGCTTCTCTATCTCGATGCTGTTGATCCTAACAAGGATATTGTCATGTATGTGAACTCTCCAGGAGGATCAGTTACAGCTGGTATGGCCATATTTGACACCATGAGGCATATAAGACCTGATGTTTCCACTGTATGCGTCGGACTAGCTGCTAGCATGGGAGCTTTCTTACTTAGCTCCGTGGGCGATGTAGAGAGAGAGACCCAGCTAGAGAGTTGCAGGCTGTTTGTGTATGTTGCAGAGAGAGAAGAGGGAGATGGGTTGTTGTTGTTGTTGGTAGAGAGAGAAAGCTGGGTTGTTGTTGTTGCTGGGTTGTTGTTGATTATTGTCCTTAGAAACCCCAAGTGAGGTATACGGGGCAGAGGTGTAAGAACAGAATTTTGGAGC
Organism: Camellia sinensis; assembly: GCF_004153795.1. Classification (NCBI taxonomy): domain Eukaryota; kingdom Viridiplantae; phylum Streptophyta; class Magnoliopsida; order Ericales; family Theaceae; genus Camellia; species Camellia sinensis. The sequence goes on from NW_021026203.1 coordinate 2,438,654, forward strand.
AGAACAGGGCTCTTAGGAGTTGGTTACCTTTGGAGTCTCAATTTCCGGCGGGTAGAGAGAGAAGAATGAGGAAGAGAACGGTGCTGCTGCGGCTGCCGTTGCCGACTTGGACGACGCCGATGGAGGTGATGATTTTACAGAGTGAGGTTGCAGAGACCAAGGTGAAAGGAGAGGAGGTATGTGTTGGAGGTTTCAATTGGCACGGTTGGGGTCCGGCGGGCGGTGAAGGCAAGGTTGCCGCCCGCCGGAAGGTGAAGATCACCTAGAGCTAACCTATAGCTCTGATACCATGTTAAAATAAATTGATGTATATTATTGATTGATGTATTACAAGATTGTTGTATTTCTATGTTTACAAGAGAATTAGGTCTCTCTCTTTATAGAGAGCAGAAGGATACAATGGAGTACGAAGCCATAAGGTAATATATTACAATAATATAAAAGTGGAATCTAAAGCTGAAAGTGGTAGTGGGTGTTGGCTTTACAGCTCCTAATGCACTGTGATGTACATTTACAGCTACTAAGGCATTATATGAAAGTATATTATATGTTAACAATAACTAATTTTGAAATTGTTAATAAATATACCAAACAAATATGTATATATTTCTGATTTTTGTTATAAATCTTTTTTAAAAATATATTTACTAATCAAAAATTAAATAAATAGGTAGGTCTATTAACTCATGGATTGGACATGAACTAGACGATTCTCTAAGGACTAGGCTTAAATCAAGAATTATTAACAAAAAAAAATCGACTTGAACTAAATTTTCTTGGCTACTTTTTAGTGTTTAATCCAATATTAAAACCCCCAAATTAGCTCATATCAGTCATGAACTAATAAATTATGATATAATTTAAATATAAAATTTAAATTTATTAGGACTAAAATATGACCTACAATTTAGGGTGGCTTTATCTTAAATAATTTTTTTATACATAAATATATATAACTATTCATTTAATTGTTTTAAACATAAATATATAGTTTTTTAAAAAAAAACTATAATTCAAACTTTTTAATTTCAATCTTTTTAATAAGTATGTATAAAATAAGTCCATATTTCTTATTTTTATTATAAAAAAATATTTACAAATATTTATTTACTAATTTAATAAATAAATAGGTCAAATGGTTTATATAAGTTGGGAATACAACAAGACAATTTTTAATGATTAGGTAAAGGACAAGTTGGCATAAATCTAATGTTAAGTCCAAATTTAATATCACAAGTGAATCTTAATTCATTTTTACATAAATCTTATAACATAAGGCAAATTATAATTTTTAGACTTCACAGAATATGAAAACATTATTATATTGACAAATATAATTTACAACTATCATATGATAAATTAAATTTACGAAACTCATAAGACGAAATGTATTTATATTTTATCATAAATATAATTTTTGTGATTTAATTTTTGATTTTTACCACTTAAATTATGACATATATTTGTTATTAAGAACTTAGAGCACATAATTAATGACATAACAATAAAAAAAAATCTTTTATATATAACTGTGATAAAAATGAATAAAATTTAATTGATTCTAAATTATTTTTGCTAAATATTGTAGATAAATTTTTTAGAATATTATGTAATTTTAAAATTTAATTTTTGATTATTTATTTATACCCATGCATAGTAAGGGTAATTATGCTAGTACTATACTATATATAAGCAAATGTAGTGGGCGCTTAAAATTCTCCAAAATTTTAATACTAATATCTTAGGGGTTCTCTCTCTTAATTATGTGCTACTTCCTGGAGTCTCTCCACCTCATTTTCTTATTTTTTAATTTTTTAATATAATAAAAACAATCATTCTACCTTTTCACCTATGCTAAATAAAATTGAATAAAAGAAAAAAATATAACCTAAAGATAAAAAGAAAAAATGAAGAAGCAAAAAATAAAACGATAAAATCCAACATAATGAAAGGACAAAATCCCACATAGTTATCCGTTATCTCTCTCTAAAGCAAACTTAAAAAATAATAACAATAATAATCAAGAGATAAAAAATAAATAAATAAAAAAGAAACAAAAAATTATCCTTATCTCTTTACTAAAAAACTTTAAAAAATAATAATAATAACAAAAAATATAAGGAGAAAAATCCCATATAATTATTCTTATCTCTCTTCGAAAAAAATTAAAAAAAAAATCTTCTCTCACGTTTTATTCCGTCTCCATAAATAGTTGTATTATTCTCACTAAAATATAACTAAAAAGGGTGAAGAAAAAAGCTCACAACCCTTGTACATGCTCTTTTTTACAACAACATGAATACTTCTTTTTATCTTTTTAAACAAACCCAAACTGAAGACTTGTTCATCTACAATTTACTCACTAAAATTCTAAAGGTTTAATTGTCTTTTACTTTTGTTTTCATTAATTAATCCATAGATAAGTTAAAAGATGAATTCTTTTTCTTCTTCTATGACATTTTTTAATTGTGTGTTTTATATTTTTATTTTGTGTTAATATTAAATCACTTTTTAAAGATTATGTTGGAACAATCTTCTGTGTAAATAAAATAACTTGAAATAAATTCAAACAAAATAAATAAATAACATACCAGATTTATGTATCGAACCGAATTAAAAATTCAAAGACCAAGTCGAGTGTGTGACACTCTGTCCTTAAGACAGATTCGCCCTTCTACGGTACTTACGGTTGAGTGGCGTCTATCTCCCAGGATACAATGATCTTCACAAATTGTAGTAGTACTCCAAACAATTTGTTCGGCGAATCAAACCTATGTTCTAATACTCTATATAATTCTAAAACTAGAATGTAGAATAATGCAAACAAAACAAAGTTTGGACAGCAAAACAAATGATTTTACAGACTGATTTTTTTCGGCCACGAAATTGCTGGATTTATGGCAGTATATATAGGCAACCAAGAGTTAGTTGGAGCCCGAACAGGTACAACACAAAGAAGTGAAAAGGTGCACTTTTCAACTCAAATAAAGTTGACCGTTAGCAATTTGAAAACAAATTTGAAAAGTTTCCGTTGGTCAAACAAAACTGTTTGGAATTCAAATCTGTTTCACCTTTATTAAATAAACTATTTTGAATATATATATATATATATATTAAACAAATTGAATAGTTTAATAAATAAAATAAGAGGTACAAATTTTAGGAAATCACTTAGGAACCCAAATCAAAGGAACTGTTGGTACTTTATTATTTAAACTATTTAAAATATATGTATATTAAACTATTTGAATAAATATATATAAAACTATTGAAATAGTTTAATAAATAAAGGAAGAGGTACAAACTTTAGGAAACCACTTAGAAACTCAAAATTTGAATTTAGAATTAAATTAAATTCCCACAATAATTTTTATTGAAAAAATTCAAAAGAATTTTTATCTAAAAAATTAATGTTAAACCCGAAAACGACGTCAACTTTCCATTCACTCATAAATGGTTTTGACGTTCTGTCTTCACCGTGTGACTTGCCACGCAGCAAGGAACACATCACCTCTTCGGACCCACCCCAAAAGACGTTTGGGGCCCACTCAATTTTGGCCTCAAAGTTGGCCCAAAATAAGCCATATAAAACACCATTATCCAACAATCCCCTACATGAATGGAATTTGACGGAGAGAAGAGAAAATGCAACAATATGATCTATTACAGAGAGTATAGAAATTGAAAATATTCTACAAAGGATAGATAACTTTTGGCTTTGAACCTTCCCTTGTGAGACACTATCGGATTTACTAGCTAACCAGTGAATATGATGTCTTGAACTGTTCAGCCGTTTGTGTAAACCAAGACAATAGAACTCACACAGTATATCTCCAGACATAGTTTAGCTCTCACTATTGTGTTCATTTTGGCCCTGAACAACTTGGTATTTCATAAGTGCTCTAGAGAATTGTAGCCCTTCACAAATCTCATAGAACCGGCTCAGTTCACACTCATATAGGTGATTCTTATGAAGAGTATCCTGCCATACTCCACTAGGTTTACCTAGATATAAGAATCATTAAAATTTTACTTAACCTCAAACGCTGCAGACATCATTATTTCATCAAAGAAATGAGTAGGAGTTAGACTCCCCAGTGATCCTTCTGCATCATTCATAACTCGGTTGTCCCTTTGAACCTAGATCTTGGGATCTCCAGTCAATTAGGTTGGGTTGCCGTTGTGGTAACTCTTATTTAATAGGCTTAAGTCCCATTCCCCTCGATGAATTCTCAACTAACTTTCTTGTTAACCCTTTGGTTAGTGGATCCGCTACTTTGTCTTTAGACTTAACATATTCTATGGACATAATTCCATTACAGAGTAGTTGTCTTACGGTATTATGTCGACGACGAATGTGTCGAGACTTATCGTTATACATATGACTTTGTGCTCTACGAATTGCTGATTGACTATCACAATGTATGCATATAGCAGGCACCGGTTTTGGCCATATTGGAATATCTTCAAGGAAGTAGCGAAGCCATTCTGCCTCTTCCCGTACTTTGTCTAAAGTTATGAATTTTGATTCCATAGTAGACCTAGCAATGCAAGTTTTTTTGGAAGATTTCCAAGATACAGCGGCCCCACCAAGAGTAAAGACATACCCACTAGTGGACTTTGAGTCTCTTGTATCCGATATCCAATTTGCATCACAGTATCCTTCAAGTACTGCTGGATATCTAGTATAATTAAGCCCAATGTTACGAGTAAATCAGAGATATCTAAGAACCCTTATAATTGCTTTCCAGTGTTCTACTCCTGGATTACTCGTATATCTACTTAATTTATTTACTGCATAAGCTATATCTGGGGAAATGCAGTTCATCAAGTACATTAAGCTTCCAATAATTTGGGCATACTCTAATTGAGAAATACTTTCCTGTACATTCTTAGAAAGATACAAATTAACATCTACAGGTGTTCTAGCAAGATGATCATCATATTTGCTAAATTTGTCAAGTATTTTCTCAATGTAATGAGATTGTGACAAAGCGTATCCTTCTGATGTTTTGGTAATTTTCATACTGTAGACATCCCTGAACGTCCCGGGAGGGAGATCCCGTTTTGTTCATATGGGCTCACTACAGTTCGGACTCAAAAGTCACTGTCCTGTATCTAATCTCGCGGAGTGCAATGCAAGATCGATGAGTCATCAAAGAGTCCAAATCCGGCAAATCATTTTGGAAAACAGATTTTTTTTAGAAAGAAGTGCCAAACATGGACTGTTTTTTCAGATACAAAGTCGCCACCTAAATATTTATTTTGGGGGGATTTAGGAAACCCTGACTCATTGCCTAAGGCCACGTGTCCGTCATCACCAAAGTTGCCTCGGCTCGGGAACTTGGGTACGATTGGGGAAGGTCACTTCGTGAGCACCCCCGCTCGCCTGATCAAAGATCGGCCTCTGCTAACCATGATATCTAGTTTTGAAAATAGTATGCGTTCTTATTCTGGTTATTAGCCTAGATTTACTATGTGATGCGCACAGCATACAAGTATAGACTGGATCGCCTGAATTGGAACGAAACATCTCATGTTTGTTTTGAAAATGGTTTGTTACTCGCAAGTAGGCAAAAATGTGGATTTGCCACCCTCAGGTGGGCTTAGAAAACATAGTTTTACCACTATCTAGTGGGTTTAAAACTCGCAGTCGATGAGTTGTTCCAATCCAAATAACCCAACCTTCACCCACAGGCATTCAGGCAGGTATATCACATAAGCAAATAGCCTCATGCCAAGCATGCTATCATGGCAGTCACTCACACACGTGCAAGAATGCTAAAGCATAACCACTTACCGAGTACTCCAAGCCAAAACAGAAGCTAATTAGAAATTCATGCATGGTCCTAACTATACAAAAATGCCTAATGCAACACATACAAAATGCAACTAAGATAGGCTCGGCTATTCTAAAGATGGCATGTGAAATGCTACAACTAACAAGTATTCAACTCGAAATTGAAATACAAATGCAGTTAGTATGATGCGCCGAGCCCGGTGCATGCAAGACAGATGAATGAATGCAAACATGCTATCATACTGTATGCTAATTGAAAATGCCCTAATCTAACCATCATAAGCTGGTAAATAAAAGGGAGAAAGACGTGGGGTTGGAAGACATACATCACACGCACGCACACTTATTACAATTGTGCCCTCGCCCGGAGGGTCCGAATAAATAGTACAGTTAGAATGAATACAAAATCCTAATTAATTATCAAATTAATCTAGGAAAGTAGGTAAATTAGCACGCAAATCCATGGACCTCCTCAGCTCTGTTCGAAATGATGAATGATGCATGCTTGAGTTGCCTTGCGCAGAAATCCATTATGATGCCCCAGTTTGCCTCTGTTTGCATTTGTTCTCAGAATATTGCGCAACGCTCCAGAAAGCCGCTGATTTCTGATTTACTGCAACAGAGAGCAACAAAGGGGCATGGTAAAGTATTTTCACATATGTATGTATGACTACTCTTCAGGGAGTGTAGTCCTCGATTCTCGTGCCACAAATTACGCATATCGATGCATGATGGCCGAGGAGTCGAATTGCACGACTCAATATGAAATGAATGCACATGAAAACACAACAAGACCTAAACTCCATTATGGGTAATCCGGAGTGTCGGCGACAGGGAATTAAGACACGTTCCGTCACTCGGAGTACGAAACGTACCTCGTTTCCCGTGCTTGGGCTAACTCCTATCCCAAACACGATGCAAATGAGATGGCATACACAATGGGACTAACATACAACCTATCATACGCAATGCTATGAAATGGCATACACAATGCTTTAATATGCGATCTAGCATACGCAATGCTATGGATCGAAATGGCATACACAATGCACGATGGACTTATACCAACATGAGTGGACCTCAGCCACAATCACATCAGTGGCCATGAGATGAAAATGAGAGAATCGAAATGCATGCACACATGCACGAATTCTAAGGACCGAACCTAAGGCATAAAATGCCACTCTACCAAAGCATGGCAAGCGATGAAAGATGGCATACAAACATGTAATTTCCAGCACTGAAACATGATGCTAAACGGTCCTAAAACATGAAAATATGGCACCCGATGCATGAAATAAGCCCCGAAACTCAAAGCTAGGCACATGTATTGAATTATAACTATGCAAAGAAAGCATTATTTGGCCATGAAGTATAAAGACAGAGCCAAGGAAGTCCCAAAACATGCATATTTCTAGTTTAAAGCATGGCCAAAAAGTGCTAACATGATGGACAAAAATAGCATGCAAATTTGGCTAGCAAGCATGGTTTACATGGCATGTATATGAAACATATGAGAACTCATCAAACCAGCCAAAAACAGTGAATAAAACATGACAAAATATGCCTAAATAGCCACTGAAATGCAACAAATGCATGCAAAAATGATGAGCTCCTTTAGAGGGCCATACAAGGGGTTATTAAGCACATACAAGATAGACATGTAACATGGCAAAACCACCTCTAGAAATGAGTTATGATAGCCCTAAAACCCACAAAATAGGCCCTGAAATCAGTCTCGGAAACATGCAGAGAAAGGCCCCTTTGAAAGGCCTTGAATGTGATTGCTCTATATATGCATCATAGACATAAAATATGAAAAAATAGGCTCTTGACAGAGCTTAGGCAGATCTTAAAACCCTCAGAATGAGGCCTGAAACATGACTTCAATGCATGCAAAATAGGGTCCCTTTGAAAGGTCAACCATGCTAGTAAAGAGAACAATGGGTGAGAGGGTCACCCCTCTCTGATTTTGGAGCTCAAAGATACATCAAGGGCACTGAAAATCCACTAGATTTCAATGGCTAAAAGGCCAAATCAAGGCCAATGCAAGTGCTCACATGCATAGCTCAAAACATGAGGAAATAAGGCATGAAAGGGGGTAGATAACCCCCAAAAAAAAAAGTATCTTAAAAAAACATGTTTATGAGCTGAAAAGGAAACTTTTTCTAATTTATGACAAATATTGAAAATGCTCACAAGTAGGACAAAAATATGATGCAAAATAGGCCTACGAAGAGGGATAAAGCATACAAGGATCTAGGAGACCTCAACCAGAAAAGTTTCCTCAATCAATATTCAAGAGGAGCTCAAAATATGACACTTTTTAGTTTATGACAAAGTCCATAAATATTTTCAAGTAAGGCTAATCAATGGAGCAAAAAAATACAAGTTTAAGGGAAATAGGTGCTTACCCTTGAAAAGCAGCAAAGCTGGAGCTTTTGGACCAAGTTGGTGAACCTTCAACCCTTGCAAATCAGTCCCAAAGTGATGGAATGGATGGAGGAGGTGTTGTGCTAAGGGTTGGTGTGCAAATGGTGCAAGAATATTAGGGTTTGGAAGCTCAAGTGTAGAGATATAGAGGGAGAGAGAGTTGTAAGCCTTCAAAGGGGTTTAACCCTTGCAATGGAAGATCAGCCTCTCCTTTATAGAGGAGAGGCTCCAAAATATCTTAAAGTGGCTTCACATATCCTCCATACACGTGTATGGAGGATGGTCCAATTGCCTCACAACTGGCACAGCTGTGATGCATTCAAAGAGGGCAAAAAGCAAGAAGCAGGCTGGCCAGTTCAAGTGGCCGGCCGGCCACTCCCCCTGGTCGGCCGGCCAAGGGTCAAAATGTTCAAGAAGAATTTCTGACCGGCCACCCCAAAAAGGTGGCCTCCCAGATGAGTGTAACACAGCTAGATAGTGAAAAACTAGAAAATGTGACCCAAGAGAGAGAAAAATTAGCTTTTTAGCAAGGTTCAAAAGGGTCAAGGTGAATTAATGGTTAGCCTACCCATATTGGTAGCCTCCCATATGAGCCAATACAATGGTGGTATGAAAAGCTAGAAATTGTGGCTCAAAAGTGAGAAAAACCAGCTTTCTGTAAGAAAAACCGACTTTTGGAGAGAGAAAAAGAGAAAATTGGTTTTTCAAGGGAAAAGGTGGCCTCCCACTATCCTACCACCTCCCTAACAATGAAAATAGGGTCCCTACCAAAAATGGACCAAGATGGATGCAAAACGAGGGTTCGAGGGCCAAAACGCGCAGTCTGGAGCCCCAAAAATAGGCTGTCAGGCACCGGAAGTGGCGTATGACCACGAAGGTTGTCTCCCGGGCCACAGTGTCCCTCTAAAGGGAGAAAACAAGTTGTGTGACTAAAACCGGAGCAAACGGAGGTAGTTAAGCGGTCCCGAACCGAGACACACGGCTGACGGCTCTGAAAACTGGAAACTGGGCTCTAAACGGGAAAAATAGCCTACGACCACGAAACGTAGCCTACGGCCACTGAGAGATGGTCTACGAGACCTCTCCCTCCCTTCGAAAAGAGAAAATAGGACATGGTTCGCAAACTAAGGCAAAGCATAAAAGAGTCCCGAAGTCCGGAAGCAAGGCTCGCAGCCAAGACTCTGAAACCTCAGAACGAGCACAAAATGCAACATCACCGAGCGCTCAACTGGTGATGTCTAAGTCTTAAGGTCGGTCAAAAATGGGGTGTCTACAGTTGCCCTTCTTTGACAGAACTCGGAAGTTATACGTGACAAGAGTGAATGTTAAAGCCCAGAGACGACCCATTTTTGACAAGGCCGAAGACTTAGACAAACAGACAAGATAACACAGATGTGCCCGCAGGCAGGGGGCAAGATGCAAAATGATATGCACAAAGCCGGACATAACTCATGATCCTGCAAAGCAGCAAGCTGTAATGAAGCACACACGCAACAGTTTTAAGCAAGAATGCAAAGCAACAACTATATTTCATGCAGTTTAAGAATGCGAAGAATTATTCAATTCTCACTGCGAATACAGTGTGCATGTGTGATAGATACACAAAGCGAATGTGTGATAGATACACAAAGTGAGTAAACATGTGTGATAGATACACAAAGGGTGAACACAAGGTGTGATAGATGCACTTAGTGAGCAAAGTGTGATGGATACACAAAAGGTGAACACGAAGTGTGATAGATGCACTTAGTGAACAAGGATGATGGATACATTAAAAGTGAACACGAAATGTAATAGATGCACTTAGTGAACAAGTATGATAGATACACTAAAGGTGAGCACAAAGTGTGATAGATGCACTTAGTGAACAAGTGTGATGGATACACAAAAGGTGAACACGAAGTGTGATAGATGCACTTAGTGAGCAAGTATGATGGATACACTGAATGTGAACACGAAGAGTGATAGATGCACTTAGTGAACAAGTGTGATGGATACACAAAAGGTGAACACAAAGTGTGATAGATGCACTTAGTGAACAAGTGTATGATAGATACACTAAAGGTGAGCACAAAGTGTGATAGATGCACTTAGTGAACAAGTGTGATGGATACACAAAAGGTGAACACGAAGTGTGATAGATGCACTATGTGAACAGCGTATGATAGATACACTGAATGTGAACACAAAGTGTGATAGATGCACTTAGTGAACAGAGTATGATTGATATATTAAATGTGAAGTGTGATTGATACACAAAACGAGAATGTGCGTGATAGATACAAAAAATGAGAATATGCGTGATAGATACAGAAAATGAGAATGTGTGTGATAGATACACAAAATGAGAGTGTGCTTGATATACTAAGTGAGGAGAGTGTGATTGATACACTAAATAAATGAAGTGTGATTGATACACTAAATAAATGAAGTGTGATCGATACACTAAATAAATAAGAGTGTAATTGATACACTGAATGAAGTGTGATTGATACACTAAATAAATGAGAGTGTAATTGATACACTAAGTGAATGAAGTGTGATTGATACACTAAAGTAAATGAAGTGTGATGGATACACAAAAGTAAATGAAAAAAGTGTGATTGATACACTAAAATAAATGAAGAAAGTATGATAGATACACAAAAGTAAATGAAGTGTGATTGATACACTAAATAAATGATCTTAAACGGAACTTCTTTGAATGAACCGTACAGACAATATCGTGCATGAACGGGAAAGAAATTTGATAGGCACAATGCATTACAATGCACGATGCTTAAGGAAAGCAATAAATGGACAAAGCAGCGCTTTTAGAAAGCACCTCATGAGGTGAGTGGCGGTGAACCACTCTTCTCCGATGGGGATCTCCCTTTGTGCTCTTCGAACACTTTACCTTCAAATCACAGTAAAAAGGTTCTGAAATGCTAACAAGGGTTCTTCACGTAGAACACTTTGGATGTTGCCTTTCTTCCTGATCATTTTCACAACTTTCCCTATTCTCCAACGAGGTGACAGACTAGGTTGGTTCAGTATCCAGAATTGAGGTGCATACACGCTATCTCAACCTATGGGACTTCCATACAGATTTCAAGCCGAGGATATGCCTCTGGGTATTTAAACCAGACTTTAGCCTCGAAAATCCTGAACTTTTGCGTTCTAGGCAACAACCATTCGAACTCTAGTTTCCACCGTCGCAGTTGGTGTCCTAGGAACTCATTGCAAACATGGCCATGATGCCTCTGGCAGGGAATGGTACTCAGGGAGAGCACTTTTGATCGCCATTCTGGCTTGAAGCAGACTTGATCTTGAGCTTGAGGTAGAGGCACACTCATACTTCGGAGCATTGGCAAGACCTGAAGAGGTACACATGAAATGTAGTCTCGGAACTTACTGAAGTTGAAACAAACTCAAATGCTCGACATTTTCCGTCTTTTCTTTTGCTTTGTAGTCTGGAACCCATATAGCTTCAAATAGGTCCTGGTTTTACTGTTCCCACATAACCTGGGTTGAATCCTGCGGTTTTACGAAAGAACGAATCTTGTTTTGCACAGATACGGAGAACGGCACGGCACTCTGAGCACAAAACGATTTTTGAAAGTGAGAGGAGTTCTCAATTGGGTATCGAGCCTACAACTGACCACAGTCAAAACGACTCAACAACAAAAAACAAAAGGTAAACAACCTAAACACAAACACATACACTTGAAACGACTCAAAACAAGAATCGAAACAAACAAAAAACAAGAGACACGACACACAGACGTGTTACAAAGATGAGAGACCTCTCAGTTCGCGAGGAGCCAGTTTCTCCACGTATTGTTTCCCACCCTTTCCCATTTGTGATTCTCACATCATTCTGGCACTCAATCTCTATTTTTCTGAAAAAGCCCTTTTTCTCACTTTTTCTCTCATCGCACATTTCTCTATTCTTCAATCTCTCATTTTTCATCCCTCCCTTGGGTGATTGATGGATGAACAGGAAGTTGCGGGCTCATGCCCCTAGCATTCTAATAGATTCTCTTTCTTCTGCTCACAACAGTGAGTTTCTCCCACAGAGGGGTTGTGCTACAACAGGATGTGTAGCAAATCTGCAGCTAACATCGGTTGATGATGCTCTGCTGGGGAGTTTGGACGTGACCAGATCTGCCTGGATGAGGGAGTGGAATATCTTGATCCATTCCAGTTCGTGCTTCGCACTTGGCTCGATACCTCGCTGCTTGGAGGATGAGAGAGCTTTCAGCCCTTTTCTGATCAGCTTCAGTGGTGCCCCTTTCTGGCAGATAGAGTGCCCTTTCTAGCAAGTGTGTTGACAATGGGCAAAAGACAGAACACCTGACTCAATCATGCTGTAGACACCCCATTTTTGACCGACCTTAAGACTCAGACATCACCGATTGAGTTCTTGGTGATGTTGCACATCGCGCTCGTTCAGAAGTTTCAGAGTCGCGGCCGTGAGCCCTGCCTCCGAACTTCCGAACTCTCTTCTTTGTCTTGCCTCGGTTTGTGAACCAGACTCGGTTTTCTCTGTTTCTTTTCCTAAGGGGAGGGAGAGGTCCCGTAGACCATCTCTCAGTGGCCGTGGGCTACGTTTTGTGGCCGCAGGCCATTTTGCCCATTTCGGAGTCCGATTTCCGGTTTTTCGGGACCGTTGGCCGTGTGCCTTGGTTCGGGACCGCTTAACCATCTCCATTTGATCTGATTTTTGGCATACATCTTATTTTCTCCCTTTCAAGGGACACTGGGGCCTGAGAAACCCACTTCGTGGCCGAACGCCACTTTCGGTGCTTGGCAGCCCATTTTCGGGACCCCGAACTGCGTGTTTTGGCCCCCGAGCATTCGTTTTGCATTGCTTTTCGTTCATTTTTGGCAGGTGCCTCTGTTTCATCACCAGGGAGGTCACTGGAGGGTGGGAGGCCAGCAATTATCTTAGCAACCAGTTATATTCCATTTTCGCCCTCCGACGCCCGTTTTTCGCGCTTCCGAGCCAATGTTGAACACCTTGGGGCCACTTTCTTCAACCCCAAACCACATATTTGTGATGTACACACATGGGAGGACCCTAAAAGTTTATGGCCGGCCACTAATGTTTCTTGACCCTTTTGAACCCCTCCTTCCGAACCAATGTTGAACACCTTGGGGCCACTTTCTTCAACCCCAAACCACATATTTGTGATGTACACACGTGGGAGGACCCTAAAAGTTTATGGCCGGCCATTAATTCCATTTGAACCTTTTGAACCCCTCCTCAAAATGGCTTGTTCTCTCTCCTGTTTCAGAGTTTCCAAATTCGAACCACAGGGTTGTGATGAGAAGGCATGGGAGGACACAATTATGTGGTGGCCGGCCACTATTTCTAGTTGACCTTTTTGACCGGCTAGGGGAGGTGGCCGGCCGGCCACATCCAAGTCCAAAAACCAGCCAGCCTTAATCCATGCAACACACACTTTACAGCTGTGTAGCTTCTTCCCCCAGAAAAGATCTGTATCCGGGGGATATTTTGTGGGGAAAAGTCTTGGTCCTTTTCCCCCATCCTTTCCTTCCATGCTCCCCCTCCTTTTGGTCCATATAACCAGCAGGCAACATTGTTCTGGGAGGTTGGAAAAATTCATCTTCAAACTTGCATACAAAAATCTCTCTCTATCCCTCTCTTTCAAGCAAGAAACTCCAAGCCCTACACCACCATTTCTTCTACAACACCAAGCTCCACCACCACCACTCCATTTCCAGCAGAAAGGAGGTGTTCTCCAAGGCCTAAGGGAACCACAAACTCAAGCCAAGAGGCAACCAAAGTCAAGCCTTCAAGGGTAAGTAGTGTTCTTCCTTTTTTGAGCTTATTTTGGTATCTTTCCTTAGCCATACATGCTTATTGATTTGAGCTCCGACCAAAACTGAAAAGGCCATTTTTTTGAGCTCATTTTCTTGTTTCATTAAGGGCTCAACCCTGTTTGAGCCCTCCATATTGCACTTGCTTCAATACCCCTCCTTGGTCCCCTTTTCTTGCATGCTTTGGCAGCCTATCATGCTTCTGTTTTTGGTCTTTTTACAGGCCTAGAAATAGTCTAATTTTGATCTTCTTAACATGTTTCATTAAGGGTCTTTGGCTTTTTGGTGAATGCTTTGCATACTTTGTGTTATAGCCACCTTTTGAGCCTCATTTTGCATTGCATTTCTAGCATGTTTGTATACTGTTTTGGGGTTTTTACAGTTCTGTAAATATGCTTATTTTTGGTCCCTCTTCAATGTTGTAGAAGGGAATTTTTCAGTTTGGGCTGTGCATATACCACTTGCCTCTTTGGCCACCTTTTGGCCCTTTTTCTTGCATAAGAGCTTAGCCATATCTATGTTTGTTTTTAGGGTTTTTACAGTTCTGTAAAGTAGCTTATTTTTGGCCCCTCTTCAATGTTGTTGAAGGGTCCTAACCTATTTGGAGTTAGCAGCTGTGAGTTGCTTCATAATCTCATGTTTAGGGCCATTTTTGCATGCCATTGTTGCCCTATCTTTGCTTGCTTTTTGGCCATGATTTGTACTGTAGAAATGCTTATCTTGAGGCTTCCTTGCTTCTGTATTTTCATCTCGTGTACCAATTATGCATGCTTTGTATAGCTGTAGTTCATTCTATGCGCCTAATTTTGCATTTCGGGAGAGATTCCATGCATCGGGTGTGTTTTCGCCTCATTTCGGGACTGTTTTCCCCCACTTTTCATTGCTGAAAATCCATTAGCATGTTTGCATATCATTTCCATGCCATTGCATTGCATATACCATTGCCTCGGTTTGCGTGCCCGTGTGCACGCATTTCGAGGCACTTCATTTTCATCCACCGGCCTCTTATGTGAGTGTGGCTGAGGCTCTCTCATGTTAGTGTAAGTCCATGTTGCATTCTATATGCCATTTTAGTCCTATTGCATTGCGTATGCCATTGCCTCAATTTGCGTGCCCGTGTGCACGCATTTCAAGGCACTCCATTTTCATCCATCGGCCTCTTATGTGAGTGTAGTTGAGGCTCTCTCATGTTAGTATAAGCCCATATCCTATTTCCATGACATTTGCTTTGCGTATGTCATTTTCTTGGTTTGCGTGCCCGTGTGCACGCATTTCGAGGCATCTCATTTTTACAGCATAGTGCATACTAGGTTGTATCTTAGATCGCATTCTGTCATTTTCTCGATTTGCGTGCCCGTGTGCACGCATTTCGAGGTATCTCATTTTCATAGTATTGTGTATGTTAGGATTGTATCTTAGTTGCATTTTATGCATGTCATGCATATTACATCGTGTTCGGAATAGGAGTTAGCCCGGGCATGGGAAACGAGGTGCGTTTCGTACTCCGAGTGACGGAACGTATCTCATTTCCCCAGTCACCGACACTCCGGATCATCCATGATGGAGTTAGGTTTTTGTTGTGTTTATACGTGCATTCATTCTATATTAAGTTGCACATTTCGACTCCTTGGCCATCATGCATCGATATACGTGATTGGTGGTACGAGGATCGAGGCATGCATATATTTGTGAAAATACATTGCTATGTCCCTTTCCTGCTCTCTGTTGCAGCAAATGAAGAATCAGCAAACTTCCGGAGTTTGGCACGCGTTTCAAGAATAACTGCTAAACAGAGGCTAATTGCTTCTGGTCGCTCGAGTGACGACCCCTTCACTCAAGCAAGGACTACGTATATCAGTTCGCAGCAGAGCATTTTTGTATCATTTTGTGCACTTCTTCTCACTCAAAACCCTAGATCAGCTGTCTCTCTCTCTAAAATACCCTTTCTCTCTACAAATACTCTTGATCTAGAGTTCTTCTACCCTACTTTCGTTTAAATATGCTTATTTTTGGTCCCTCTTCAATGTTGTAGAAGGGAATTTTCAGTTTGGGCTGTGCATATACCACTTGCCTCTTTGGCCACCTTTTGGCCCTTTTTCTTGCATAAGAGCTTAGCATATCTATGTTGTTTTTAGGTTTTTACAGTTCTGTAAAGTAGCTATTTTCCAATGTTGTTGAAGGGTCCTAACCTATTTGGATTAGCAGCTGTGAGTTGCTTCATAATCTCATGTTAGGCCATTTTGCATGCCATTGTTGCCCTATCTTTGCTTGCTTTTTGGCCATGATTTGTACTGTAGAAATGCTTATCTTGAGGCTTCCTTGCTTCTGTATTTTCATCTCGTGTACCAATTATGCATGCTTTGTATAGCTGTAGTCATTCTATGCGCCTAATTTTGCATTTCGGGAGAGATTCCATGCATCGGGTGTGTTTTCGCCTCATTTCGGGACTGTTTTCCCCCACTTTTCATTGCTGAAATCCATTAGCATGTTTGCATATCATTTCCATGCCATTGCATTGCATATACCATTGCCTCGGTTTGCGTGCCCGTGTGCACGCATTTCGAGGCACTTCATTTTCATCCACCGGCCTCTTATGTGAGTGTGGCTGAGGCTCTCTCATGTTAGTGTAAGTCCATGTTGCATTCTATATGCCATTTTAGTCCTATTGCATTGCGTATGCCATTGCCTCAATTTGCGTGCCGTGTGCACGCATTTCAAGGCACTCCATTTTCATCCATCGGCCTCTTATGTGAGTTAGTTGAGGCTCTCTCATGTTAGTATAAGCCCATATCCTATTTCCATGACATTTGCTTTGCGTATGTCATTTTCTTGGTTTGCGTGCCCGTGTGCACGCATTTCGAGGCATCTCATTTTTACAGCATAGTGCATACTAGGTTGTATCTTAGATCGCATTCTGTCATTTTTCTCGATTTGCGTGCCCGTGTGCACGCATTTCGAGGTATCTCATTTTCATAGTATTGTGTATGTTAGGATTGTATCTTAGTTGCATTTTATGCATGTCATGCATATTACATCTGTTTCGGAATAGGAGTTAGCCCGGGCATGGGAAACGAGGTGCGTTTCGTACTCCGAGTGACGGAACGTATCTCATTTCCCCAGTCACCGACACTCCGGATCACCCATGATGGAGTTAGGTTTTTGTTGTGTTTATACGTGCATTCATTCTATATTAAGTTGCACATTTCGACTCCTTGGCCATCAGCATCGATATACGTGATTGGTGGTACGAGGTCGAGGCATGCATATATTTGTGAAAATACATTGCTATGTCCCTTTCCTGCTCTCTGTTGCAGCTGAAAGAATCAGCAAACTTCCGGAGTTTGGCACGCGTTTCAAGAATAACTGCTAAACAGAGGCTAATCGGGGCATCCCAGTGGATTTCCGCGCAAGACAACCCGGACATGCATCATCCATCAGAAGCAAGGCAGTCCCTGGCTTGCATGCCAGTTTTATTTATTTTCTTAGTTGATTTGTTAATTAATTAGGAATTTGTATATTATTTGGACTGTAATATTCTTTTATTTGGGACTGTATATTTATTCGGACCCTCCGTGCGAGGGCACAACTGTAATAAGTGTGCGTGTGTGTGTTGTATGTCTTCCAACCCCCGTCTTTCCTCTCTTTTATTATCCGCTTTTGATGGTTAGATTAGGGCATGTTTAAATTAGCATACAGTATGATAGCACGTTTGCATCATTCATCTATTTTGCATGCACCGGGCTCGGCGCATCATTCTAACTGCATTGTACTTTCAATTCCAAATTGAATACATGTTAGTTGTAGCTTTTCATATGCCATGTTTAGAATAGCCGAGCCTGCTATAGTTTGCATTTTTGCATGTGTTGCATTAGGCATTTCTGTATATTTAGGATCATGCATGATTTCTAATGAATGTCTGTTTTGGCTTGGAGTACTCGGTAAGGTTTTATGCTTTAGCATCCTTGCGTGCGTGTGAGTGAATGCCATGAATAGCGTGCTTACCATGAGGCTAATTGCTTATGTGATATAACTGCCTGAATGCCTGTGGGTGAAGGTGGGTTATTTGGATTGGAATATCATCAACTGTTTGTTTTAAGCCCACTAGATAGTGGCAAAACCATCTTTTCTAAGCCCACCCGAGGGTGGCAAAATCTGCATTTTAAGCCTACTTGCGAGTAGCAAACCATCTTTCAAATAAACAAGCATGAAATGTTTTGTTCCAATTCGGGCAATCCAGTCTATACTTGTATGCTGTGCGCATCACATAGTAACCTGGCTAATAAACTGGAATAGAGACATACAATGTTTTCAAAAATAGATATCATGGTTAGTAGAGGCCGATCTTTGATCGGGCGAGCGGGGTGCTCACGAAGTGACCTTCCCCAATCGTACCCAAGTTCCGAGCCGAGGCAACTTTGGTGATGACGGACACGTGGCCTTTGGCACCGAGTCAGGGTTTCCTAAATTTCCCATTAAAAAACATTTAGGTGGTGACTCTGTATCTGGCAAAGCAGTCCATGTTTGCACTTTTTCAAAATCTGTTTTCTCAAAACGATTTGCCGGATTGGAC
>NW_021026203.1:2457307-2515827 GCF_004153795.1 Camellia sinensis
ATTCTTTGGTTCAGATTTAGAACCGTGACAATTTGAGAGTCCTGAGCTGTAGTGACCCCAAAATGAACGGAACGGGAGCTCGTTCCTCCCGGGGCGTTCGGGGACGTCTACACATGCCCCTAGTTTATTATTTTGACCATTTTTTGTCTTTGGCTTTCTGTTAAAACAATTTTGACCAAGATGAGAGTTAGATAAACATGCTTGTTCAATTTTTGATTTGAAATCATGCAAGTCAGGCTATGAGCACTGAAAATTTTCCTTTTTTGGGTCCAAGAAATAGTCCAGTTTTACAAGAATGGAATAATTTTCGAGAGAATTAGTCAACCTTATTAAAAATTCTTAAACACTATTTTTGCAAACGGCCACTGCTTAACAAGCACGGAACCTACTCTCGAGATGTACAACCTCAGATCCGAAGGAGAATTGCCCCTTGTCTAAACGACACTGCATGGCAACAGAAAGTTGCCCCTTGTTTGAATGGCACTGTAGCGCGCTGTATGGCAACAGAAAGTTGCCCCTTGTTTGAATAACACCGCAGCGCACTGTAACCAGTTTTCAAGGTAACGATCACAACTGAACTCTCGGATACAGAGAAGACAACGATGATTAGAACCATTACATGGATACAATCGAATTTGAAGTGTTTTACGGCTGGACTTCAAAATGAAGTTTCCTACGTATCCCAAAGATGGGAATCAAGCCTTGCATTGTTCGGGGTTAAGGTACACTCGGGTATTAACCTCTCCTTTTACGCTCTAACTTTTGCCAAGGCCGCCCTTTCTGGGTTTTCAACCTTGCGAGCTTTATTTTTCTTTTCTTTTCAATTCTTCTCTTTTTTTCATTTTTTTTGTCTTTTTTTTTTCAAATCTTTTCATCTTTTCATCTTTTCTCTTCTCTTTTCTTTTGCATTTTTTCTCTTTTTTTTTGTATTTTTCTCTTGCTCTAACTTTTGCCTGGGTCGCCCTTCCGGGTTTTTGACCCAGCAAGCCTCTCAAAGTTTAAAAGTGTAACAAGTCCATGCCAAATGGTTTTAGGGTTTTGAAGCCATCCGTATCCAAGAGAGTGGCCACTGTTTGCTGATGATGTAGATGTCCATTTGGGGGGTGAATTTGCCCCTAGTGTTGTGGATAGGAACTCAGTTGTTCTTCAGCAATGCTTTCTTCTTTCCTCCCTTCTGGGATTTGGCATTCTTGCCGTTCTTCATCTTTGACTCTTCGAGCACATTTGAAATTCTTTTGCCCCTAGTTCAAGGGGCACTTTTGATTGAGCTTTGCAAGCTTCCTTTGATCACAACTGATCTTCTTGATCTGACTTTGGTGCCTCTTGTTCAAGGGCTGCTTTAAATCTGGCCACACAGGCCTCATGTTGATGGTTGACCATTGATCATTCTGATCCCAAGTTCAAGGTTTTGAGAGCAAAGGGGTTGAATCTTGAGGCTGAGAGCGATCCTAGGCTGCACAATCTCAAGAGCGATTCCGCACAAGTTTTCGCAAGACCGCGCAAAATATTTTGTTTTTGAAATTTTTTAAGAAAGCGACAAATCGCTGACGCTGAAGATAGTGTAGAACCAATCTGGATCAAGCTAGGGTCCTTCTCAGTGCTCATATTAACAAACATGATTTTATTTATTAAGGGCTTAGCATGCCTCTCTTTCTCTCAATTGATCAAACTTTACAAAACCCGAGGAATTCCTCCCTCTTTGTTTTCACCGCAGTATTCAAAAAGTTTTGAAAAACTTAGGTCAATGCAACAATTTTAAGGCGCAGAAGAGCAGGTGAAAAGTACTGCCGCTTTATTCAAACTTTCTGGCACAACTGGCGTAAGGCAGAAACAAACACAAGAGTGTGAAAATCACTGCTGTTTCATTCGAAATCTGTTGGCACAACTGGCTCCCCGGCAGAAATAGACTCAAAAGAAAACAAAAGGACAAACACAAAACAAAATAGTGATATCCGAAGTAACACCCCTGGAATCACCCGACTTCTGTACAACAGGACTGACTCGATACAACAAGACAGACCCTTAATAAAAAAAGACTGACTCAAAACAAAGAGACAGACCCAAAACAAAACCACAGAACTGACTCAACAGCCAAGTTAGAAGCTACAAAAACAAACATTTGTAAATGCTTAAAACAGTGTGTGCCACACGCCACGTCTGGAGTAAACTGAGTGCCGCCCGCAGGTGGTTCATCCCCTGATCACATATTCGCACTATCCCCCAAGTTCACTGATCCAGTGGCGATAGACCTTGCTGAGCTGGTGCGGCGATGACGTTATTGTCAAACAGATCCTGTACATCATGGCGCAGACGAAAGCAACTGTCAGTGTCATGACTGGTTTGTTGATGGTAGGCGCAATACTTAGTCTGGTCATGCTTTGGAGGGATAGGATCGGGTAGAGGCCGTTGTTCCAATGGTTTCAGATATCCCTTCCGAAGTAAGGCCTCTAGAGCCTCTGACAAATGCATATAAAGTGGGGTAAAAACTCTATTGACTCGAGGTGGATATTTGGTTTTTTGTGAGCTACTTCCGGATGCACCAGTGAATGGAGTAGCTGTTTTTGATGCGGTGGTGGTAACCATGCCCACTTTAGAAGATCTTGCAGCTGCATCACCACTGGTGGTCGCATTTGAACTGCGGGAAAACGCCTTCCTGGGCTGCTTTTTCTCTTGGTCAAGAAGGCCCTGCTTCATAGCGTCCTCGATCTGTACTCCCATCTCATGTAAGTCTGAAAAGGTGGGGAAGGGGAGAACAATCATTTTCTGCATAAGCTTGGGCTGGAGATTGCGCACAATCATCCGAATTTGATCTTTGTCAGTGGGCCTAAGGGTCATCATTGAGGCCTTGGCCCTCCAGCGGGCTACGAAATCAGAAAAACTCTCCTTAGGTTCTTGCCTTGTTGTCTTAAGATCAGGGGTTGTGACCTCGATTTGCGTGTTATAGGAGTACTGCGCAACGAAGGCCTCGGCCATCTCATCCCAGTTTCGTTTGACATCGTCTTTTAATTTTGCATACCAGAAAGCGGCCACACCCGACAGGGTTCGGCCGAATAAAGAAAGTTCTGTAGTCTGGTGAGGCCCATCGACCTTAATATGTCTGAAAACAGCCATAAGTGCACCATGGGATCCCCGGACCCGTCAAAGCGGTCAATATGTGGCATTTTAAAGCGGTCTGGCAGCATCACGGCCGCATCGGTATACCCATCCTCAATGTCCGGGATGGACTTGACGCCTTGAGATTTCTTGAACAGCTTTTCAAGCTTGCTCACCTTCAATGTTGTGGGGTCCACCTCAGACTCAAAGGGAGAATCCAGCAGGTTGGTGGGTGTTTTGGATAATTGGGGTAAGATTGGGGGCGGAGTCGGTCCTGTCGAAATGCCTGTATCTCCCTGGACATTTGGTGCCTCCCCGGGTGCTGGAACTCTTGGTGAGAGAGGGGCTTGGCGTGAAGTAGATGCTCTGGTTTGCTATTGCATCCTGGTGATTAGCTCAGCCTGCTAGGCCATGATCGTAGCCTGTTGTTTGGCAAATTTCGTCTGGCGAGCAGCGTCTTGCTGCATGAGTTTCATACTTTCTTGAAATTAACGCATCATTTCCTCCATCCCTGCCATGTTCTGCTATTTCGGTTGACTAACTGGTATATCTATCTCTGTGATAAAAGCTGAGGCCTTAGCCTGACTATTCACTGGTAGGGTGGATAAGGGCCACTGATCTGGTAACTGCTAACCGGTGATCTGTGCCTAACTGGCCCCTTTTACCCTGCCTTTGGCAAAGGAACACTGATTGCCCTTGAATTGAATCTCTGACCCAACAAAGTCTATCAACATAAGTCCGATGAATCCGAGGGATCTCAGAGCCTTTTAAAGCTATGGTTCCAAGACTACCTAGCAAAAGAGAAAACATGTAGCATCTCAGCCTGATTTCACCAAAACAGATATGAGCAGCTGAATAACTGTGCTCTCTACTAAATTCTGTCCAAGATTCTGCCTGTAAATTGATACCCTCAGGTCAAACTGATTCTCCACATACTGATGCCCTCAGGCCTGATACCCAGACTTGCAAACTGATATACACAGCCCTGTAGAGACACACTCTGACAGCACATAGCAGGCAAATGAGAGCCAAAACACCCCTATGTTGGGATAGGGTTTCCCTGTCCTATTTTGTCAGGAGGTAGGGTTTCACTACGCACGCAGCGGTTTAAAACAACCTATGATCGGGTAAGCAACCTGTCCTAGTTTGGAATGGTCACTATGGATTCTGATATGCACTAGGTCGAATGGTCAAAAGGGTGCCTCGGTAAAACCGGGATTTGTGTTCCCGTCATGGCAGAACCCGCAACCGGTCAGCCTTATGGCACGCTTCTCGAAGCGAGCCTCCGGCAAATCGTTCTGGAATAGCATACGGCAAACACGGTGTCCTAGGCGCACCAATGCACATACAATGCAAAGAAACACACAAGTGTAGTCAAAACAAGATATCATGAGTTCGAGTCAAGTTCTCTAACTCCTCAGTACAGTCGCCAGAAACTGTAGACGTCCCTGAATGTCCCGGGAGGGAGATCCCGTTTTGTTCATATGGGCTTACTACAGTTCGGACTCAAAAGTTCCGGTCCTGTATCTAATCTCGTGGAGTGCAATGCAAGACCGATGAGTCATCAAAGAGTCTAAATCTGGCAAATCGTTTTGGAAAACATATTTTTTTTAGAAAGAAGTGCCAAACATGGACTGCTTTGCCAGATACAGAGTCGCCACCTAAATATTTATTTTGGGGGGATTTAGGAAACCCTGACTCGTTGCCTAAGGCCACGTGTCCGTCATCACCAAAGTTGCCTCGGCTCTGGAACTTGGGTACGATTGGGGAAGGTCACTTCGTGAGCACCCCCGCTCGCCCGATCAAAGATCGGCCTCTACTAACCATGATATCTAGTTTTGAAAATATTGTGCGTTCTTATTCCGGTTATTAGCCTAGATTTGCTATGTGATGCGCACAGCATACAAGTATAGACTGGATCGCCTGAATTGGAACGAAACATCTCATGTTTGTTTTGAAAACGGTTTGCTACTCGCAAGTAGGCGAAAATGTGGATTTGCCACCCTTAGGTGGGCTTAGAAAACATGGTTTTGCCACTATCTAGTGGGTTTAAAACTCGCAGTCGATGAGTTGTTCCAATCCAAATAACCCAACCTTCACCCACAGGCATTCAGGCAGGTATATCATATAAGCAAATAGCCTCATGGCAAGCATGCTATCATGGTAGTCACTCACACGCGTGCAAGAATGCTAAAGCATAACTACTTACCGAGTACTCCAAGCCAAAACAGATGCTAATTAGAAATTCATGCATGGTCCTAACTATACAGAAATGCCTAATGCAACACATGCAAAATGCAACTAAGATAGGCTCGGCTATTCTAAAGATGGCATGTGAAATGCTACAACTAATAAGTATTCAACTCGAAATTGAAATACAAATGCAGTTAGTATGATGCGCTGAGCCCGGTGCATGCAAGACAGATGAATGAATGCAAACATGCTATCATACTGTATGCTAATTGAAACATGCCCTAATCTAACCATCATAAGCTGGTAAATAAAAGGGAGAAAGACGTGGGGTTGGAAGACATACATCACATGCACGCACACTTATTACAATTGTGCCCTCGCTCGGAGGGTCCGAATAAATAATATACAGTCCGAATAAATAGTACAGTCCAAATGAATACAAAATCCTAATTAATTAACAAATTAATCTAGGAAAGCAGGTAAATTAGCACGCAAATCCATGGACCTCCTCAGCTCTGTTTGAAATGATGAATGATGCATGCTTGAGTTGCCTTGCGCGGAAATCCATTACGATGCCCCAGTTTGCCTCTGTTTGCAATTGTTCTCAGAATATTACGCAACGCTCTAGAAGGCCGCTGATTTCTGATTTACTGCAACACAGAGCAACAAAGGGGCATGGCAAAGTATTTTCACATATGTATACATGACTACTCTTCAGGAAGTGTAGTCCTCGATCCTCGTACCACAAATCACGCATATCGATGCATGATGGCCGAGGAGTCGAATTGCACGACTCAATATGAATGAATGCACATGAAAACACAACAAGACCTAAACTCCATCATAGGTAATCCGGAGTGTCGGCGACAGGGAATTGAGACACGTTCTGTCACTCGGAGTACGAAACGTACCTCGTTTCCCATGGTTGGACTAACTCCTATCCCAAACACGATGCAAATGAGATGGCATACAACCTATCATACGCAATGTTATGAAATGGCATACACAATGCTCTCACATGCGACCTAGCATACGCAATGCTATGGACCGAAATGGCATACACAATGCACGATGGACTTATACCAACATGAGTGGACCTCAGCCACACTCACATCAGTGGCCATGAGATGAAAATGAGAGAATCGAAATGCATGCACACATGCACGAATTCCAAGGACCGAACCTAAGGCATAAAATGCCACTCTACCAAAGCATGGCAAGCGATGAAAGATGGCATACGAACATGTAATTTCCAGCACTAAAACATGATGCTAAATGGTCCCGAAACATGGAAATATGGCACCCGATGCATGAAATAAGCCCCGAAACTCAAAGCTAGGCACATGTATTGAATTATAACTATGCAAAGCAAGCATTATTTGGCCATGAAGTATAAAGACAGAGCCAAGGAAGTCCCAAAACATGCATATTTCTAGTTTAAAGCATGGCCAAAAAGTGCTAACATGATGGACAAAAATAGCATGCAAATTTGGCTAGCAAGCATGGTTTACATGGCATGTATGTGAAGCGTATGAGAACTCATCAAACTAGCCAAAAACAGTGAATAAAACATGACAAAATATGCCTAAATAGCCACTGAAATGCAACCAATGCATGCAAAAATGATGAGCTCCTTTAGAGGGCCATACAAGGGGTTATTAAGCACATACAAGATAGACATGTAGCATGGCAAAACCACATCTAGAAATGAGTTATGAAAACCCTAAAACCCACAAAATAGGCCCTGAAATCAGTCTCGGAAACATGCAGAGAAAGGCCCCTTTGAAAGGCCTTGAATGTGATTGCTCTATACATGCATCATAGACATAAAAATATGGAAAAATGGGCTCTTGACGAAGCTTAGGCAGACCTTCAAACCCTCAGAATGAGGCCTAAAACATGACTTCAATGCATGCAAAATAGGGTCCCTTTGAAAGGTCAACCATGCTAGTAAAGAGAACAATGGGTGAGAGGGTCACCCCTCTTTGATTTTGGAGCTCAAAGACACATCAAGGCCACTGTAAATCCACTAGATTTCAGTGGCTAAAAGGCCAAATCAAGGCCAATGCAAGTGCTCACATGCATAGCTCAAAACATGGGGAAATAAGGCATGAAAGGGGGTAGATGACCCCAAAAAGAAGAAGTATCTTAAATAAACATGTTTATGAGCTCAAAAGGAAACTTTTTCTAGTTTATGACAAATATTGAAAATGCTCACAAGTAGGACAAAAATATGATGCAAAATAGGCCTACGAAGAGGGATAAAGCATACAAGGATCTAGGAGACCTCAACCAGAAAAGTTTCCTTAATCAATATTCAATAGGAGCTCAAAATATGACACTTTTTAGTTTATGACAAAGTCCATAAATATTTTCAAGTAAGGCTAATCAATGGAGCAAAAAAATACAAGTTTAAGGGAAATAGGTGCTTACCCTTAAAGAGCAGCAAAGCTGGAGCTTTTGGACCAAGTTGGTGAACCTTCAACCCTTGCAAATCAGTCCCAAAGTGCTGGAATGGATGGAGGAGGTGTTGTGCTAAGGGTTGGTGTGCAAATGGTGCAAGAATATTAGGGTTTGGAAGCTCAAGTGTAGAGATATAGAGGGAGAGAGAGTTGTAAGCCTTCAAAGGGGTTCAACCCTTGCAATGGAAGATCAGCCTCTTCTTTATAGAGGAGAGGCTCCAAAATATCTTAAAGTGGCTTCACATATCCTCCATACACGTGTATGGAGGATGGTCCAATTGCCTCACAGCTGGCACAGCTGGGATGCATTCAGAGAGGGCAAAAAGCAAGAAGCAGGCCGGCCAGTTCAAGTAGCCGGCCGACCACTCCCCCTGGTCGGCCGACTAGGGGTCAAAAGGTTCAAGAAGAATTTCTGGCCGGTCACCCCAAAAAGGTGGCCTCCCAGATGAGTGTAACACAGTTGGATAGTGAAAAACCAGAAAATGTGACCCAAGAGAGAGAAAAACCAGCTTTTTAGCAAGGTTCAAAAGGTTCAAGGTGAATTACTGGTCGGCCTACCCATATTGGTGGCCTCCCAGATGAGCACAACATAATGGTGGTATGAAAAGCCAGAAATTGTGGCTCAAAAGTGAGAAAAACTAGCTTTCTGTCAGAAAAATCAGCTTTTGGAGAGAGAAAAAGAGAAAACTGGTTTTTCAGGAAAAAAGGTGGCCTCCCATCATCCTACCACCTCCCTAACAATGAAAATATGGTCCTTACCAAAAATGGACCAAGACGGATGTAAAACGAGGGTTCGGGGGCCAAAACGCGCAGTCTGGGACCCCGAAAACAAGCTATCAGGCACCGGAAGTGGCGTATGACCACGAAGGTGGTCTCCCAGGCCACAGTGTCCCTCTAAAGGGAGGAAACATGGTGTGTGCCTAAAATCGAAGCAAACAGAGGTAGTTAAGCGGTCCCGAACCGAGACACACGGCCGACGGGTGTGTGCCTAAAATCGGAGCAAACAGAGGTAGTTAAGCGGTCCCGAACCGAGACACACGGCCGACGGCTCCGAAAACCGGAAACTGGGCTCCAAATGGGAAAAATGGCCTACGACCACGAAACGTAGCCTACGGCCACTGAGAGATGGTCTACGAGACCTCTCCCTCCCTTCGGGAAGAGAAAATAGAGAAAACAGGACTTGGTTCAGAAACCGAGGCAAAGCACAAAAGAGCCCCGAAGTTCGGAGGCAAGGCTCGCAGCCGAGACTCTGAAACCTCAGAACGAGCACAAAATACAACATCACCGAGTGCTCAACTGGTGACGTCTGAGTCTTAAGGTCGGTCAAAAATGGGGTGTCTACACATACCAAGTATTACATCAGCAATGCCCATGTCCTTTATGTCAAAATGTTTATTCAACATTTTCTTGGTAGTTTTAATCATGTCATTATTACTACCAATGATGAGTATATCATCTACATAAAGTCATACAATGACATAACCTTTATCTGTGTTTTTAATATAAACACATTTGTCACACTCATTAATTTTAAATCCATTTGACATCATTGCCTTGTCAAATTTCTCATGCCATTGCTTTGGCGCTTGTTTTAAACCATATAATGATTTAACCAATTTACACACTTTCTTTTCTTTTCCTGGAACAGAAAACCCTTCTGGTTGTTCCATGTAAATTTCTTCATTTAACTCACCATTTAAGAAAGCAGTTTTAACATCTATTTGACGAATTTGTAGATTGTATAGAGATGCAATGGCAATTAGCATTCTAATAGATGTTATTCTAGTAACCGGTGAGTATGTGTCAAAGTAATCTAAACCTTCTTTTTGTCTAAAACCTTTGACTACAAGTCTTGCCTTGTATTTGTCTATTGATCCATCCGCTTTCAATTTTTTTTTGAAAATCTACTTATACCCAAGAGGTTTATAACCTGGTGGCAAATCCACCAATTTCCAAGTGTGATTTTGCAAAATGGATTCAATTTCACTGTTGACAACTTCTTTCCATAAAGGAGCTTCAGGACTGGACATAGCCTCTTTAAAAGTTAAAGGCTCATTTTCTAACAAAAATGTTAGAAAATCTGGACAAAAAGATTTTGAGGTTCTAGCACGTTTACTACGCCTAAGTTCTTCTTTCTCATTTTGGTCTAACTCTTGTTCTTGATCATGTTCTTGATCCTGACTAGTAATGGCATCATGAGATCTTTTATTGTTACTAATTTCCTGTCCAATCTTATTTGGAAATACATGTTCAAAGAATGATGCATTCTGAGACTCAATAATAGTATTTACATGCATTTTGGTATGTTCTGATTTATGAATCAAAAACCGATATGTACTACAATTCTTAGCATAACCAATGAAAATGCAATCAATGGTCTTAGGACCTATCTTAGTCTTTTTAGGACTAGGAATAGCCACTTTAGCCAAACACCCCCACACTTTTAAGTATTTGTTGGATGGTACTCTATCATGCCACATTTCATAAGGTGTTTGATTTAGTTTCTTTCGGGGTACTTTATTAAGTATATAATTAGCAGAAAGTATTGATTCCCCCCACAAGTTCTAAGGTAATCCAGAACTGATTAACATAGCATTCATCAATTCTTTTAAAGTTCTATTTTTCCTTTCAGCAATTCCATTTTGCTGAGGTAAGTAAGGAGCGGTGGTTTGATGAATTATTTCATGTTCTTTACAAAATTCACCAAAAGGTGATTCATATTCACCACCTCTATCACTTCTAAGTTTCTTGATTTTCTTACCAAGTTGATTTTCAACTTCATTCTTATATTGAATGAAAGTTTCCAAAGCTTCATCCTTGGTTCGAATTAAATAAACATAATTATATCTAGTATAGTCATCTATAAAAGTGATAACATACTTTTTCCCACCTCTGGTTTGAATTGATTTAAAATCACAAATGTCATTATGAATTAATTCAAGTGGTTCCGTATTTCTTTCAATTGAATAAAAAAGAGTTTTAGATAATTTTGCCTCAACACAAATTTCACATTTATGATTTGAATCAATATCAAATTTAGGTAAACATTCCATATTAATTAATCTACGTATAGATCCACAATTAACATGTCCTAGTCTACCATGCCATAAATTTGAAGACTCAAGCAAGTAAGAAGAAGATGTATTATTATTAATAATTGAGGGTACAACGGTCATTACATTTAACTTGAAAAGGCCATCAGACATGTAACCTTTTCTTACATATATCTCGCTTTTGATAAGTACAAAGTTGTCACTTTCAAAAACTAGTCTAAACCCATTCTTACTCAACAAAGATCTGGAAACAAGATTTTTGCAAATATCCAGTACATGCAGCACATTATTGAGAGTGAGTTCCTTTCCAGATGTCATCTTGAGTACAATCTTTCCTTGTCCTTCAACTTTGGAAGTTGAGGAGTTGCCCATAAAAAGTTGTTCACCATTGTCCACTGTAGAATAAGATGTGAACATCTTTTTGTCGGCACAAATATGGCGAGTAGCACCAGTATCCACCCACCATTCATTAGGATTTTCGACAAGATTTGCCTCAGAAACAACTGCAAAAAGATTGATGTCTTCTACACCATTGGAAATATTGTCCACTTCGGTCATATGGGCTTGAGCAGGCTTCTTGCTTGTTCTTCTATTACTTTTGCCTTTGCTACGGCAATCTTTGGCCCGATGTCTCTCTTTGCCACAGATGTAACATTTGCCATTAAACTTGTACTTTTTATTATCCCCCCCTTTAGAGCCTTGTGATGAACTTTTTTCAGAAGACTTTCGTTTCTTGGTTTTTGAAGCATGTTCCACCATATTTGCCTTAGACTCTATAAGATGCTTACCAGCCTGCTTTTCAGAATTGCGGTTGTCCTCCTCAATCCTCAAATGCACAATTAATTCGTCCATAGAAATTTCTTTGCGCTTGTGTTTGAGGTAGTTCTTGAATTCCTTCCAGCCTTTTGGTAATTTTTCAATTAAGGCTGCAACTTGGAAGGATTCACTGAGAGACATGCCTTCTGCGTGAATGTCATGCAAAATGAGTTGGAAATCTTGAGCTTGGCTGACCACAGTTTTTGAATCAACCATTACAAAATCCAAGAATCTGCCAACTACAAATTTCTTTGAGCCGACATCTTTCGTTTTGTACTTTTTCTCCAACGGTTCTCAAAGTTCCTTTGTTGTCTTGATTTGACTGTAGACGTTGTATAATGTGTTGTCAAGTCCGTTCAAGATGTAGTTCCAGCAAAGGAAATCGGCATGTTTCCAAGTATCAACCGCAGCAACCATTCGCCGGTCGGTTTCATCCTCTTTGAGGATAAGAGCATCTTCACAGAAGAAACGATCTAGATTCAGAGTTGTAAGATAGAACAACATTTTTTGTTGCCAGCTTTTAAAGTCAGTTCCGGAGAACTTCTCTGACTTCTCTCCATGATTTATTAGTACTGTTACCACAGGAGAGGGTGTTGGTGTAATTGCAGCCACCACAGTAGTACTTGTTTGGGCATTAGTTTCAGTAGCCATCAATTCTAATTTATAAAACAAAATTATAATTAGAATTTACACTACACAGAAAATTAAAACCAAATTTACAGAATTAAATTCTATAAAAATAAAAGAAATAAGAATGTAACTTTTATTTTCCAATTAATTTGGAAATAAAATAAAATTTTATTCAACCAAATTAATTCCACACAGAAAATTAAATTCTGTAAAATAAAAGAAATAAGAAAATAACTTTTATTTTTCAATTAATTTGGAAATAAAATAAAATTTTATTCAACCAAATTAATTCCACACCGAAAGTTAATTTCTGTAACACTTCAATAATTAAAATACTAAAACAGATTTTTAAGTAATGAAAACTCAGAAAATAATTTCTAAAACTCAAAATTAATTTTTGAAAAAATTCCACAAAAATATATTTTGAATTGTTAATGACACTAGTATCGTACTACTAGTTGTCAAAGAAAATAGACAGTATATTACTACTATCTGTCAAATAGCATATAATCACTATTTGTTTTTTCAACCAGAATATTATTTTGTAAATCCATAGAAAATAATTTTCTTAACAGAAGAAAGAGGAAATGAAACAAACGAAAAATTCTGTAAACAGAATAATTCGAATCTGTCTTAAGATTGTTAGAACAATCTTCTGTGTAAATAAAATAACTTGAAATAAATTCAAACGAAATAAATAAATAACATATCAGATTTATTTATCGAACCGAATCAAAAATTCAAAGACCAAGTTGAGTGTGTGACTGTCCTTAAGACAGATTCGCCCCGCTACGGTACTTACGGTTGAGTGCCGTCTATCTCCCAGGATACAATGATCTTCACAAATTGTAATAGTATTCCAAACAATTTATTCGGCGAATCAAACCTATGTTCTAATACTCTCTTTATATAATTCTAAAACTAGAATGTAGAACAATGCAAACAAAACAAAGTTTGGATAGCAAAACAAATGATTTTACAGACTGATTTTTTTCGGCCAGAAAATTGCTGGATTTATGGCAATATATATAGGCAACCAAGAGTTAGTTGGAGCCCGAACAGGTACAACACAAAGAAATGAAAAGGTGCACTTTCCAATTCAAATAAAGTTGACTGTTAGCAATTTGAAAACAAATTTGAAAAGTTTCCATTGGTCAAACAAAACTGTTTGGAATTCAAATCTGTTTCACCTTTATTAAATAAACTATTTTGAATATATATATATATATATTAAACAAATTGAATAGTTTAATAAACAAAGTAAGAGGTACAAATTTTAGAAAACCACTTAGGAACTCAAAATTTAAATTTAGAATTAAATTAAATTCTCACAATTATAAACTTTAGGAAACCATTCAGGAACTCAAAATTTGAATTTAGAATTAAATTAAATTTTCACAATAATTTTTATTGAAAAAATTCAAAAGAATTTTTATCTAAAAAATTAATGTTAAACCCGAAAACGACGTCAACTTTCTATTGACGTTTCATCTTCACCGTGTGACTTGCCACGCGGCAAGGAACATGTCACCTCTTCGGACCCATCCCAAAAGACGTTTGGGGCTCACTCAATTTTAGCCTCAAAATCGGCGCAAACTAAGCCATATAAAACACCATTATCCAACAGATTATTCAAGCATTTCTCCATTTTCATAGTGTTATCTTTTGCAAAAAAAAAAAATGGGACAAAAAGAAGAGCAATGGCAGAAGTTGAAGTAACCCAGGGGTGAGTGGCAACCTAGTAAGGGCCTGGGTTTAAGCCCCTAGGTCCTGGGTTCAACTCCCCTCTGGGCCAATCTCCTGGGCGTAGCACAGTTGGTTAGGAGGTTGACTTCAAGGATGCCTTATCAGCTACTTGGTGTGGGTTTAATTCTCCCTCGCTGTGCGAGTCCTGACTTAAGCGGAGCTTGCCTTGGGAGGTCGGGACAAACTTCCAGGTTATAGTCTCTTACTCAGAACGGACAACAGGATACCCTGGTGATCTCCTCAAGGGGCGCTGCTTTGAACCTGTGGGAGAGTGGGAGGATTTTCGTGAAAAAAAAAAAAAATATTTATTTATTTTTTTAAGGACTCTCATAATTTTTTTTAACTTTTAATTATTGATATAATTCCTTCAAGTAGAGGAGAATTCTAATTAACGTGCATTCTTTATGTGGACAAACTTGATATTTTTTTTAATCTTTTATTTGTATCTATCTTTAAATTTAAACATTTATTTGGTTATTGCTAAAAAGGTTTTGACTTCTGTTCAATCATGATTGCATTTGTACATTCTTTAATTACATGAAAGCCAAAATTATAAGGCCTGCACAGAAATCTCTTAAAAGGAGGTTCTAGGAGCTGTAAACTTCAAACTAAATTTGTTGATTTTAAAATTTTAATCAATTAGTTTTGAAAGCATCAAAATTTCAAATTAAAATTAAAATTTTCAATTTTTAATTACTTAAAAAAAACTATTGTTTTGCTCCTTTATCAATATGAAATGAATAATTAAATATATATATATATATATATTAGTTTGAAGTCACATTACACATTAAAAATTCATAAGATATCGTGATTTATACTATTATTAGAAATAAGCTCTTTTAAGCAATTAAATTATCTAATTGAATTATTTGTTATAATTTAATCACAACTTTTGGGCCAAAATTTAAAAACTATTAGCTTAAAAACACCTATTATTAAAATAGGCACTATTTGTTTAGAAAGAAATAGATTATAGAAAATGAAAATGGTCAAAAAGTGAAGCGAAAGAGAAGAAAAAAGAAATCAAAATTTGTTTTCTTGTATACATTTAACAAAAATGATTGAGAGCTCTAATTTTGGAGCTTTGGACCCACCATGTGATGTAATATTTATGCTTGCTTGTTTGTGGGTTTTTTTTTATTATTTTTTTTATGCCACATCACTAGAGCTCAAATTAGAACTCTAGTTTTAGAGCTCTTAATGACTACTTTGCATTTAAATAGATGAAAATTTTGTAAGATGGGAAAAAAATATAATCAATGCATAAGAAGGAGTTGTGGAGAGAAACATAGAAAAAATAAATTTTCTTGTATATTTTGCAAGAAATTATTAGCCTAACTAACAAACTAATTTGAGTTATACATGAAACTTTAGTTTCTGTTACTTTCGAGAACTCTCCATCTAAAAAACACACAAAAATTATTATTCTTTTTTCATTTTTCAATATTATCTATATAACCAAACTAAGCGCAGTTTAAAATTGAAACATTCCATTAGAAGTTGAAATTACTGCACTACTAAACTTCAATATCTCCATCAAAATATCCAATTCTGCAGAATTCATATTATGCCTGTTGATGTAGATTCTATAGAAAAATCAGTTTGCCCTTTGAATTTTGAATTTGTACGAAAGCAATTATCCTAAAATTTTGAATTTGTATAAGAGATAATTTAAATAGATTTGTGCATGAAATAAAAATTCATTTTGTTCACTTTTTCAAAATTTTTCTCTACAAATTCTAGATGCAAACACAACTTCTCTATTTGTCTCCCTCTCCCTCTGCTTCTCTCTTTCTCTCCCTCTGCTTCTCTCTGCGTCTTCTCCCTCGAGCCATTCGGGGCAAAATGTTTCAAGCTACGAAACATTTCTCAAGAGATATTGATATAATTATATTAAAATTAAAAAATGGGATTTTTATTGATAAGTCCAATTTAGAAGTGTTTTAACCCAAGAAGTCTATGAAGGAATTTTTTAACCCATTTAGTCCCATGTATGTATAGTTTTATTCCATAAAGTCCATTTTCTTGATTTATATTATTTTCTTGGACACTTGTGCCCTTATATTTAATTTTGATACCCTTATAAATATTTTTTCAACGATTAGCAATTTAATGATGTGAACATTCATATTTTAAAATTCACATTTGTAGGAATGTAAATTGGCCCGTGGACGGCCCGAAACCCGCCCGCGAGCCAGGGCGGGCCCGACCCGTTGACAATGTGAATATTCACATTGACATGTTAAAATTCACATTAATAGGAGTGTAAAATTGGCCCCTGTCCCGTGGCGGCGCCAAACCCGCCCGTGGCCCATGGGCGACCCGGGACGGGCCCAGTCCGGCCCGTTCACAATGTGAATATTCACATTGACATGTTAACATTCACATTGATAAGAGTATAAAATTGGGCCGCGGCCCATGGGCGGCCAAAAGCCCACCAGCAGCCCGGGGCAGGCCCGGCCCAGATCGTTGACAATGTGAATATTCACATTAACATGTTAACATTAACATTGATAGGAGTGTAAAATTAGCCCGCGCCTCGTAACTGCCCGAAACCCGCCCACGGCCCATGGGCAGGCCCGGCCCGGCCTGTTGACAATGTGAATGTTCACATTGACATGTTAACATTCACATTGATAAGAGTATAAAACTAGACAGCAGCCCACGGCGAGCCCGGCCCAGCCCGTTGACAATGTGAATATTCACATTGACATGTTAACATTCACATTGATAAGAGTATAAAATTGGCCCGCGGCCCATGGACGGCCAAAAGCCCCCCGCGGCCCGGGGCGGACCCGGCCCGGCCCGTTGACAATGTGAATATTCACATTGACATGTTAACATTCACATTGATAAGAGTGTAAAATTGGCCCGCAGCCCGTGGGCGGCCCGAAGCCTGACCGGAGCCCGTAGCGGGCTTGGTCCAACCCGTGACAATGTGAATATTCACATTGACATGTTAACATGCACATTGATAGGAGTGTAAAATTAGTCCGCGCCCCGTGGCTGCCCGAAACCTGCCCACGGGCCCGGGGCGGGTTCGGTCCAGCTTGTTAACAATGTGAATATTCATATTGACATGTTAACATTCACATTGATAAGAGTATAAAACTGGCCCGCGACCTGGGGCGGGCCCAGCCCGACCCGTTGACAATGTGAATATTCACATTGACATGTTAAAATTCACATTAATAGGAGTGTAAAATTGGCCCGAAGCCCGGGGCGCCCCGAAGCCCGTGCGGGCGGCCCGAAGCCCGATCGCAAGCCCGAGATTGGGCTTTGGCCCGACCCGTGACAATGTGAATATTCCACATTGCATGTAAACATTAATAGGAGTGTAAAACTTGTCCGCTGCCCGAAGCTCACCCGCGGCTCGGGGTAGGCCCGGACCCAAACCCGGGCCACCCCGGGCCGCCCATGGGACGCGAGTCAATTTTACACTCTTATCAATGCGAATGTTAACATGTCAATGTGAATATTCACATTGCCAACAGGCCGGGCCGGGCCTGCCTCGGGCCGTGGGTGTGTTTCGGATAGCCACGGGGCACGGGCTAATGTTACACTCTTATCAATGTGAATGTTAACATGTCAATGTGAATATTCACGTTGTCAACGGGCTGGGCCCGCGTCGGCCCGGGGCCGGGCTGCCCACGGGTCACGGGCTAATTTTACACTCTTATCAATGTTAATGTTAATATGTCAATGTGAATATTCGCATTGTCAACGGGCCGGCCCAGGCCCGCCCTGGGCAGCGGGCGGGCTTCGGGCTGCCCACAGGCCACGGGCCAATTTTACACTCCTATCAATGTGAATGTTAATATGTTAATGTGAATATTTATATTGTCAACGGGCCGGACCGGGCTCGCCCCGGGCCGCCCATGGGACGCGAGTCAATTTTACACTCTTATCAATGTGAATGTTAATATGTCACTCAGTTTTTACTTTGATTAAAAAAATCTTAAATTATTGAATTTTTGTCAATGTGGTCTTATTAGAAGTTACCGTTAAATTCTTTAATAGAAAATTTCATGTGGCTTTGAATCAATGGAGCAAAGTGAAAAAAAGTGATATTTTAAATATCCATTATCAACGGGTCGGGCCGAGCTCGCCCAGGGCAGCCCACGAGCCGCAGGCGGGTTTCGGGCCGGCCACAGGGCGCGGGCTAATTTTACACTTCTATCAATGTGAATGTTAACATGTCAATATGAATATTCACATTGTTAACGGGTCGGGCCGGGCCCGCCCTGCCCACGGGTCATGGGCCAATTTTACACTCTTGTCAATGTTAATGTTAATGTTAATATGTCAATGTGAATATTCATATTGTGAACGGGCCAGCCCAGGCCCGCCCCGGGCGACGGGCTAGTTTCGGGCCGCCCACGGGCCGCAGGCCAATTTTACACTCCTATCAATGTGAATGTTAACTTGTCAATGTGAATATTCATATTATCAACGGGCCGGGCCGGGTCGGGCCTATTTTTTTTGGCTTGTGGGCCGGCCCGGCCCGACTCGAATTTTTCCGGGCACCCACGAGGATCGACATGAGCCGGGCCCCTACACATTGACGATATAAACATTTATATTGACGGTGTGAGCATTCACATTAAGGGTATTTTGGTAATTATGTTACCCATAAGACTTATTGAAACATAAGAAAATAATGTGAACTAAATGGAACATAAGTAGATGAAAAGGGTATTTTGGCCTTCTTATCTGAAATTGGATCTAATGGAATAGTCAAAAAGAATATGGATTGGATGGAATAAAACTCTTAGAAAATGGATTTATTAAAAAAACTCCCTTAAAAAATACTGCTACTACAAATGTCCATTTCCAAACAACCCTTCTATGTTTAACAGCAATTATGCGACTACACATTTATATAAATTTCATGTTATATACAAATATGATTTTAGAAGTTATTGGGACAATGTCATAAGAAAAC
The DNA here is from genome assembly GCF_004153795.1 of Camellia sinensis. Taxonomy (NCBI): domain Eukaryota; kingdom Viridiplantae; phylum Streptophyta; class Magnoliopsida; order Ericales; family Theaceae; genus Camellia; species Camellia sinensis. The sequence continues at coordinate 2,476,249 of NW_021026203.1, forward strand.
AATCAAGACTATATCCACCTAATTTATCACCTTTAAATGATCTTTAATGATGTGACATTAAAATTAGACTCTACATGATAGAATGTTGACAAATCAAAATTTGACACTTGTCAAAACACATTATTAAGAGTGATAAATTAAGCAAAAATGCTAGAGGCCTCAAAAATTCTACCAAAAGTTTTACCAAATGTCTCACATGGGTGTGGGACCCACATGGGACCGACATTGTGTGGGTCCCACACCCATGTGAGACATTTGGTAAAACTTTTGGTAAAATATTTGGGGTCTCTAGCATTAAACATTTTCCCTTAACTAAAGAGGAGATCATTATTTATTTACACCTCTTTAATAAACATAGTAACCACCAAAAAAAAAAAAAAAAAAAAAAACCCCATCTTTTTTATCTCATTCTAACTTATAAATATCACTAATTTACTCTAAAAAAAAAAACGTGTGACTGAAAATTAGGGCGGCAGGTCTGGTTATGAGTACTAGAACTGCATCATTGTCTGTTAGATTTGTCCATAGATTAAAATTGTATTTAAATCTTGAATTTGAATAAAAATTTGTGAAGAGAAAGCAATAGAGGAGGGAAGAGTGAAAAAAATTAGGCTGTGTTTGGTTTGTAATTCAAACCATGATTCTATATCTGTTATCAACTCTTTGTTTGCTTATAGTTTTCAAATCATGATTCCAAATCAATTTCAAAATATATTTTGAAAACATGTTTGGTAAACTAGAGAATTTTTGAATTTTTGGCCTACTCATTCGTCCGCCCGAACATCCACCTAGACAGTTTTTGATTTTTTTTTGTCTATCCGGTCGTCTCCCCGAACGTCGGGTCAGTTGACCAGAACGGTGTTTTTTTTGTTTTGTTTTTATTTTTATTTTTATTTTATTGCAATTGGCACCTGTTTTTTTTATATTTTTTAAATATAGAAAATATTTTTTTGAGACCAAAATGACAAATTATTTGGACATTTATTTAAAATTAACAAAAAAAATTTTGAAATAAAAATTAATTTGTCATAGTAATTTTTTAAAAATAATAATATTTTTTTTAATATTTTAAATAAAAAAATATTTTGGGAATTTTTTTAATTTTTTAAATAAAAAAATTATTTTTGCCAATAATTATTTTTTTAATTGAATTTTAAAAAAAGTTTGGCTATGAGTTTCGAATAGAATTTTTAATAAAGTTTTAAGTTATATGTTTGGTTATAAGTGTTATAAGTTTTTGAATTAAGTTTTGAAAACTCATAATCAAATAATTTTTCACAAACTCAACAGTCATTTCAAAAATTCAACACTCAATTCAAATTATAATTCAAAACTTTTTTCAAAACTCATAACTAAATAAATTTTTGCTTTTCAAATTATAATTTTGAAATTCACAAACTCAAAATGAAACTCCACACTCAAATCATAATTTTAAACACAAACCAAACACTACCTTAGATTTGCTTTTTGTCATTTTTCTCCTTCTCTCCCTCCCTTTTTCTTTATAAATCTCCATTCAAATTAAAGATTTTTTTTTTTTTTTTTTTTGCTGCATCGTGGTAGACAAAATTTATAATTAAAAAAGAAAAAATCATATGGGCCATAAAGTCCAGGCTGTTCTGGTGAATTGAATAACGTTGAAAAGGAATAAGAGCTAACTAGATCAATAATGGTGAATTGTACTCAGAACAACACATCCGTACATAATAAGAGCTAACTAGATCAATAATGGTGAATTGTACTCAGAACAACACATCCGTACATGTCTTTAGTAGGATAGTGCCAAGAAATATTTACAACTAGTGTTGCGAGGTGGTTTCAATTTACTTAAAATCTGTACAAGTTAAGCCAAGTTGGATCAATTATTCAAATCATAAATTATTTTCTCAATCTCGTGTTTTAGTTCACTTTTCTATCATATATTAAACGTTTAAATGTAATTGTGTAATAATTATGGCCTTAAGAAGGGGGACATGAAAAATTTAGACAAACTTATTATTCTAATAGTATGAATCTTGATAAGCAGTAGATATTATTGAATTGTAAATCTAACTAGTACCCTTAGGCCTTGTTATTTAGAGTAAAGGTAATTTTAGTATTTCTGCATTTGTAATCTATTGCCCTAATTTATATGCATTTGTAGTTGACGAATTTTTATTTTTGTATCTCTTATTTAACATTTCTAATCATAGTGGAACCATAGCAAACATGGACATAGTCCTAATTTTGAAGTAAATCACATAAATCTCATGTTTTTTCTTACGTGAATGTGATTTACATTTCTTGTGTATTTGTTCATTTCCATTTTTATATCTCACTAATTCTGATTAGATACCATGAATTTTTAATCCTTACCAGTTTAACTATTGTCATGTGCTAATTTACAGAAATGATACTTACAGCATAAAGTTACCCTTGAAAACTACCTAAATGTGAAATCTACAATGTATTGATATTGTTCGTACATATCAAATTCAAAACATTTTTCTAAATAAACTTTTTGGATAAGAAAAGAGTAATATATTAGGACAATAAAATGTTGTTCCCTGCACCTCTTCTTCAATTTAACACCCCAACTACCAGACTGTGGCTTGGGTCCCATTCATTAACTATGGTTCATGTTATCACTTGCAATATTTATATGTGTTGCTTTGCCATCTTTTCTTCTCAAGCTCATTTTTCTTTCACTTATCTCTCTCTGCTTCCATGGCTATTCATCATAAGGTTATCATCACTGCACTTCTCTTTGCTTTGTTGGTTCTTGCTAGGGTTGAGTTCTCAACATGCCATGTCTTGAAAGGCTCTGTTACTTGCCTTGACTGCCATAACCACCATGATCTTTCTGGTTTGTCCTAATTCTTCTCACTTACTATCTTATGGTCCTTAACTAATTCTTAAAATTTTTAGTTGCCTTTTTAGAGTTAGTTTGTCCTACTTCTTGTCACTTACTATCTTATGGTCATTAACTAATAACTATAACTTTTACAGCTCACAAAATCTTCTGTGCTTTAAAATTTTTATCTATCTTTTTAAAGGTAACATGCAATTAAAAAAAGTCATATTTTTGCACATTACATTTTAAGTTCGTCTTATTTAAGTGAATCTAAAAAAAATCACTAAAAATAAATGCCTTTAGTGAACTATGAAGAAGTGACTTTGTAAATGGGACATTGGTTAATAATAATATGTTTAAAATACTTGGATATTTCTTCACAAAAGTGGATAGTTAAGGAATATACAATTATTTAATATTTTGTTAAAAGTCTTCTTATGACACTCATCAAAAAATGAAATGTATAATGTGAATTCAAATATAATATAACCCAAAATGATTCTGATATATACGCTTAATTTTTGACAAATTTCCGAACGACTTTTTGGACTCCATAACATTACTGTGTGAGATAACATGCCTTGCCTAGCAGTTGACTTGCGTAAATGAGAAAGTTAACTATCTTCACCATCTTCTTCACGTCTTCTTCCACAGACATTAAAGTCCTAGTGAAGTGCAGTCAAGTGAGGAAGCTAGCCGTGGCAACCACATCAGCAGATGGAACCTTCGAGACCGAGCTTCCCTCCGACGCCACGCCCCCTTCTTCCTTCAACTGCCTAGCCAACATCCTAGGTGGTCCAAAACAACTCTACACCTCAAAGAAAAACATCGTTTCAAGGACTCTCAAACTCTCCAACTCTGATGATTCCTACACCATCTCCAAACCTCTCAAGTTCTTCACATCAAACCCTTCTTCCTCCTCCAAGAATGCTGCGGCAATCGGTGAATCGAAGACCGTTGACATACCTCTGCCGCCGGCGTGGGGACTAGCTCCTTCTAGCTACTACATTCCCTTTGTTCCCATCATAGGAATACCTTAATTTGGTGTTTCTAGTGTCTCTTAAGGTTTGTTAACTATATGTGTATATGTTGTATGTGGTTTTATGGTTTTGTTTGTAGTGTTAATGTTGTGTGAAAGCTATGTTCTTTCTCATCATATATATATATATATATATATATGAGAAATGTTAGAGATCATGAAAATTTTGTCATGAAAAGGATCATGAAAAATTTGTGACCCTTAGATTACTTTGATTACTGTGTGGTGTTTTATTGTAAGTGTAATCCAAAAGTCACAAATCTTTCATGACCATTTTCATGAAAAACTTTTCATGATACCTAACATTGCTGATATATATATATATAGTCCACCTTGATTATTATAGATAATTTAAGGTATACTAGTAAAATGTTTTGTTGGGAGCAAAACTATTAATAGAATCTTGTTAATAGGTTTTTTTTTTTTTTTTTTTAATGGATAATGTTTGTTTTATCATTTCTCTCCTCCTCAATTATTCATTGTGACGCTGTCAGTGACTTGACAATGTTATAAATTAATCTTTAGTCATTCATTTGTGTTAGTCTCAGTCTCACAGCAATCCATATAAATAAAATCAAAGATTGATTTGGACTATAAAAAAAGAAAAGAAAATCGACTGAAAAAAAAAAAAAACAAACAAGCGAATAAAAATCTACCAAAAAATAAACCCCAAACACTCACTCAATTTGTACCAAGTTTCTTATGATTTGAGAAAATTATAGAAATAGTCCCAGTAACTTACACGATGTGTTCAATTTAGTTTATATTTGTTTAATTTTTTCGATTTTATCCTTTAATTTACGAAATGTGGACGAGAAAATCAAATTATGTGTCAATTTGGCCTTTGTAATTTATACAATGTGTCAATTTGGTTTCCTATCAAAATCGAACAAATTAAAAAAATAGGAACCAAATTGACAATATTGTATAAACTACAGAGATTAAATTGACACATTGTGTAGAACTTTTCGTCTACCAAACTTAACAACGTTATTTATTGGACTAAAATGCATAATCTGTAATTAATGGATAAAATCGAGCAAATTAAAACAATAATGACCAAATTGACACATGGTATAAACTAAAAGACCATTCACATAATTTACATTATGATTTTTGAAGTGTGTGGCCACATTGCACTTGATTCTTAAAGATTGAGTTTAATGGCTATTATTAATACCTATTCATGACATCATTTCTTGTAATTTTTTCATTTTGAATCAAAATATCTACTATTATAGTTTATAATTTAAAAAATAGTATCGTCACGTTATTCTTAATGAGTTTTTTTTTAATTAAATTGTTCTCCATATAGATTTTGTGATTTTGGATTTGTTAAAATTAAATATCTCAACTTCATATGTGAAGTTGAAGTAGTATTGGACTAATTTGTATTTATATCAATGATTTAAACCGTTCATCTCATATAATAAACTGAGCAGATATATACAAAAAATTAGATTGATTATACATAAATAATTACATGATCATTATAACAAATAGACAGCCTATTTTTAAAAATATGTAGGATGTATAAATAAAAATAATTTAATAATATGATAATTAATATTGAATTAATTTAATTTCTTACCTAGATTATTTTTTTATTTAGTTATATAAGAAGCACAATTTAAGTCATCGAAGTGAGTCAAAGTTACTTTAATAATAATCAATTTCACTGTGAAATTGAAATCTTCAACTTTAATAAATTCAAACTCACGTTTTGTAGTGAGGGGAGATAATCAGGTGTTATCATTAAATTCAAAAGCCCAAATGCATAACTGAACATTGAACAAGCCTGAAGCCCGTTCACTTGCTCACACAAAGTCGGGCTAACCTTAACATAATAATGGGCCAAACTAAACTTAAGACACACTTAACGCCCAAAATTGATTTGAGGCTAAACCCAGGCTTTAAGCACAACACATTCAAATGTCCAACCTGCTTTTATTAAAAATATATATTATTTATTTAATATTTCTTTTTTCTCGTAACTAATGTGTCTTATATACTCAAAATTTTATTTAAAAAATGAATTAAAATTAAAATTTGAGAGAAAGGGCAGAGTTTAAAGAACAAGGATTTTTGAAAGAGCAGAGTTTAAGGAAGCTTAAATGGATATTTACCTGCATTTATATTTATATTAATGGTTCTTTTTTTGAAGTGATTTTCTTGAATTTTTAGTTAAAATATGAGATAAAAAATTGAAGTATTTAGAAATAAATTTTTACAAAAAAAAAAATGTAAAAAAAATATAAAGAATGAAAAAAAAACTAGTTTTTATGTATGACTTTAAATTTTTTTTCGTAATGATTTTTAACTTTTTGAATAAATTAATCTACTAGGCAACTATAAGACAATGTTTATTGAAACGTCAAAAATAAATAAATAAAGATATAAATAAATTACCAATTTTTTACTAAAAGAAGTTTCTCGAGTGCATTAATTTCTTATTTTTTCGAGCAGTATAATATATAATTAATATATATATATATATATATATAAATATATATAAGAACTGCTTAATTGTTTAAGATTCGTATTTTCTTTTTAATTTTGCCTTTTTTATCTTGTAATAATTTATTAATGGTGGCCAATATGTTAAGTGAAGGTTTTTTTTTTTTTTTTTTTTTTTTTTTTTTTTGTAATTACGCAAACATTTTAATCAATTATGCAACATGTTTTTTCGTAATTCAACAAACATTCTTTGATCAATTATGAAATATAAATCTTTTATTTTATTTTTTCAAATTACAAATACACCTATAAGGTTTGTTTTAAAATATGAATCGGTCTTATAATACTAGAAATTAACAATTATCGTTTGTTATAAATTTTAATATAACACAATATTATATATATATATATATATATATATTCTCCTATACAATAATAAATTATTAAAATTATTTATTGAAAAATATTTCTTATATCATTAAAAATTATTAATTGACTTAATGATTTATTTATTAAGACTTTTCTTAGGTGTATGCAAGGTACTTACACCCTTTCTATTTTGCATTTACACCTTTTATGTATTGGGTTATACTAAATTTTTTGAAAACTTACACATTGGTGACCTACTAAGCAGGTCACTTTTCAGGTAAATTAATAAAATAATACATTATATTTTGTGAAAACTTACGCCTTTTGTGAAAACTTACACCTTTTGTGAAATTACTTACATCTTTTGTGAAAACTTACGTTTTTTTATGAAATTACTTACACCCTTTTTGACAACTTACGTTTTTTTGTGAAATTACTTACACATTTTGTGAACACTTACTCCTTTTGTGAAATTAATTACTTACACCTTTTGTCATGAAAAAACTTACACCATTTTTGAAAAGTTACACATTTTGTGAAATATTTTTTTTTTCCTAAAATTTACACCTTTTGTTAGAACTTACACATTTTGTGAAAACGAAACTTACACTTTTTGGGAAGTTACTTATATCTTTTGTGAAAAAACTTACACCATTTCTAAAAAGTTACATTTTTTGTGAAATAATTTCTTTCATAAAATTTATACATTTTGCTAAAACTTACACATTTTCTGAAAACTTATACATTTTCGAGAAAATACTTACACATTTTTTAAAAAGTTACTTATTTTGTGAAATAATTTTTTTTTATAAAATTTATATCTTTTATTGAAATTTACAACTTTTGTGAAAAAAAAAACTTACACTTTCTGTGAAATAACTTACATCTTTTGTGAAACAAGTTACACTTTTTGTGAAATAACTTACATCTTTTGTAAAACAAGTTACACCTTTTCTGAAAAGTTACACATTTTCTGAAAAATTTCCTTTCATAAAACTTACACATTTTATTAAAATTTACACATTTTCTGAAAACTTACACTTTTTCTTAAAAATACTTATACATTTTGTCAAAAGTTACACCTTTTGTGAAATTTTTCTTTTATAAATTTTTTTACAAAAGGTGTAACGTTTCAGGAAAAGTGTTCGTTTTTTTAAAAAATGTGTAAGTTTTGTTTTCACAAAAAGAGTGAGTTCCAACAAAAGCTGTAAATTTTATGAAATAAATTATTTCACAAAATATGTAATTTTTCAGAAAATGTGTAAGTATTTTCATGAAAATGTGTTAGTTTTCACAAAATGTGTAAATTTTAACAATTTGTAAATTTTATGAAAGAAAATTTTTCACAAAAGATGTAACGTTTCAGAAAATATGTAAGTAATTTTACAAAAGGTGTAAGTTTTATTTTCACAAAAGGTGTAAGTTCTTACAAAAGGTGTAAATTTTATGAAAGAAATTATTTCACAAAAGGTATAACTCTTCACAAAAAAAGTGTAAGTATTTTCACGAAAAGGTATAAGTTTTCAAAAAATGTGTAAGTTTTAACAAAATGTGTAAATTTTATGAAAGAAAATTTTTCACAAAATGTGTAACGTTTCAGAAAATGTGTAAGTTTTTTCAAAAAGATGTAAGTAATTTCATTAAATGTGTAAGTTTTGTTTTCACAAAAGGTGTAAGTGCCAACAAAAAGTATAAATTTTATAAAACAAATTATTTTACAAAAGGTGTAACTCTTCACAAAAAAGTGTAAGTATTTTCACGAAAATGTGTAAGTTTTCAAAAAATGTGTAAGTTTTAACAAAATGTGTAACGTTTCAGAAAATGTGCAAGTTTCTTCACAAAAGGTGTAAGTAATTTCTCAAAAGATGTAAGTTTTGTTTTCACAAAAGGTGTAAGTTCTAACAAATTATGTAAATTTTATGAAATAAATTATTTCATAAAAGGTGTAAGTATTTTCATGAAAATGTGTAAGTTCCAACAAAAGGTCTAAATTTTATGAAAAAAATTATTTCACAAAAGGTGTAAGTACAACAAGGTGTAAGTTTTTACAAAATGTGTAACTTTTAACGAAATGTATAACTTTTATGAAAGAAAATTTTTCACAAAAGGTGTAAGATTTCAGAAAATGTGTAAGTTTTGTTTTTACAAAAGGTGTAAGTTCCAACAAAATGTATAAATTCTATGAAATAAATTAGTTCACAAAAGGTATAAGTTTTTTCACAAAAGGTGTAAGTAATTTCACAAATTACACTTTTTGCTACCAAAAGGAATTTAGTCGCCAAAAGTTATATTTTTGGTGACTAAAAAATTTATTAGTCAGCGTTGGTTTAATGTTTTGCTACTATATTATTTTAGTCGATATATATTATTTATTGGCGACTAAAAAATGAATTTAGTCGCTACATATGATGTAAATAGACGACTAAAAAAATTTTAATTAGCGTAAGTCTAAATTTTAGTCTACTAATTCTTAATTTAGTCGTTGTATATAAATTTTTTGCCAACAAAAGGAAGTTAAGTCGCCAAATAACAAGCTTATTTTCTTGTTACTCTTTGCTGATCAAATAATTTTGTCGACAAATATAAACTTTTGGTGACTAAAAAAATTTAGTCGTATGTTCAATTTTTGCCGACGACAAAAAAAATTAATAGCCAAATTATACTTTTAGCTACAAAAGATTAATTATTATTGATTAATATTTATCGACAAATAATAGTTTAGTCGCTAAAGGTTGAAAAATTTATTACCACCAGCCCCCCTCTTCTCTATTTCACACCAACACTTTATCTGTTCTCTCTCTCACTCACACAGAACAGTCACCACCAATCCTCACCCCCGCTCACCACCCAACCATCGCTGGCCACCGTTGCTCACCACCGTCGTACATCACCACTGCCGCTGCCGCAAATCATTGGTTTTTTTTTAATCTCTCTCTCTGTCGATTTCTGTCGATCTCGGTCTCTCTCTCTACCGATCTCTGTTAATCCCTGTCTATCTCGATCTCTCTCTCTGTCGATCTCGGTCTCTCTCTCTCTCTCTCTCTCTCTCTCTCTCTCCCTTCCTCTATATTAAAAACAAGTTCTCTTTTACATTGAGATAGTTGGTTGGATTTGGACTTGGATTGGTTATTCCAAGCTGTCCCAAACGCCTCTTCTCTCTCCAAAATTCTAGAGAGAGAAACATCAAGCACTCCCAAACGCCTCTTTTCTCACACATTGCCATTATTTGAACAACACAAATACAGTTTGATTCAATTTTAGGAATTTACACCAATTATAAAAACGAACTTACACATTTTGTGAAGTTACTTACGTCTTTGGTGAAAGCACTTACACTATTTCTGAAAAGTTACACCTTTTGTGAAATAATTTATTTCATAAAATTTACACATTTTGCTAAAACTTATACCTTTTATGAAAATTTACACATTTTGTGAAAAAAAAAATTCATAAAATTTACACTTTTTTTAGGAACTTACACCTTTTGTGAAAACGAAACTTACACATTTTGTGAAAACTCTTACACTATTTCTGAAATGTTAAATCTTTTGTGAAATAATTTATTTCGTAAAATTTACACATTTTCTGAAAACGAAACTTACACCTTTTATGAAAACGAAACTTACACCTTTTGTGAAGTTAGTTACATCTTTGGTGAAAACACTTACAATATTTTTGAAAAGTTACATTTTTTGTGAAATAATTTATTTGATAAAATTTACACCTTTTGCTAAAACCTACACCTTTTCTGAAAATTTACACATTTTTGTGGAAATACTTACATATTTTCTGAAAAGTTTCTCCTTTTGTGAAATAATTTTTTTCATAAAATTTACACATTTTATTGGAACTTACACCTTTTCACTTTCTCTCTCCATATTTACTCTCAAATACTCAAACTTTTGCGGGAAAAATGAACTTTCCCTCTGTACAATATTGTAGCCTTACAAATTCAATTTTATGTACTACTTCCATTTATGAAATGAAATTTTTTAGGGCAAATTACATATACACCCCTCGAGGTTTGGCTAAATTACAGATACCCCCCTGAGGTTTCGGAAATTACATCCCGCCCCCTGAGGTTTGTATTTTCATAACAATTTGCCCCCTAAGGTTTATATTTCATAACAAATTACCCCCTAATTTCTTATGCAAATATAGCATTCAGGGGGAAATTCGTAATTTCTCAAACCTCAGGGGGGCATCTGTAATTTAGCCAAACCTCGAGGGGTGTATATGTAATTTGCCCAATTTTTTAAGCCATCAAGTCAGATTTTTGAAAAAGCTTGAAGATTTTGATTTTTTAACCTTATAAAAAGGTCAAAACATTATCGTTCAGTTATTGTTAGTTAGTTTGTAATTGAAAGTTTGTCTTTCTTTATCTAAATGGGAAAAGGTCAAGTGGTAAACATGAGATCCAATGTGAAGTTTTTATCCATACCAGATGATCATCATTTACAACAATATTTTTGTTCATTTCAGGCATAGAAATTAATTTTTATTAGATATATTTAATATGTAAGTGTGTACATATATGTTGTGTGCAATTTAAGAAAGTTGACCAAAACTTTACGATTTACAGTTCAAATCAACTCACGATTCAGTATAATACCATTTTCATTCATGATTCGAATCCCGATTTGACAATATGTTAGGTGAAGTTTCATCCCACAATGGAGAAAAGCAACAACATTGATGACGCAATCGACACACACCATGTCCATAGCAAACAAAAACCAAAGTTTGATGAAGTTTGTTTGAGTAACATTGAGTCCGACATTGGTGAACTGAAGGAAACGATGAAGCAAGTGCTTTACAGCAATGCGGAAATAAGGGAGATGTCGCATAATTTCTGAGAGAATGAAGTTGTTAACAATGCAAATGTAAGCAAAAGCAATCAGTACATATGCTTGACACAGTTCAAGGGGGTTACTTGAAGATGAAATATCGCACTAAGTTAATGTATGTGTTTGTCTGATTAGGTGGAGTCGACTGAAAGAAATTGTAACATTAACATATCCTCTAGCATTAGTGAACTGAAGGAAATGTTGAACCAACTGGTTGCAGCTATATTGTCTGGGAAACAACCGTTTAATGAACATACACATATTGTTGAAATGAAGCAAATGATGCAGCAAGTGCTTGAAGGTTTATCGAAAATAGCACAATAGCCTCGTGTAGAGGAAAAGGGTGTTGACCCTAGCATAGGAGTAGAGTTGCATGACGGTGGCGTGGTCTTCCCAAATTATTACGTTAACCCAATGGAGGGTAATCTTCAAGATTTACAGGAAGTGGATCACGAGGAAAATAATGTGAATGAAATGTTGTCCAATTAGATAATTGATATGCATGATGGACATTTGCGTACCGTCCAAGAAGTTGGGGACACGCACAACAACCGTGGCCTTGCCTTAGAGGAAACATACGCAAGCAAAGAAACCAAATCTTTTTTGGTTTAGTTTCTAGCCATCAAGAACATTGCGAAAGAGAGTGTATCTTCCTTTGATGATTTTCAAACCTTGCCTCCAATACGAGGAGAAGCAGACAAAGTGCATACTTCTCCTAGTAAGATTGCCCAAACATTGGGAGCAAGAGGAATTGTAACAGGCAGATGAAAGGGAAGAGGAAGAGGAAAAGGAAGAGGAGTTAAAGCCACAGACGTAGGGGATATGCATTCATGCAATGATAGAAAAATAAGTACTTAACTTACTATAGAAAAATTCCCAAGTCGCCACATCACTTCACCTTTCGTATGTTTCATTACCAATTGATGCCGACAACATTATTGATCATAATTGAACCATTATTTGTGTTGTATTTTAATAGTTGTCATTTTAGTGCAAGTTTGCACTAACAAATGTTGTACAATTGTCTTACAGATTTCGGACAAAGTCCTATCCAAACTGCACAAGTTGGATAAGCGGTTCCGTTCAGAGGTTAGACATCGCTTCATTAATTTTAGATGCATAAGGATGTGTTTTGTATTTTATAAATTTATTTTGTGAATTGTGTTCAGTTAGTTGATTGTTTATATCAATATGAGGAGTTGGTGTTAGTTGATTGTTTATATTAATAGGAGGAGTTGATGGTACTGGAGAGCAAAGAGGTTTTATCGGCAGACGAAGAGAAAGTTGTTGACTATGTACTTGACGACAGAAAAAATGAAAGGTACAGTTCAGTTTATTACTTGCAATTAACCTGTTTCGTAGTATTTGTCAAATAAGTTTGATTTTCTATGGATACTTCTTCCCTATAGGGACATTTTCATGTCTATGAATCTTCATGAAATGCCGTGTGAATGTGTTATCCGACATGACATGCGTACGCTTAAACCAGGGGCGTGGCTATCCAACACTGTAAGTCATGGCATCTGACAAATGTTTTTTCCACTATATTTGCATGATGGACATTTTCACGTAGGGACATTGTTCTTTCGTATTAGATTTAAACAAATTGCAAACCTTATTTATCAAGTTACCTCATCTCTTACAATGTTTCAACCAATAAACTTGGTCGTGGTTCAATTGACTAACGGACAGCGACAAGTAAACAAAAACGGGAGGCATACTGCCTGGTTCTTTCCAGTATATCTGTCAGTAAGTAAGTGTTTTAGGTCGGTGGTGTATTGTAGATGACATATTTTCAGCAATGTTTGGCTAAATGACCTTTACACAGTAAACATGCAGACTTTGATACTAAATTAAAATGCTCAACCTCTGAACCATGAAAATATCGTCAAATCATATTTTGGACATGACAGATATACTGGTGTGCTTGATGCATGTGAGAAGGTAATATGAATGTCCATCCTATTAAAGTGAGTAGATTTAATATGAATGTCAGTAATATGAATGCCAATGTAAATATGAAAGTGAGTAAATGTTTACATGCCCTCTAAACAATGTCTTCACTTGTGTTTCTATGTAGATTTACATGCCTTTCAATTATAGAGGAATACATTGGTTGTACATATAAATAGATATGGTAGACCGTGTGGCGTACCTATTTGACTCATTGGCATCCGCCACACTGGACAGCAACAAGCTGAACGCAGCAAAAATGTTGCTATGTCATGCTGCTGAATTTGACAAAACTACTTCCAAACTGTGACATCCTTTACATAAACCAACCGTCTTCTTCTGCAACAGGTTCAAACAATGCATGCCTTACTGCAACTATAGTTTGGAAATGAATATGGTCAAGACATGCATAGCTTTGACGTCTAGATGTTAGACAAAAGGCCATTACAACAACTGAATGAGTAATCCACAAACCCTGTGTCATATTTATTTGACTCCTGGATAACTCATTTAATAAACCTACTTATATTTATGAGAAATTTAATGTTACATTTCATTTGTAGCATTTTCAACTGTGGGATGTTTGTGATCAAGTACATGCAGCGGCCTGATATACCCAGCGGTTCACACAAGGTACATTCTACCGCTTTATTTCTAATTATGAAAGAAATCCTTTTATTTCCTACAACTATAACTGTACCTAATTTCTGTTATTCGCTTTCTCTACAAAGTTTCATCCTTCTGTGCGTCGTAAGTTGTTGCTTGACTTCCTTATGGATGTGAATAATTCAAAGATCGGTGAGTACCTTTCATGTATGATTGATTGCAATTACAACAAATAGGGCAGTGATGGGGAATGGGCTGCTAGGACGACAGTAATTTGGATGGCCAATCACAGTTCACTTTTTTTTTGTAGTAATTGTTTTGCACAGGGGTGTAAATATAAGTCCTCCCAATGTTTAGGAACAATGATGGAAAAATGGATCATTAATTTGTTTGTAGTACAAATACTATGTGAAGATGAGTGAATCAGCTTGTCGTGACAATTTTGAGATCGCAGCTGTGATAATACTAATTTTCTACGCATATTGATTGTACACATTATTCGAATGTTTGGGACTGGAACAAACGAAGGACAGTACTAATGTTTGTTCGCTTTTATCATGGCTTGTAAGTACGTACCAAATTATAAATAAGTTGGATGTGGCAACTCTATCGATCAGTGGAATTATGGGTACGTGTTTGGGTGGGCTGATGTAACCCTATGTCATAAATAAATCAAAGTAGTTACACTTGAATTTGTACAAATCTGATGTGACTAAGGGATGCCTTTCTTTGTGGGTTTGTTTTTGAATTCCATAATTTTCTCCAAAACAAAGCAAAAAAATAATCCACAGAACAAACAAATAACAGTGACAAAAATGCACCAACAAGGGTCCACCTGTCGACACGAATCGATGTGGTCAACAAACTGCTGAAATTCTCCTGTCGAACCACCTTACTATTATGTTTTCAACTGCCATCCACATTTTGGGCTTCACATCAACAGGTCAAACTCTGTATTCTGGCAATGACCCTTTCTGCAATCCACCCAGTTAGTCCATGCCATATCCTTGTAACTACTGCACCATGTGGGCCCTCACATGCAGTTAAACTAAACCCCTTTCATTTGTGTAACTGATGGACTCTGACATTGACTTTGGCACATGTCATGTTGTGGTTGATCAACACGTCGACAGGAACAAACAAGTACAAATTTTATACTACAAACAATAACATAATACTAATTCCTAACCAATCCCAACTTAAAGCACATAAATGAGTTTGGTATTACAACTTACAAGAAATAACATTTCATGGTCAAGTTTGACTATAAATCATGCTTATTATGAATGGACACAAAATCCACAACAATTTTAAGTAAACAAGTAAACCAAAGTTACCAGGCAACTAATTAAAACTGATTGAAATGCCTGAGGAGTAGGCCTTGGATACTGATTCCAATGAAGAACATGCACCTGACGACAGGACCTGAAAGTCCTGCCATGGGTGAACTGCGTGTACAAGCCACTGCATGGACAATCCAAGTACAAAACAATAATTCATGTTTTAATAGTACAATACGCGTACATGTACAACAAGGAACCGATTTCAAAACAAAACAAGAAACTCGAATATGTTTCTTTGCAAAATTTGATTGAGTGCAATATTTATATTGTCAGTTGATTACGAGTGTGAAAGTGAGCATGTGCTTAAAGCAGGTTGAAGATTTTGGTGCCCAGATAATCCTATGCCACGCCAGTGATGGTACTTGGAAGACTCTGCTTACAATGATGATAAGCTCAATTGTCCGATACATAAGAAAAGAATTGAGCACATTTTCCTTCCTTTAACAAGTTGGGCTTCAAAGAACAGCAAAAGGATCTTGGTTGGACATGGTTTGATGCCATGAAACATTGAAGGAATGTACAAGTTAAAGATCTACCATACAAAACAGAAGAACATCGTGGGTTTGAACGATACAGTTTTCAGAAGTACCTATTCGTTTAATGTTAAAGTTACTCATAAATTATGCAAGAATTATAAACTTCTTAACTTATGTTGTTGATGATGTTGTGTAATCTCCAGCCAACATCGTGGGCTTTGATATCCGTACACTCTTTTTGTGGCCCATTATTGCATGATCTCACACTTCTACCCCATAACTGCCACTGTAACTGCCCCTTGACTTTGAATCTTCCAACTCTGCAAAATATTAAATCTACCTAGTCAACCTTCCTTTCCACCAAGCTGGTGCATGTCCCTCATCATTATGACACAAAAATCAACAGAACATTGTCCACTTAACACAAGCACAATCCTTTCCAAGTGGGCCACTGAACCACAAGACTTAGTCACTCACTGTAACTGCCCACTGACTTTGAATCTTCAAACTTTGCCAAATATTCAATCTTCCATGTCGACCTTCTTTTCCACCATGCTGCCACATGTCCCTCGTCATTATGAGCTAAATTCGATAGAAAATTGTCCATTTAACACAATCACGATCCTTTCCAAGTGGGCCACTGAACCATAACACTTGGCCAGTAAATGGTTCAGAGTTGATTGTACCATTTTTTTCACATAACCATGCAGTTCATGCCATCTATCCTTTACATTACTTTGGTAATATTTCACTTTCAATCCATTATGTGTCATTCTTTCAGTGGTCCACCTGTCGACAGGTTCATGAACACAAGTACGTCTAAACAATTATACACCAAATTCTGTAACTTAAGAAATACCTAACCATGTTCAGCTGAATGACAGACACTGCTCAACAAAATATAGATGTTGAAAAAGCTATTTTTTTAACCCCAACATTAAGGTTATATTTAAGGAAAACCCATACCCATAACTAGAGGGGGCAACTCACCGCTGAAGCAATAACAAAAGCCTACAGTTCCAATCTGCTACAAACATTACACCTGAGTACTTACCATGTCGTAATTGAAATCTTAATATTTGGATTTCCTTCAATCCAAATCATAGTAAATATTTCGTTAACCTGAACCATTTTCACAAACAGTAATTTAATCAACAAATTAAATGTTGGAAAACTTCTTAATATTTGAAATACCATTTTTAAATATTGTAATGACTTAAACACAATTGTTGTCCCACATTTACCACAATACACAACTTATTTATATTGAAAACAAAATATATATTTCGGGTTTATAATAATAAAAATGAAAATTACTTTATTATTATTATTATTATTTTTAAGTTGACTCATATTTGAAGCTAAATTATGATTCTTTTTTTTTTTTTTTTTTAAAAAAATTTTCTTTGCACCTACTTTTGCCAGATCCTGTCAATAGGTGCTCCACTCAATTCAGGACACATGCCAAGTCTACAATGGTTATTTAGTATCAGATGACAAGGGTCATCAGCTACCATTGAATCTTGCATGCCACCTGACTTAGATGGTGGAGCAATTACTGGCACTGATCATGGACTTAGTGGCCAGTCTCCAAGAGGGGACATAAACGAAGTAGGAGTCTGTATCTGTCGAAGGAAGGCTAAAAGGACATGGGGACACGTGGCAACTTCAAGGATATGCAATTCGACAGGTAGAAGTAAAGGTTTTATGTGGTTTCAAAACTTGGAAATGACGGTGCAGTTACAGAAGTTACACAGCAGCAGTTAGAGATTCAGCACATCATGGGGTCATGACAAAGAAGAGCTATAAAGGGCAGAAGATTTGCAGAGAGAGAGGACATCAACAACAACACATTAACTTACTTTCTACATTTATGAGTAGTTCAAATTGTAACTTACGAGTAGTTTTTTCCCTTATAATTTGTACTCCGTAACTAGGTGAACTTTGCTGATTTCAACCTCAAATTACCAAAGGTTTATCTTCTCTAATTTATTACCATCAGCTCATATCAGAAAGTTCATTTCACTTGTTTACTTTGTTACCATCAGTTCATCCAAACAAGTCATCATCATTTTCAGGCATTCGAACCAATACCACAATTGCTTGAATGTTCTTCTTTAAATTATCATCTTTGAATTACTGCCTGGTTATTGTGGATATAGGCCCACCATAATTTTACTAACAATTTCTGCATCACTTTCATAGTTAACATGAAATTATTTCACAACTACTGTTCGTAATTTGTAATTCATATACCAATTAGCTTAGACATAAAGTAAACTACTTCGTTGGGCTAATTTGTCCAACTAAATCCCAAAAATTAACTGGTAATTTTGCAAAACCACATGGACAAATTCCATATTTTAATCAGAAGACAAAATATAATACTAATTTCCTGAAACTACGAAGCCGAAAGACATCATTAGTTGTCAACCACACCGCAGCAACCCTTCAGTTAGATCTAACCAAATTTGGAACAGAAGCAAGCAACCCCTAATAAGAATCTTGGAATACAGACATAAGCCAATTTTCAACCCAAAACAATACACAGACAACAGACACCCATATATATCTCACCTTCATTTACTTCTGAAAATGACAAGTCACTGCAAACAAAAATAACAAAATCACTCTACACAATATGCAAAATAACTGTTCTTGTGCTTGTACATAAGCAACATTGTGCCATTTCCTGGCCTTGTACATTACCAATTATTTACACGTTACGTACAGCAATTCGTGCAAAATCATAACTACGGACATATCTACCATGTTCTTGCCAATGATGTGTTTTCAGAAGCTAGTACTCTGTACCTAATAAATTAAGGGAATAAGTAAATCATACAATTACCTAATTCATCTCATCAATTGTGGTCGAATCATTTTTGCACACTTGTGCTTTGACACTATCATATTGGCCCACAGACTGTTTTGAATCAGGAGAAACATCAAAAAATACACATCGTTGTTTAATGTGCGGTGTACTTGGATATACCAACCCAGTTTTGCAGCGAATGGGTGATGAGTCCACATTGTACTCACGGTCACTGATGTGGGTTGTATCGACAGCTGAGTTACCCATTGTTCGGCTAAACCGAACCTTAGGACACGTTCGCTTCGTATGGCCAATGCATTTGCATTTCTCACATTTTCTTGGTCTTCGACAGTTGGACGAGGCATGTCCCAGGTTCCCTTTTGTCTTCACAAGATCAGGATCTTCTACTCCAAATTGTTGTGGGATTGAGTGTTTCCCTTTGTCTCCATCCTCATCGTTGCAATTCATCTCATATAACTCCTTTATTCGGCTTGTCATCGGAAGACATGCATCCGTAGCCTCTTTGAAACCTTCGGTTGATTGCGAGGCATAGAAACACATTTCATTGTAAGAAGAACTCAGTATCCTATAGCGAGCAGTTTGTGTTGTAGTGCTATCAATTGGGGGTTAACGCCATAGCTGGCCATCCTTACTTGCAACCCTTGTCCATCTATGCAGCACAGAAGTTGGGGGAATTTGCGTTAAATTTTTAGCTTTCATAACGCATATCATGTGACAGCAAGGAAGCTCGAACGACTCAAACTTCATGCAAGAACATATCATTGCTGCATCCACTGGATTGTGTGTTACTATCCACGATCTATCCTTCACCTTGTACTTATGAATATAGTAGCATTTCTGACCATCCGGCAAAAGGAACACGTCCTTCACATCCAACTTTCCCTCTTCTAAGGTTTTATCATGGAACATTTTAAATATATTCCGGGTGAATAGCTCAGCTCCATGTCTCTTTATATCTCGCAATGGAGTAATCAATACCGGAAAAATGTTATTTGTTTCGGCATCATTTCCAGCTTCGTTATACCTTATCCTTGCAAGAGCCTGATTATAGTGCCTAACAAATTCATATAGCTTTAATTTATGTTGGAGGAACGGATTGAAATAAGCATTCATACTCTCCGAGCGTTGAGTGCTCTTCATCCCAGCAAAGAAATGGCCACGCATATATGCCTTAGCCCACATATGACGCTTCTCATATGTCTCCAACACCCAACTATTGTTTTCAAGTCCAATTTTTTTGACCATTCTCATCCAACTATCCACAAACTTTGCCTCATCCATTTCCATCTCCATGCACTGCTTGAAAGCATATGCAAAGCCACTTTTGTGAACATTTGACACAGTATTTTTTCCAAGATGCCAATTACATAATCAATGTCTTGCGTCTAGAAATACTCTTCTAATTGCCTCTCACATTGCCTTATTCCTATCTGTTAGTACGAACACAGGTGCTTTATTGTCCATTGCCACCATAAATGTTTCCAAAACCTATGTATATGTATCAATCGTCTCGTTAGCTAGCAAAACACATGCAAATATCGTGGTCGTGAAGTGGTTAGTCACACCAACCAACATGACAAAAGGTTTCTTGTACGCATTGGTACAGTAAGTTGAGTCAAATATCAACATATCACCAAACTTTGTGTAGTCAGCCCGCGATTTCGAATCTGCCCAAAACAGATTTTGTAACTTGTTATCCTTACACACATCATACTTGTAAAAAAAACTTGGGTCAACATCAAGTTTTGCACATAGGTAAACCAAAGCACCCTGCGCATCACCATCCTCAACTTCTGCTCTACGTTCAACTTGAATGTGGTTGTGTAGATTCGTACGGATAAAACCAACATTCTCATAACACTCGGATTAATTTACCATACATATCACCAAACTTTGCGTAGTCAGCCCGCGATTTCGAATCTGCCCAAAACAGATTTTGTAACTTGTTATCCTTACACACATTATACTTGTAAAAAAAACGTGGGTCAACATCAAGTTTTGCACATAGGTAAACCAAAGCACCCTGCGCATCACCATCCTCAACTTCTGCTCTACGTTCAGCTTGAATGTGGTTGTGTAGATTCGTACGGATAAAACCAACATTCTCATAACACTCGGATTAATTTACCATATAGTCCATGATTTGGCTAGTCTTCACACTGACGTTGCGCATAGCCATTGCTTGAGCTTTGTCAGCGCTGTTTAAACCCCAATGTGACCTCATATACATCACATAGTGTTGTTTTGCCAATTCATGGTTGTGATCTGCGATGAAGTGAGTCACAACATACTTTCCCCCTTCACCAGTCTCTGGATCGTACCGTATGTGAAATTGTGCTTTACAACCTACTCTTGTTAGTGCCTTGGGAGCTCTTCTCTTCTCTACAACACGGTCCAAGTACTTTGGTAATCTCTAACATTCCCTTGAACACAACCATAGCCTACTAACAACCTTTCCCTGTTTAACTGTGTTAAATCTAGATTTTCGTATACTAAATCCCTTGGCTTTAGCATAGGCATTGTAGAAAGCTTCTCCATCTTTGACCAAATCAAATTTTTGTTCCAGAACAGCACGTTCAACCTCACCAACCATGTCATCGCCATGAGCATCGTCAACCATTTCTTGTTTCACATCAGCTAGGCCATCTTCAACGTTTATGTTGGCTGCTTCTTCATTGCACGAACCACCTTCGCAACCATGACAACGTTCCGCCAGACTTTCATCGATCAAACAAATGCCATCTGCTTCATTTGGCATGTCATAATCAACACTTTCACTTTTAATTTCGGCTAGAGCCATACTGTACATGACATTAGTACAAATAATTACTTGATGACTGAAAAATGTTAACACAAACACAAACATGACATTTTAACACGGTTGGATTGTTTGTGCAAACACAAGCACTCGATTCAGAAAGAGAGAGGTTACTAGCGCTAGAGGGGTTTCGGTTTAAGCAAAGCATAGAGGGGTTGAAGTTAGGATGAGGGTTTAGTTGAGGGAAAATGGCTGAAGTGTAGAGGCCAGAGAGAGATAGAGACAGGGAGGCAGCGCCATACCTGATATCTAGTTAGAGAGAACGCCTTCACTTCAGCAATGGAACTCCATAGAGCCTTGTAGTTCCGTTGTTGCTGGAAATCAAGGGCTATACTGTTCCCTACAGAGCTTCGTCAATGGAAATCAAGGGTTACACCCTCAACCTTACAGAGATGAAGACAATAAGAGAGAGAAAGAGTGAGGAAAGTGGGATGCAATCATGCAAATAGGAAGACCAACCGGTTGCCCCGGTTTCACATTTTTTACGATTAAACAATCCAATGGTCTTAATCAATTATTGTAATCTAACGGCTAAAAACTAGGTTGCATATGGTGTGCAACCTTAAGGGGGTTGCTCTAGACGTCCTCGAACGTCTCGGGAAAAATTCCCGTTTTGTTCATTGGGCTTACTACAGTTCGAACTCAAATGTCACGGTCCTGTATCTAATCTCGCAGAGTGCAATGCAAGACCAATGAATCATCAAAGAGTCCAAATCTGGCAAATCGTTTTGAAAAATTGATTTTTAGAAAGAAGTGCCAAACATGGACTGTTTGCCAGATACAGAGCCGTCACCTAATTATTTTATTTTGGGGGAATTTAGGAAACCCTGACTCGTGCCTAAGGCCATGTATCCATCATCACCAAAGTTGCCTCGGCTCGGGAACTTGGGTACGATTGGGAAAGGTTATGGAATGAGCACCCTCGCTCGCCCGATCAAAGATCAGCCACTACTAAGCATGATATCGAGTTTTTGAAAACACATGTGCTCTTATTCCGATTTATTAGCCTAGAATTACTATGTGATGCGCACAACATACAAGTATAGACTGGATTGCCTAAGTTGGAACAAAGCATCGCATATCCGATTGTTTTGAAAATGGATTGAAGTTTTCTACTCGTAAGTAGGCTAAAACACGGGTTTCGACGAATTATTCCAATTCAAGCAACCCAATCTTCACACACAGGCATTCAGGCAGTTATATCACATAAGCAAATAGCCTCATGGTAAGCATGCTATCATGGCAGTCACTCACACGCATGCAAGGATGCTAAAGCATAAATGCTTACCGAGTACTCCAAGCCAAAACAGAAACTAGTTAGTAATCGATGCATGATCCTAGTTCATGTTAAGATGGCTAATGCAACACATGCAAAAATCCAACTAGGATAGGCTCGGCTATTCTAAACGCTATGCTGAAATGCTTAATGCAACACATGCAAAAATGCAACTAAGATAGGCTCGGCTATTCTAAAATGGCATGTGAAATGCAACAACTGATACACGTATTCAACTCGAATTGAAATACAATGCAGTTAGTACGATGCGCCGTACCTAGTGCATGCAAGACAGAAAAATGGATGCAAACATGCGAGCATAAGTTTGCTAATTGAAACGTGCCCTAAACTAACCATCATAAGTTGGTAAATAAAAGGGAGAAAGACGTGGGGTTGGAAGACATACATCACACACATGCACACTTATTACAACATTGTCGTCCTCGGAGGGTCCGAATAAATAATACACAACCGAATGAATAACGAATTACAGCTAATTATTACACAACCCTAATTAATTAACAAATTAACTAAAATAAATAAGCTAGCATGCAAAACATATGAAATGGACCGCCTCAGCTCGGTCTTGAATGATAAGGAATACATGCATGCTCGAGTCGCCTTGCCGAAAAACCCATCGCGATGTCTCGATTTGCCTCTGTTTGCAACTGGTCCCAGAACATTGTACAAAACTCCAGAAGACTGAAATTCCACCATGCTGTAGGGATACTACCGACCAGTTTTTGCTGCTGGCTTCCGGTTTGCTGTAACAGAGAGCAAGAAAGGGGCATGGCAAAGTATTTTCAACATATGTGTGCATGACCACTCCCCCCAATCATTGCCCAAGCTCTAGGGAGTGTAGTCTTCGATCCTCATGGCACCAATCACGCATCTCGATGCATGATGGCCGAGGAGTCGAATTGCATGACTTAATGTGAAATGGATGCACAAATGAACACAATAAGGCCTAAACTCTATCATGGGTAATCAAGAGTGTCGGCGACCGGGAATCGAAGCACGTTTCATCACTTTGAGTACGAAACGTCCCTCGTTTCCCGTGTTTGGACTGAACCCTACTCCAAACACTATGCAACAACTAGCATGCAATCCTAAACGAAACACAACTAAGACATGCAAACATGCAAGGAATGACATGCAAAGGTGTAACTAGCATACGTAATGCTATGAACTACGAATGGCATACTCAATGCACATGACGCTATATGGCACACACAACGCACATATGACGATGGATATACACAAAGGCATAATCAAGGCATACACAATGCGACGATCAAGCATGCGACAACATGGATATGGCATACACAATGCAAGATGTACTTAAACTAAAATGAATGGGCCTCAGCTACACTCAAATCAGTGGCCAAACATGATGAAATTAGGCAACAAAACACATGCAAATATACACAAATGCAAAGGACCAAACCTAAGGCACCAAATGCAACTCTACCAAAGCATGGCAAGGGATGAAATATGGCATACAATCACATATTTTCCAGCTCTGAAATGACATGCAAGATGGTCCCGAATCATGCAAACACCTCACACAATGCATACTAGATGGCCCGGATACTGAAACTAGTGAAATGCATTACATTAAAGGTATGCAAAGCAATGCACAACTGACCAAACCAGCCCCAAACAGTCCCTATGCAGGCCCAAAATAGTAGGAAAATGGACTAAAATGATGATTCGAAAGGTATGGAAATGAGGCTCATGCAATGGCCCATAAATGAGGTATTTAAACACGACTCTCAAACACATTTAAAGAGTGGAAAACATGGGAATATGGCACAAATATAGGCTCTAAAATGACATGCTCAATGGCCTCAAAACATGAAAACACCTCAGTATAAGCATGCAATAGGCTTTAAAACTTAAGGCTAGGCAAGGGCATTACACTACAAGCATGCATAGCAAGCATCATTCGACCAAGAGGCCTAAAAAAAGAGCTAAGGAAGTCCAAAACATGCACAAAATTAGTTTGGAGTATGGCCAAAACATGCTAGAATCAAAGGCCAAAACAACATTCATTACAAGCTAGTGAAGAGGATTTACACTACAAGCATGTGAAGCATTCAAGAGGCCACTAAGCCAGCATAAGACAGAGGTATGACACGTTAAATAAAGCCTAAAAACCCACTGAAACATGGTTAATGCATGCAAGAATGAGATGCTCCTTTGATAGGCTATGAAGAGGGTTATTCTACACATGCAAGATGGACACCCAATATGGAAAAACAAGCTCTGGACAGAGCCTATGCAGGTCCTAAAACTCATCAAAAATGGCCTGAAACATGGCTTGGAAGCATGCACATAGGGCTCCTTTGTAAGGCCAAAAATGCTAGAAAACAAAACAAGGAGAGAGAGGGTCACCCCTCTTTGATTTTGACACTCAAAATAGTATTCTAGCTACTGAAAATCCACTGGATTTTAGTGGCTAAAAGGCCAAACAAAGGTCAATGTGAAGGCCCTAATGCATGGCTCAAAACAAGGTAAAATGAAGCATGCAAGGGGGTAGATGACCCCCAACAGAAAAATGATCTTAAACAAACATGTTAAGGATCTCAAAATAAGACTTTTTTCAGTTTACACTAAAGCTCGAAAATGCTTGCAAGTATGGCTAAAAAATGAAGCAAAATAAAGCTCAAAAGAGGGAATAGGGTGTTACCCTTGTAGCTTAGCAACTCCAGCAGCTTATGGACTAAAAATGCAGCTCCTGAGGACCTCTCAAGACCCTCCAAGAAGCTTAGGTTGGTGTTGGAGGTGTTAAGCTAAAAGGTAGTGTGCAAAGGGGCAAGAACTTAGCACTTTCTAAGCCTAAAGGGAGAGATATAGAGGGAGATAGATGTATATGCCTTAGCCAAATTATGAACCTTCACAAATGAGGGGGGAGGCCTTCCTTTATAGCCAAGAGGGTCCAAAGCTTCTCAAAGAAGCTAAAAAACAAGCTTGAAGATCCTCCATACACATATGGAGGATCCCTTCTGTGCCTTCCAATTGGCACAACTGGCAACAACTCACAGAGACAAGACTGAGGGAGGCAGGCCGACCAGTTCAAAAGGTTTAAGTCCAAAAAGTTGGTCGGTAGCCCTAAATGGTGGTCTCCCAATTAAATACAAGCTAGTGGTGTGGTGGGAGACCAGCAATTGTGGGCCAAAAGTGAGGGAGACCAGTTACCTGTCAAGGAAACCGGCCGGCGAGGGAAAAGTGGTCTTCAAGGAGAAAAGGTGGTCTCCCACCCTTGTACCACCTTCCAAATAATGAAAACAAGGTCCATGCCAAAAATGAACCAAGATGGATGCAAAACGAGGGTTTAGGGGTCAAAACGAGCGACCAGAGGCACGAAAACTGATTATTAAGCATCGAAAGTGGCGTGCGACCACAAAGGTGGTCTCCCGGGCCATAGTGTCCCTCTAGAGAGAGGAAACAAGGCGTGTGCCAAAAACCGGAGCAAGCGGAGAAAGTTAAGCAGTCCTGAACCGAGGCGCACGATCGACGGCTCCGAAAACTAGAAACTGGTCTCCAAACAGGAACAGTGGTCTACGACCACGAAAAGTAGCCTACGACCACTGAGAGATGGACTACGAGACCTCTCTCTCCCTTCGGGAAGTGAAAACAGAACCTGATTCGCAAACCGAGGCAAAGCACAAAAGAGTCCTGAAGTTTGGAGGCAAGGCTCTTAGCCGAGACTCTTAGCCGAGACTATGTAACCTCAGAACGAGCACAACATGCGCAATCACCGAGCGCTCAATCGATGACGTCTGAGTCTTAAGGTCGGTCAAAAATGGGGTGTCTACAGTTGCCCCTCTTTGACAGAACTTGAAAGTCATAAGTGACGAAAGTGAATGCCAAAGCCCAAAGACGACCCATTTTTGACAAGGCCGAAGACTTAGACAAACAGGCGAGATAAACAAAGAGACGTGCTCGCAGGCGTGCCCGCAGGCCGGGGCAAAATGCAAAAAGGCATGCACAAAGCCAAACATAACTCATGATCATGCAAAGTAACAAGCTGTAATGAAGCAAATATTCACAATAAATGCAACAATTTTAAGCAAGAATGCAAAGCAAAACTACATTTCATGTAGTAAGAATGTAGAGAATTATTCAATTCTCGCTACGTCTTACACAGAGAAGATACATTACATGTGCAGCTCGTCTAGTCGCACTAGCTTCGAATGAACCGTACATACAATATCATGCCTGCAAAAGAGAGAAACTTAACAGGCGTAACATAGTTGGCAACATATGTTCAACACTACATCAAACGCGGATAGACATGGTGCCGATGGAAAAGTGCACCGCAATGCAAGAAGAAACGTACGCGACAACGCAAGTTAAGCATGGAGGGTATGACAATGCCAATGAAACGTGCATAACAATGCAAGTGTCGTGCATAACAATGCAAGTGACATGCATAATAATGCAGGATAAGTGCGACTTCAAAAGCATATTTGAAACAAAACATTGAACAAAGAAAAGCAAGCCTCGACGAGGGTAACTCAAACGCGACCTTCGGTTTACCTCTCGGAGGGGTCGCAACGTACTCAAAAAGGATACACCTGGCTCTTGGAAAGTAACGATGAGCCATGCGTCGAGGATTGGATTTGAAGTTCCCGCGGAGGGATTTCGCGCCGAAAAGTGCACTTTCGTTGTACTTTATTGAGAGCCGGGGACTTCGATAACCACCAAAATTTGCAGGGAGAACAAAGAGTCATTGGAGACCACCCAAGAGGGCCACCGACCACCTAGGGAGGCCGCCGACCAGGTTTTGTGCAAGGGGGTGGTCAGCCTACCAGGAAATATGGTCGGCCGACCATCTGTCCAAATCCAGGACAGTTTTGTCTTTTTACACTTGTTTCTTTAAATCCACATGTCCCAATCACTATTCCTCATAACCTCAAGGCCGAAATTAGTCTCTCTTCCTTCCTAGACCATTTTCTCTCTCAGATTTGCGCTCTATACGCGTTTTCTAACACCCCACGCAAAGTTGTTTCGCGAAATCTTTCAGTTTTCTTCACTTTGGACCAATTAAAATTTGATTTCGGAGCTTCTTTCTTCATTTTCACCACATAAGGTATGTTTGTCTCGACATTTGGAACATTTTCTCGGGAGTTGACTTTTGTTGACTTTTTTCAATTTTGGCTCATTTTGCTCATTTTTGCTCCTTTTCGCAGATTTCTTCAAATGGCGGGTCATTTTCCTCATGGTGGAGGTCCTCCAGGTGCCGAGGGTAAGCCGAACATCATGTCCTTGCCCCCGAGAGTTCGGCCATTTGATCCCGAGAGGTATTATCCTCAGGAGCACGTCCTTCCTCAGGCCACTTTCTACCATTTCATTGACTTTGATGACCGAGTGCCTGCGGATCTGTTGCTGCGGGAGCTAGAGACTCATCTCTCTCATCAGGAACGAGAGGTACGTACTTCACTTTTAAATTCTCTACAATGTATTCTGCATTTCATGCACATTTCATACTTTCGCTATTTATGCTTATCCACTCGTTCTGAACACATTTGCACACCATGTTTCTACTTATTCTAGCACATATCTCACAGCACAGAATTCTATTAAGTGGGCATAAAGCTTGTTCTGAACACTTAGTCTATAACATAGCATTCTGTTTGCATTTTGAACACACAGCTCAATCACTCGAATTTCTGAACACGCAGCCCACAATTTTTGAAAGTTGAACACGCAGCCCAAACTGTTGATGGTGAACACACAGCCCATTTTTTGAAAGTTGAACACGCAGCCCAAACTTTTGATGGTGAACACACAGCCCACATTTTTCTGATGGTGAACACACAGCCTATTATTTTGAAATCTGAACACGCAGCTCAAACTCTTGAGGTGAACACACAGCCCACAGTTTTTTATGGTGAACACATAGCCCACTGTTTTGAAATCTGAACACGCAGCTCAAACTCTTGAGGTGAACACACAGCCCACTGTTTTTGAAATCTGAACACGCAGCTCAAGCTCTTGAGGTGAACACACAGCCCGCAGTTTTTGAAATCTGAACACGCAGCTCAACCTCTTTTGGTGAACACACAGCCCGCAGTTTTTGAAATCTGAACACGCAGCTCAAACTCTTGAGGTGAACACACAGCCCACAGTTTTTGAAATCTTAACACGCAGCTCAAACTCTTGAGGTGAACGCACAGCCCACAGTTTTTGAAATTTGAACACGTAGCTCAAACTTTTTAGGTGAACACGCAGCTCAAACTCTTTAGGTGAACACACAGCCCACAGTTTTTGAAATATGAACACGCAGCCCAAACTCTTAAGGTGAACACACAGCCCAATGTTTTTGAAATCTGAACACGCAGCTCATCTATTTCATTTGCACGCAGCTTATACATTTTATTTCTAAAACTGAATACATCTGTTCATTTTGAATGTAGGTATCCTCTCGTTTTACGTAAGGCTATGGCTTGATTATCTCTAGGGAGTGGTATGCAGAGCTCCCAGAGACCGTTCGTCACATGGTGGACGGGACAGGATTTGGGCCCTTCTGCGCAGGGCTATCTCGCTACCCTGCGAACAGGACCTTGATGGGGGCACTCGTGGAGAGATGGTGGGATACCACCAACTCTTTTCACTTCTCAGCTACCGGGGATATGATGATGACCCCGTTCAACTTTGCGATGTTGACTGGCCTTAATGTGGCCGGTCGACCGGTCGCCTACGACAAGGATATGGGCCAGTGGAAGGCTGCCTGGATCTATCTGTTGGGAGCTCGCCCACCGATTAACCGATCTTCGGGCAGAGTCAGGTACACTTGGTTCCCCGTGCAGTATAGGGGGAGTATGCCCGAGACTCTTGAGGAGATAGAGCAGTACGCTCGAGGTTTTTTGATGTTCCTCCTTGGGACCACTTTGTTCTCCGACAAGGGGAACACAGTTGGACTGTATCTACTCAGTGCTTTGGTGGACCTATCACAGGTCAACCAGTATGACTGGGGTGGCGCCGGCCTCGCTACCCTCTACTGCTATATGAGTGCGACCTCCTGCGGACGGGGGAACATAGTTGGCGGCTATTGAAGAGCCTGGGAGGTACTTTCTGCCCTCTTGATTTACATTTCTGCTCTTCATTATCTGTACACTGCTCATGGCACACTTTACATTCTGTACTCTACATTCTGCACTCAGCATTCTTCATTTTCTGTATATTCTGTATTCTAATGGCCACTGCCCTGTTTTCCACAGCTATGGGTTTACGCGTACTTTTCGATGCTACCCCCAGAGTTCGAGGTGGAGGTGCCTCTTACAATCCCTTACTCTCACATATTTGAGGGTCGATGACGGGCGAGGGCTCGAGAGACTCTACCCTTCCTACGACAGTTTTTTGACACGGTGCGGGTGACCGAGGTAATTTAGAACTCTCAATTCTTCATATTTTCAGCTTTGATTCATCTCGCATATTTATGACATCTGATTGGCTCATGCACTTGTTATCCTCAGATCGCCTGGCAGTCCTGGGCACTCTTGGGAGGAGATATCTGTTTCTAGTTCCCAGGGGCATGGGCTTCTTCTCAGTATATGACTTTGTTTGAGGGGCCAGTTGGCAGGGCCCGATTTTTGGGAGATCGCTTCATGTGCTAGATAATGGGCGTCCCTGAGCAGAGTGTCCCTTCAGCACCTCCAGCTGACATGCGGTCCGCTGAGGGACTCACTCTCAAGGAGGTCGATGTTGCTATGTTAGGTACCGATGTAGCTCTGCACACAGAGGAGGGGGAGTATGCGACTTACCGCCACACGTACTTAATGCCCCCACTGATGGGTGTCCGTACTCCTACTAGGAGGGTTGCTGGTGCATCATCGTCAGCTCATGCCCGGGCTACAGACGTTTCTTCATCTAGCAGGGCCGACACATCGAGGAGTGGGGCTAGATAGATTCCCCCGATTCCCCCGACTTATTAGCATGCTGGGTGGCCAGATCTTCCGACCGAGCTGACAGGATGGCGATACGGGTCATTTTACCCGATTCCAATAGAGCCTCCTATGCCCGATCACCGATATGTCAGTGATCCTAACTCACCACCAGTATGTTCCACTGCTTTTCATTTATCACTCAGATACTTAGGCATTCATTTATTCATTGATGACTTGAGCTTGTATCTGCAGCCTTCCAGGGAGTATTCTGATGATCTGCTCGGATTGGTGGCCTCACGTGAGGGCATGGTCTTGCGGAGGGAGACACAGCTGTTCATCGCCGGTGTTACGGTATTTTTTAATTTTCTCGCATTTATCATACTTCTGATGACATGCTGTATTTAACCATTCCACTGCATTGCTTGACTGTATGCGTAGAACACATCTGACATACACCATATTCATACATTGTATCTGCATACACCCACTCTATGTAGCATTCTTGTCTCTGCATCTGATATACACGTTGGCTAATGTACTCAAATTGTCCTTTTCAGATGCCACCACTGCAGGCCGAGCCATCCAGGCCTTCTCGAGGAGCTGGGAGAGGGGACTCGTCTCGTAGACGAGGCAGACGCAGAGCACCCGTCATAGATGACGAGAAGTCCAATGAGGAGGAGTCTGCGCATCCTTAGTCAGAGACATCCGTAGGCAGAGAGGATGACTCTGGATCCGGTTCTGAGGACGAAGGTGATGCCGAGGAGGATTCCGAGGGAGTGACTCCGATTCGGATGGTGATGGTATAGAGGTTGCTCTGCCGAAGAGAACAAAGAGGGTCTCCCAGTCTTGCGCTTGATAGCACTGATGCAGATGTTCCTGCTTTATTTTCTTTTTCTACTAGTAGTTGTAGCACATTTTATAGTGTTAGGCAGTTTTATTTTCTTTAAAACTTGTACCTTTGTTGTAAAATGTTGTAACAAAAGGATCATGATGGAATGAAATAGTTTTTTGTTCAAAATGTGTTGTACATTGTTTTCTTAGCATCGCATTGCATCATTTTGCATAGAAATGAGATTGAATGGAAATTGAGCATTGTATATCACCAAATCAGGTAGTGAACCGACGCAACAAACTAAACAACTTAACTCGCTAAGAAACAACAAAACCTCAGCAAGTTTACAACTCGATAAGAAAAACATGACAATGTTGATAAATAGAGAGTAACAACTTGATGCACAAAACTCGACAACTCGATAAGCAAACTTAACAACTCGATAAACAAAACTTAACAACTCGATAAGCAAAACTCAACAACAACTCGATAAGCAAACGCATTTCTAACAAACCGGGCGACGGAATACATCCGAAACCGAGGTAAACACGGACCTTCAACACTCTCAACGCATGGAAATGCTTGGGGCTCCCTTCTAGAGACTAAGAAAAGACCAAAGACCAACTTTCTTCCATGGCCGACCACCAGAAGGGGCTGGCCGACCAGCTATTTTCCTTGGAGACCAAAAGGGTGGTCGGCCTACCAGAAAAAGTGGTCGGCCGACCACCTGGTTTGGCGACCACCAGATTTTTGACACGTGTCCCCAAACAGTGCCTTATCCTCTATAAAAGTTTCAGCTTCGTGGTTCTTTCATTTCATCTTAGTTTTGTATCAAAATAGAGACATTCCTCATCGAAAATCTCACAGCTTGGATTGCTACTTTAGACGGCTCAGAAAAGTTGAACTTTCGGGGCTTCAACTTGAATGCACTATTCACGTTGAGCCGCACTCCGCTGCATCTTCCCTTTCTCCATGCCACAGTGAGGTTTTGGAATCCGGTAACACATGTCTTTAGCTTCGGCGGGCAAGAGATGTGTCCTACCTTCGAAGATTTCCAAGCTTTGATGGAGTCCGAGCGTAACGAGGAGATCTTGCCCCAACTCTGCTTCTGCCATGCTCAAGCCTTAGGGCGAATGTGTGGGCTCACTATGCACGACACTCAATCTTTAATTTGTGATGGAATGCTGGATATTTTGAGTTTGATTTGTCAGTTTTCCGATGCCGGTGACCGCGGTGACCATCATTGGCAAGGCTTTCGGCGACATGCCCTTTGTTTGTGCATGCTATCTCATTTCTTACTTGCCTCAGGCTCCAGAGCATCTAGTGTCCGGTTGATCGAGGTTTCCCAAGGCTTGAAGGAGGGTAAAAGCTACATTGCCATGTCATTGGCCGAGACATTGATGGGCTTAGATGCTTTTCATCGCCGAGAGACGACCAGATTTACGGGGAGTCCACTACTGCTGCAGGTAATGTTTCCTACCCTATCTCACATATATATTGCTTACATCACTCGGCCCTCAGGCTCGATTTTTCTCACAAAACCCCTTTTCTCAATTTTCTCTCAACGTACACCTCTTTATTTTTTATTCTCTCATTTTCCATCCCTCTCCAGGTGTGGTTGATGGACAAGTTACAGGTTGTGGACTCTTGCCCAGCATACTCAACTCGCGGCTACTTCTTCCGACGATGTCTAGTCGATGCCCTTGATGAGGGATGGTGGTTCGACTGGATGTGCAATTTGTCCGTAGACTGCATTGCTTGGCGGTGCCCTTGGCTCAATCTACCGGCAATGAGCTACAACATGTCCCGGCAGCCTGGGATTCAGTTGATTGGCCTGATACACGGTGTGTTCTACTTTTCTTTCCAGTTCCAGCGCCAGTTCGGCCACGATCAGACTTGCCCGCCAGAGGGGATAGAGTACCTTGCTGCATTCCCGATCCGAGGCGCACGGCTTGCTCGGTATGCCACAACATAGAGGACGAAAAAACTCCTGGCCCCCACTTCCACTTTCAGTTGCACTTTGTCTGATGAGTGCATAGATTGGCTCAACGAAGAGGCACAGATTGGGCCCACTTTGGCGTCAGAAGCTTCGACCAGCTCTAGGAGGGGGCGCAGAAACACCTGACTTAGCTATGCCCCGGATTTATTGCTTTATTAGTACTTTCAAGTTTTCTTTATGAATGTAACCAAAAACAACTTCAATTTAATGAAGCAAATATTCACAATAAATGCAACAGTTTTAAGCAAGAATGCAAAGCAAAACTACATTTCATGCAGTAAGGATGTAAGAGAATTACAATTCTCGCTACGTCTCACACGGAGAAGATAATCCGCAGATGAACACGCAGCCCAATTGTTGATGGTGACACACACAGCCCATTTTTTGAAGTTGAACACGCAGCCCAAACTTTTGAATGGTGAACCACCACATTTTTTGATGGAACACACAGCCACTATTTTTGAAATCTGAACAGCAGCTCAAACTCTTGAGGTGACACACAGCCCACAGTTTTTTATGGTGACACAAGCCACTCTTTTGAAATCTGAACACGCAGCTCAACTTTGAGGTGAACACACAGCCACTTTTTTGAAATCTGAACACGCAGCTCAAGCTCTTGAGGTGAACACACAGCCCGCCAGTTTTGAAATCTGAACACGCAGCTCAACCTCTTTGGGTGAACACAAGCCCGCAGTTTTTGAAATCTGAACACGCAGCTAAACTCTTGAGATGAACACACAGCCCACAGTTTTTGAAATCTTAACACGCAGCTCAAACTCTTGAGGTGAACGCACCCACAGTTTTTGAAATTTGAACACGTAGCTCAAAATTTTAGGTGAAAAACAGCCACAGTTTGAAATTAACACGCACTCAAATCTTTAGGTGAACACACAGCCAAGTTTTCGAATTGAACACGCAGCCAAACTTTAGGTAACACACAGCCCAATGTTTTGAAATCTGAACACGCGCTCATTTATTCATTTGTACGCAGCTTACACATTTATTTCTAAAACTGAATCACTGTTCTTTTGAATGTAGGTATCCTCTGTTTAACGCGAGGCTAATGCTTGATTATCGCTAGGGAGTGGTATGCAGAGCTCCCAGAGACCGTTCGTCACATGGTGGACGGGACAGGATTTGGGCCCTTCTGCGCAGGGCTGTATCTCGCTACCCCTGCGAACAGGACTTGATGGGGGCACTCGTGGAGAGATGGTGGGCACACCAACTCTTTTCACTTCTCAGCTAGGGGATATGACGATGACCCCGTTCAACTTTGCGATGTGACTGGCCTTAATGTGGCCGGTCGCCGGTCGCGCTACGACAGAGGATATGGGCCAGTGAAGGCTGCTGGATCTATCTGTTGGAGCTCGCCCACCGATTACAGATCTTCAGGCAGAGTCAGGTACACTTGTTCCGTGCAGTATAGGGGAGTATGTCGAGACTCTTGAGGAGATAGAGCAGTACGCTCGAGTTTTTTGATTTCCTCCTTGGGACAACTTTGTTCTCCGCAGGGGGAAACAGTTGGACTGTATCTACTCAGTGCTTTTGTGACCTATCACAGGTCAACCAGTATGACTGGGGTGGCGCCGCGCTCGCTACCTCTACTGCTATATGAGTGCGACCTCCTGCGGACAGGGGAAATAGTTGGGGCTATTGGAAGCCTGGGAGGTACTTTCTGCCCTCATTGATTTACATTTCTGCTCTTCATTATCTGTACAGCTGCTCATGGCACACTTTACATTCTGTACTCTACATTCGGCACTCACTTCTGCATTTTCTGTATATTTGTATTCTAATGGCCATGCCTGTTTTCCACAGCTATGGGTTTACGCGTAATTTCGATGCTAGCCCCAGAAGTTTCGAGGTGAAGGTGCCTCTTACAATCTTACTCTCACGATTTGAGGGTCGATGACGCGGCGAGGGCTGAGAGACTCTCCTTCCTACGACAGTTTTTTGACACGGTGCGGGCGACGAGTAATTCAGAACTCTCAATTTTCTTCATTTTTCAGCTTTGATTCATCTCGCATATTTATTGACATCTGATTGGCTCATGCACTTGTTATCCTCAGATCGTCTGGCGGTGGGCACTTTGGGAGAGATATCTTGTTTCTAGTTCCCGGGGGCATGGGCTTCTTCTCAGTATATGACTTTGTTTGAGGGGTCCAGTTGGCAGGGGCCTGGTTTTGGGAGATCGCTTCATGTGGCTAGATAATGGGCGTCCCTGAGCAGAGTGTCCCTTCAGCACTCCAGTGACATGCGGTCCGCTGAGGGACTCACTCCTTAAGGAGGTCGATGTTGCTATGTTAGTACGATGTAGCTCTGCACACAGAGGAGGGGGAGTATGCGACTTACCGACCAACGTACTTGATGCCCACTGATGGGTGTCCGTACTCCTACTAGGAGGCTTGCTGTGCATCATCAGTCAGCTCATGCGGGCTACAAAACGTTCCTTCATCTAGCAGGGCCGACACACATCGAGGAGTGGGCTAGAAAGATTCCCGATTCCCCGACTTACAGCATGCTGGTGGCCAGATCTTCCGACCGAGCTGACAGGAATGGCGATACGGGTCATTTTACCCGATTCCAATAGAGCCTCCTATGCCCGATCACCGATTATGTCAGTGATCCTAACTCACCACCGTATGTTCCACTGCTTTTCATTTTTCACTCAGATACTTAGGCATTCATTTATTCATTGATGACTTGGCTTGTATCTGTAGCCTCTAGGAGTATTCTGATGATCTGTTGGATTGGTGGCCTCACTTGAGGCGATGGTCTTGCGGAGGGAGACACAGCTGTTCATCGCCGGTGTTACGGTATTTTTTTAAATTTTCTGCATTTATCATACTTCCTGATGACATGCTGTATTTAACCATTCCATTGCATTGCTTGACTGTATGCGTAGAGCACATCTGACATACCAATATTCTATACATTTATCTGCATACACCACTCTATGTAGCATTCTTGTCTCTGCATCTGATATACACGTTGGCTAATGTACTCAAATTGTCCTTTCAGATGCCACCTGCAGGCCGAGCCATCCAGGCCTTCTCCAGGAGCTGGGAGGGGACTCCTCTCGTAGACAAGGCAGGCGCAGAGCACCGTCATAGATGACAGAGGAAGTCCAATGAGGAGGAGTCTGCGCATCATTAGTAGAGAGACATCCGTAGGCAGAGAGGATGACTCTAGATCCGTTGAGGAGGAGGTGATGCCCGAGGAGGATTCCAAGGGAGTGACTCATTTTCGGTGATGATGGTAACAAGAGGTTGCTCTGCCGAAGAGAACAAAGGGGTCTCCCAGTCTTGCGCTTGATAGCA
This sequence comes from Camellia sinensis, assembly GCF_004153795.1. Taxonomy (NCBI): domain Eukaryota; kingdom Viridiplantae; phylum Streptophyta; class Magnoliopsida; order Ericales; family Theaceae; genus Camellia; species Camellia sinensis. The sequence goes on from NW_021026203.1 coordinate 2,513,148, forward strand.
CTGATGGCAGATGTTCTGCTTTATTTTTTTTTCTACTAGTAGGTTGTAGCATTTTATAGTGTTAGGCAGTTTTAATTTTCTTTAAAATTTGTACCTTTGTTGTAAATGTTGTAACAAAGGATCATGATGGAATGAAAGCTTTTTGTTCAAAAGGTGTTTATACTTGTTTTCTTAGCATCGCATTGCATCATTTTGCATAGAAATGAGATTGAATGGAAATTGAGCATTGTATATCACCAAATCAGGTAGTGAACCGACGCAACAAACTAAACACTTAACTCGCTAAGAAACAACAAGACCTCAGCAAGTTTACACAACTCGATAAGAAAAACATGACAATGTTGATAAATAGAGAGTAACAACTTGATGCACAAACTCGACAACTCGTAAGCAAACTAACAACTCGATAAACAAACTTAAAACAATCGATAAGCAAACTCAACAACAACTCGATAAGCAAACGCATTTCTAACAAACCGGGCGACGGAATACATCCGAAACCGAGGTAAACACGGACTTTCAACACTCTCACGCATGGAAATGCTTGGGGCTTCCCTTCTAGAGACTAAGAAAAGACCAAAGACCACTTCTTCCATGGCCGACCACCAGAAGGGGCTGGCCGACCACTATTTTTCCTTGGAGACCAAAAGGGTGGTCGGCCTACCAGAAAAAGTGGTCGGCCGACCACTTGGTTTGGCGACCACCAGATTTTTGACACGTGTCCCCAACAAGTGCCTTATCTCTATAAAAGTTTCAAGCTTCGTGGTCTTTCATTTCATCTTAGTTTTGTATCAAAATAGAGAATTCCTCATCGAAAATCTCGACAGCTTGGATTGCTACTTTAGACGGCTCAGAAAAGTTGAACTTTCGGGGCTTCAACTTGAATGCACTATTCACGTTGAGCCGCACTCCGCTGCATCTTCCCTTTCTCCATGCCACAGTGAGGTTTTGGAATCGGTAAACATGTTTTAGCTTCGGCGGGCAAGAGATGTGTCCTACCTTCGAAGATTTCCAAGCTTTGATGGAGTCCGAGCGTAACGAGGAGATCTTGCCCCAACTTGCTTCTGCCATGCTCAAGCCTATAGGGCGAATGTGTGGGCTCACTATGCACGACAGCTCATCTTTTAATTGTATGGAATGCTGATATTTTGAGTTTGATTTGTCAGTTTTTCCGATGCCGGTGACCGCGGTGACCATCATGGCAAGGCTTTCGGCGACATGCCCTTTGTTTGTGCATGCTATCTATTTCTTAACTTGCCTCAGGCTCAGAGCATCTAGTGTTCGGTTGATCGAGGTTTCCCAAGGTTGCCAGGAGGGTAAAACTACATTGCATGTCATTGGCCGAGACATTGATGGGCCTTAGATGCTTTTCATCGCCGAGAGAGACCCAGATTTAACGGGGTCCACTACTGTGCATGTGTATGTTTCCACCTAATCTCACATATATATATGCTTAACATCACTCGGCCCTCAGAGCTCGTTTTTCTCACAAAACCCCTTTTCTCATTTTCTCTCAACGTACACCTCTTTATTTTTTTTCTCTCATTTTCCATCCGCTCGCCAGTGTGTTGATGGACAAGTTAGGTGTGGACTCTTGCCAGCATATCAACTCGCGCTACTTCTTCCGACGATGTCTAGTCGATGCCCTTGATGAGGGATGGTGTTCGACTGATGTGCAATTTGTCCCAGACTGCATTGCTTGGCGGTGCCCTTGGCTCAATCTACCGGCAATGAGCTACAACCTGTCCCGGCAGCCTGGGATTCAGTTGATTGGCCTGATACACGGTGTGTTCTACTTTTCTTTCCAGTTCCAGCGCTAGTTCGGCCACGATCAGACTTGCCCGCCAGACGGGGATAGAGTAATTGCTGCATTCCGCATACAGGCGGCACGGCTTGCTCGGTATGCCACAAATAGAGGACGAAAAAACCCTGGCCCCTCCACTTTCAGTTGCACTTTGTCTGATGAGTGCATAGATTGGCTCAACGAAGAGGCACGATTGGGCCCACTTTGGTCAGAAGCTTCGACCAGCTCTAGGAGGGGCGCAGAAACACCTGACTTAGCTATGCCCGGATTTATTGCTTTATTAGTATTTCAAGTTTTCTTTATGAATGTAACCAAAACAACTTCAATTTGTATGCAAGAGCAGGAGGACTCTATATTGAAATCAATAAAATTGAAGGTTGTGGTATTGAAATTTTCCGTTTTGTCCAAAAATGGTCTAAGTTGTAAAAAGATTAATTTGAAACAAAATCAACTTTTATTAAAACTTTTCAAAACCATTTTCGAACATGGATCAGAACTGGACATGCCTGAGATCTTGTCACTGAGATACACACCCCGGTCCCAACAACTGGAAAGTTCCCCTAGTCTTGAGTAGCACACAACCGGAGATCACAATCGAAGCTTTTGAATGCTGAATAAACAAAGATGACCGAGATGATCAAATGGACAAAAGTTTGACGGGGAAAAGTTTATGGCTGAACATCAGGATAAAGTTGCCTACGTATCCCAAAGATGGGAATCAAGCCTTACGTAGTTCAGGCTTAGTTCATTCTGGTATTAACACTCTCCTTTCCCTCTAACTTTTGCTAAGGCCGCTTTCCGAGTTTTCAATCTTGCGAGCTCAATTTTTATAATTTCAAAATTTTTCATGCTCTAACTTTTCCATAGTTTGCCTTT
>NW_021026203.1:2524426-2562597 GCF_004153795.1 Camellia sinensis
GTTCGGGAACTTAGGTACGAGAGGGGAAGGTCATGAATTGAGCTCCCTACTCACCCGATCAAAGATCGGCCTCTACTAATCATGATGTATTTCTTATTTACATTGTATGCTCTTGTTCCAATTTATTAGCTATATTAATATGTGATGTGCACACAAGATATAGACTAGTTTTGCAAGATTTGGAACATTTAATCTCATGTTTTGTTTTGTGAATTTTGTCACTTGAAAAAGTGGGCTAAATTAGCCTTCATCCATAGGCATTCAAACAATTATATCATTTAAACACTTAGCCTCATGGAATTCATGCTTTAGACATGGCAACACAAACACTCAATGCAAGATGCTAAAACGTGAAATTACTCACCTAATACTCCAAGCCAAAGCAAAGCATAGAAAAATAATTAGAAAATATGTATGTTTTTAACTTTATGCGGTTATGGCTAATGCAACACATGTGATATGCAATAAATAGGCTCGGCTACTAATTTTTGACATGTGAATCAATTTGCTAACATGTGGTCTAAGCACGTATTCAAAGAATTATTTAAATGACAATGCAAGTTTGAATAATGAATCGAGCCTCGGTGCATGCAATGCAAGTGAATACAAGGCATGATAATGCTAATGAAACGTGCTCTAAACTAACCATCATAAGCGAATAAATAATACACAACCGAATGAATAACGAATTACAGCTAATTATTACACAACCCTAATTAATTAACAAATTAACTAAAATAAATAAGCTAGCATGCAAAACATATGAAATGGACTGCCTCAGCTCGGTCTTGAATGATAAGGAATACATGCATGCTCGAGTCACCTTGCCGGAAAATCCATCGCGATGCCCTGATTTGCCTCTGTTTGCAACTGGTCCCAGAACACTGTACGAAACTCCAGAAGACTGAAACTTCACCATGCTATGGGGATACTACCGACTAGTTTTTGCTATTGGCTTCCGGTTTGCTGCAACAGAGAGCAAGAAAGGGGCATGGCAAAGTATTTTCAATATATGTGTGCATGACCACTCCCCCCCATCATTGCCCAAGCTCTAGGGAGTGTAGTCTTCGATCCTCGTGCCACCAATCACGCATCTCGATGCATGATGGCCGAGGAGTCGAATTGCATGACTCAATGTGAAATAGATGCACAAATGAACACAATAAGGCCTAAACTCCATCATGGGTAATCAAGAGTGTCGGCGACCGGGAATCGAAGCACGTTTCGTCACTTTGAGTACGAAACGTCCCTCGTTTCTCGTGTTTGGACTGAACCCTACTCCAAACACTATGCAACAACTAGCATTCAATCCTAAACGAAACGCAACTAAGACATGCAAACATGCAAGGAATGACATGCAAAGGTGCAACTAGAATACGCAATGATATGAACTACGAATGGCATACTCAATGCACATGATGCTATATGGCATACACAACGCACATATGACGATGGACATACACAAAGGCATAATCAAGGCATACACAATTCGACGATCAAGTATGCGACAACATGGACATGGCATACACAATGCAAGATGGACTTAAACTAAAATGAATGGGCCTCAGCTACACTCAAATCAGTGGCCAAACATAATGAAATTAGGCAACAAAACACATGCAAATATGCACAAATGCAAGGGACCAAACCTAAGGCACCAAATGCAACTCTACCAAAGCATGGCAAGGGATGAAATATGGCATACAATCACACATTTTCCAGCTCTGAAATGACATGCAAGATGGTCCCGAATCATGCAAACACCTCACACAATGCATACTAGATGGCCCGAATACCAAAACTAGTGAAGTGCATTACACTAAAGGTATGCAAAGCAATGCACAAATGACCAAACCAGCCCCAAACAGTCCCTATGCAAGCCCAAAACAGTAGGAAAATGGACTAAAATGATGACTCGACAGGTATGGAAATGAAGCTCATGCAATGGCCCATAAATGAGGTATTTAAGCACGACTCTCAAACACATTTAAAGAGTGGAAAACATGGGAATATGGCACAAGTATAGGCTCTGAAATGACATGCTCAATGGCCCCAAAACATGAAAACACCTTAGTATAAGCATGCAATAGGCTTCAAAACTCAAGGCTAGGCAAGGGCATTACACTACAAGCATGCATAGCAAGCATCATTTGACCAAGAGGCCTAAAAAAAGAGCTAAGACAGTCCAAAACATGGACAAAATCAGTTTGAAGAATGGCCAAAATATGCTAGAATCAAAGGCCAAAACAACATGCATTACAAGCTAGTGAAGAGGATTTACACTACAAGCATGTGAAGCATTCAAGAGGCCACTAAACCAGCATAAGACAGAGGTATGACATGCTAAATAAAGCCTAAAAACTCACTGAAACATGGTTAATGCATGCAAGAATGTGATGCTCCTTTGATAGGCTATGAAGAGGGTTATTCTACACATGCAAGATGGACACCCAATATGGCAAAACAAGCTCTGGAAAGAGCCTATGCAGGTCCTAAAACTCATCAAAAATGGCCTGAAACATGGCTTGGAAGCATGATAATAAGGGCTCCTTTGTAAGGCCAAAAATGCTAGAAAACAAAACAAGGAGATAGAGGGTCACCCCTCTCTGATTTTGACACTCAAAATAGCATGCTAGCCACTAAAAATCCACTGGATTTCAGTGACTAAAAGGCCAAACAAAGGTCAATGTGAAGGCCGTAATGCATGGCTCAAAACAAGGTAAAATGAAGCATGCAAGGGGGTAGATGACCCCCAACAGAAAAATGATCTTAAACAAACATGTTAAGGACCTCAAAATAAGACTTTTTCAGTTTACACCAAAGCTTGAAAATGCTTTCAAGTATGTCTAAAAGATGAAGCAAAATAAAGCTCAAAAAAGGAAATAGGGTGCTACTCTTGTAGCTCAGCAACTCCAGCAGCTTATGAACCAAAAATGCTGCTCCTTAGGACCTCTCAAGACCCTCCAAGAAGCTTAGGTTGGTGTTGGTGGTGTTAGGCTAAGAGGTAGTTTGCAAAGGGGCAAGAACTTAGCATTTTCTAAGCCTAAAGGGAGAGAAATAGAGAGAGATAGATGTATATGCCTTAGCCAAATTATGAACCTTCACAAAGGAGGGGGAGACCCTCCTTTATAGCCAAGAGGTTCCAAAGCTTCTTAAAGAAGGTAAAAAACAAGCTTGAAGATCCTCCATACATCTCTTCTGTGCCTTCCAGCTGGCACAGCTGGTAACAACTCACAGAGACAAGACTAACGGAGGCAGGCCGACCAGTTCAGGTGGTCGGCCGACCAGTTCAAAAGGTTCAAGTCCAAAAAGTTGGTCGACAGCCCTAAATGTTGGTCTCCCAATTGAATACAAGCTAGTGGTGTGGTGGGAGACTAGCAATTGTGGCCCAAAAGTGAGGGAGACCAATTATCTGTTAAGGAAACCGGCCGGTGGGGGAAAAGTGGTCTCCAAGGACAAAAGGTGGTCTCCCACCCTTGTACCACCTTCCAAACAATGAAAACAAGGTCCATGCCAAAAATGAACCAAGACGGATGCAAAACGAGAGTTCGGGGGTTAAAACGCGCGGCCGGAGGCCCCAAAAACTGACTGTCAAGCATCGAAAGTGGCGTGTGACCACGAAGGTGGTCTCCCGGGCCATAGTGTCCCTCTAGAGAGAGGAAACAAGACGTGTGCCAAAAATCGGAGCAAACGGAGAAAGTTAAGCGGTCTCGAACAGAGGGGCACGGCCGACGACTCCGAAAACCGAAAACTGGTCTCCAAACGGGAACAGTGGTCTACGACCACGAAAAGTAGACTACGGCCACTGAGAGATGGTCTACAAGACCTCTCTCTCCCTTCGGGAAGTGAAAACAGAACCTGGTTCGCAAACCGAGGTAAAGAACAAAAGAGTCCCGAAGTTCGGAGGCAAGGCTCTCAGCCGAAACTCCATAATCTCAGAACGAGCACAACATGCGCAATCATCGAGCGCTCAATCGATGACGTCTGAGTTTTAAGGTCGGTCAAAAATGGGGTGTCTACAGTTGCATACTTAAACAGCGCCCTATTTATTAACAAAATGATTAACTAATAAATATTTTTCATATCATTAAAAATTGTTAATTTACTTAATGATTTACTTATTAATAAAGTTAGTCATTTGTTGTGGGAGTTTGATTTATGTATTAATAAAATTAGTCATTGATATATATATATATATATGTATTTTCTTCTATTTCTTTATTAGTTTAGTAAATTATCTTAGCAGTTTTTTTTAGATAGCAGAATTATCGTAATATTTGTTTTATATTTATTTGTTGAGAAAAGTTACAATAACCACCTGCATGTATTTGCAATGAGTTCCTAGGAGACCAACTGCAACGGTGGAAACTAGAGTTCGAATGGCGATGCCTAGAACGCAAAAGGTTCAGGATTTCCGAGACTAAAGTCTGGTTTAAATACCCAGGGGTGTATCCTGGGCTTGAAATCTGTATGGCAGCCCCATAAGTTGAGGTAGCTTGTATGCGCCTCAATTTTGGATACTGAACCAACCTAGTCTATCACCCCGTTGGAGAATAGGGAAAGTTGTGTATGAAATACAGTTAGGTGTGCTTGTCTGTTCACGCCACCCCCTCTCTCATTTGTGTGGTATGCACATTTGAATGCGATGCACCCTTTCTTTTCATTTTTATATGCAATGCACCCCCTGTTATGTTTCCTATCATTTGCACGAGGCTTGCCTCCCATGTTACCATCTTCATATCTGTATCATCACTCCATGACATAGCATTGCATTGCATACATAATGAATTTTCAAATAACCGACTTCGCGAAGCGTGTAAGTCCAACTTTCAAACTGCATTTTGAGCATATCACTTGCATTCTACCCCTGAAATACGCTGGTTTGATTCCTTGCAAAGAGATACGTAGGCAACCTCTGCGTTCAACCACTTGCATTACATCTTGTTTGTTTGCCTAAGTCTTACAGCCTTGTCAAAAGGGTCGCCTTTGGGGTTTGACATTCACTCACGTCATGAAATGGCTTTGAGCTCTGCCAAAGAGGGGCAACTGTAGACACCCTATTTTGACCGACCCTAAGACTTGGGTACTTTCTTTTGACCACCCGCTAATAAAAATTGGAATATGTCATTTTATGAATTTCTCAACCGAAAAATCAAATTGAAGCTTTAATCCCAAACCTCACCTATTTTGGTAAAATTATTTTATATCACTAATATTTTATCAATTTGTAGTCTTTTATAATTTTTATCTAATTTATGTGTGTGTACACATTTTTAGGTGTTTTTATATAAAATAAAAAAAAAACAAACAAAAAATAAAAAAAAATGAAAATGAAAATAAAGAAAAGAAAAAGAGAGGGTCAAATGAGGATAATGGGTTTCGGGATGGAAAATGATTTTGTTTTTGCTGGATTCAAAGGGGAACAGAGTGGACATTGTGATGATAAGTTTTGCGTGAAAAATAATTCAGTGGAGTGGGGCTTAATTTGGTGAAGTGGGTTTGAAAAGTGGTGGAGGAGTTTGAAAATAAAACACATACATCTCTCTCAACTTTCGGTGGGGGGAGGGCCACAAAAACACACACATGTCCAACAAAGAGAGAAAAAAGAAGAGGAGACTCCACGTGCTCTCTCTTTTCTTTTTTTTTAGTGAACAAACAATACACATGCACTCTCTCTCCAATTTGGTCTCTCTCATCATCTTGATTTCACAGAAGACTTCATCAATAAAAATGATTCATCAACACTTTCTCAGGGGGGGAGACACTACACAGCAGAGAGAGACCACATACACACAGACACCCAGGTCACACATGCACAAAGAGGTTGATCTCTCTCCCTCTCGGTACCTCTCTCTCTGAGAGGCTGCATGGCCTCTTTTCTCTCTCTCTCGGGTGGAACAATGGCACACAACAACACACACCACACCCAACACACCATTGACACACACTCCATGCACACACAGAACAACACACACCAGCTCTCACACACGGACCGAGCTCCCTCTCCCTCTCGGCTCTCTCCATAGACATACATAGATACACTCACACAACACACCATAACAACACACATGCACATCACCATACACAACTATTGACACGGGGACACCATTCACACACAGACACCATCCATACTCAGGCACACACACAGCATAGGCAGACACACAGTAGCCACACACACACAACACACAAAGGCACACCCATGCACACGGGTACACACCTAGCATAACCACCACACGGCAGACCACCATACGGTAGACCCAACAGACCATTCATACACACGGTTTAGAGAGAGAGAGGCTTACACCCAACAGACCATTCATACACACACGATTTAGAGAGAGAGAGGATTACACCCAACAGACCATTCACACACACACGGTTTTAGAGAGAGAGAGAGAGCAGCACGCACAGACATACATGCATAAACTCTTTCTGAGATGAAGAGACCAACCTCTCTCTCTTGGCAACTCTCTCTTCGGTTTCTCTCTGCACCACCCAATACATCTATATATATCTTTCTCTCTCTCTCTCTGATAGAGGATAGAGACCTGGGCTCTCCTCTTCTCTCCCTCTCGAAGAACACACAGGTTGCTTAGTAGCCATGCAAAAGGAGGAGGCAGTGTCAAAGGGAAGAACCAGAATGATTGTCGAACAAAGACGCACTCCCGGTAGTGGAGACATGTGAAGAAGAGACGAGTCACTTTCATCATTTCAATTTGCTCCTGAAGATGGCTGGATCTCATCATTCTATTCATGTTTGATCAAGAAGTGGGGCCTCCATCGAAGATACGTACATGGGCTGAGGTGTGCAGACCTGCTGGATTGAAGACAAATGGACTTTTACTAGATGATTGGCCGGGGGTTTTAAAACTTTTATTTTGATTTTGAGTTTTTTGTGAGATTTTATTTTATTGTTCACTCCTCTCTCTCACATTTGGATCTGTAATATTTAAAATGAATGTAATAATTCCCCCACCCCGCTTGTTTCTATCCCATTCTTTTATCGCTTTCCCTAACTGTACATATGCATCTATTTGACATGCCATGCATATCCATGCTTTGCATCCACGTCTCATGCATTAAGATTCGGCTAAATTCGTATTTGTGGATTTCATCAATTCCTACGTGATTATGTGCGCTCTCACATGCTTTGTATATTTCACATGTCGCATCTTAGAAGCCGAATCTTTAGTGAATTGCATTAGGATTTCTGTATATAAGATCATGCATATTTCACTAACTTTGTTTTGTAGTTGTTCGAGGGACGTCGGTCAACCTGTGAGTTTTTATGCTTTAGCATCTCATTTGTGTATGTTTTTCTTACTATGTGTTAGCATTCTACCATGAGGCTTATTTGCTTACTTGATATAACTGTATGAATGCCTGTGGATAAAGGCTTGTTGCTTGAATTGGAATAATTCAACGATTGTACATTTTAAGCCCACTTTGTAGTGGCAAATTCACAAACTTTAAGCCCCCTTTGTCGAGTGGCAAATTCACAAACTTTAAGCCCACTTTGTCAAGTGGCAAATTCAAACTCCTTTTCGAAAAACAAACATGAAGTTGAAGTGTTCCAATTTGGGCATACTAGTCTATACTTGTATGCTTCACATAGTAAATTTTAGGATTTACTAAAATAATCATAACATGAACATATAAAGAAAATAAAATGGTTTAGTAGAGGCAGATCTTTTGATCAGGTGAGCGGGGGTACTCATTATTGACCTTCCCCTGTCATACCTAAGGTTCCGAGCCAAGCATCCTTGGTTACGACGAATAGTGGCCTTGGCACTAAGTCATGGGTTTCCTAATTTTCCAAAATATTAGGTGGCGACTCTGAGATCTGATGACACAGTCTATTTTTGACAAAATTACAATAAAATGGATTTTCAATAAAAGTTGCCAAATCTGGACTCTTATCTACGTTTCACATTGCACTCGTGAGACTAGATCAAAAAGATTTCGGGAGTCTGAACTGTTTAACACGCGCGGGTACCCCCCGGGGCATGTTACAGTTTTTGGCGACTCTGCTGGGGATTTTATGAAACCTTGACTCAAACTCTATGATATGACTTTTATTTTCAATTATATATTTATTGCATTGCATGCATTGGTGCACTTATCGTCCCTGTGTTGCCCAGATGCTGGTGGGAACACAGACACACTTTTTGTGACGTTGCACCTATCACTACGTTACTTTGGAGGCCTTGTGTTATAATCTTTTGAGATCTAAAGGTTTTCATACTTTGAAGAGAGGCTATATTGACTCTTCTGATTTCCTAAGATCTTCATTGGTTATGGCCCAAAAGACTCTTTGGTAATGTCACATTGACTTTAACCCCTAAAGTAAAGCCAACCTTGTACATATAGTGAGCTATAATACCTTTCAAATTAGGACATGATGCTTTCCCATTTCTAGGATGTATGATACCGCTTGTTTGAATAGTGAAACCCTAGATCATTCCAAGCTAGGACAGGATAACCCTACCCTCTTTAGGCGTGTTTGTTCTCTTTCCTGCTTTATGTGTAATGTATTGGATCTATATAGGGGTTCTCACATTCGAATGAGTGGTTCAGGCTATTTAATTTAGCACAATTACTTCAAAAACAAAAAACAAAAAAAAAATAATAACAAAAACATAAAAAAAAAAATAAAAAAAAAAAACACTCCGATATCCCACAAAGTCGACCATTATAAATAAATAGAACTTGTAGGGTATCTGACCATCTCTGTGATTGGGGAGTGACCACCTGTTGATTGGACGGGTTTTATTTTGAATATTCCGGATGGCCCACACGTTGACTGGCAATTTGAGAATGGTTTTATTCTGAGTTCTGAACTGAGTATTGAGTCTAAGCTTGATTCCACCAAGTTTGTAGAGTTGGGATCAGACTCGAGTCATTCTAGAGAGTTAGAGTCTGTTGATTTCGATAGTGCTAACCTAGACATTTCTGTCATGTCTAGGTCTTCTTTGTCATTTTCTTTTTCTATTGTCAAAAGTCTGTTGTCATTGCTGAGTCATAATCTCTTTCAATAAGCAAAAAAAATAAATAAAAAACAAATAACAAAAATGCCATAGAGTCTGCCTACTTTTCTGTGCCTTTAAATCATTGCATTGACCAAAGTTTTTCAAAACTTTTTCCAAAACTTTGATAAAAACAAAGAGAAAGAATTTCCTCGGGATTTACAAATTTGATCAACTGAGAGGAAGAGAGGTGTGCTAAGCCTTTGACGAATAAAATCATTTTTGTTAATGTAGGTAATGAGAAGGATCCTGCCTTGGTCCAAATTGGTTCTATCTTGTCTTCGTAAGAGTACGAGTGATTAGTCACTTTGTGAAAAGATTTCAAAAACTGTTTTTGTGTGATACTATGAAGACATGCCTGGAATTGATTATACAGCACAGGGTCCATCTTGACTCGAGGTCCGACCTCCTTAGCTCCTTAGCTTTCAAACCTTGATTCGAAGTATTCAATGATCATTCAAAGTGTAAGGCTTGCGTAGCCGAATTGGAAATATCCCTTGAATTGAGGGCCATGATGTGATTCAAATAGAAGCAGCCCTTCAACTAGGGGCAATAAGGTCAAATGTGATTCAGATTTGAAACAACCTTTGAACTAGGGACAAAAATGTGAGGCTTGCATAGTTGAAATGGAGGCAGCCCTTGAACTAGGGGCAATAAGGTACCACCCTTGAGAGGCTCGCTGGGTCGAAAACCCGAAAGGGCGACCCAGGCAAAAGTTAGAGCAAAAAATAAAATAAAATAAATAAATAAAGAAAAATGAAAAGCTCGCAAGGTTTAAAACCCGAAAGGGCGGCTTTGGCAAAAGTTAGAGCGTAAAAGGAGAACGTCAATACCTGAGTGAACCTTAGCCAGAACTATGTAGAACCTGTGAGTCAGATTGGAAATAGCCCTTGAACTAGGGACAAGAAGGTCAGATGTGATTTAGATTTGAAGCAGCCGTTGAACTATGGACAAAAGATTGGACGTGATCAATGAGTTAAAACTGAATCCTTTCCCAATGAAGACCACCCAAAAAGGCAAAACCCAGAATTTGAGAGAATGAATTTTATTATTGAAGGACAGTCGAGTTCCTATCCACTACACTAGGGGCAACACTAGGGGCAAATTCAAACCCAATTAGCCTAGCCTTTGCATCATCATATCTACTGGTCAAGTGCAGCAGTCGTTCATAGATAGCCTAGAGATTTCACAATCAATCAACATGGACAAGTTAAAACCAAAAGTACCATCCTTGAGAGGCTCGCTGGGCTGAAAACTCGGAAGGGCGACCCAGGCAAAAGTTAGAGCAGAAAAAAAATCAAAAAAAAAAAACAAAAAAGATGAATGAAAAACAAAAAAAAAATGAAATGAACAAAATGAAAGAAAATAGAAAAAAAAATAGAAAAATGAAAAAAATGAAAACCTCGCAAGGTTGAAAACCCGAAAGGGCGGCTTTGGCAAAAGTTAGAGCACAAAAGGAGAGTGTTAATACCTGAGTGACCCTCAGCCAGAACTACGTTGGCTTGATTCCTATCTTTAGGATACATAGGTAGCTTCATCTTGAAGTTCGGCCCTAATAATTTTTCAACTCATTCATTTCGTCCATGTTTGATTGGTGTATCTTTAGTCGACTTGGTTGTCCTATCCGTGTTTGATTGGTGTATCTTCGTTCTGCTCAGTTCAGTTGGTTCAATTCAACTTGGTTCGGTTTGGCGGTTCGGTTCTGTCCGGTCCAGTTCTGCTCGGCTTCATTCGGTTTGGATTGGCTTGGTTCGGTTGGCTTGGTTCGGATATCACCTTTGATTATCTGGTTTGGGACTATGCACCCCAATGGTTGATTCCATGTTAATTGAGTAGTGGCCATTTGCAAAAATAGGTTTTGATTAATTTGAATGAAGCTGACTAATTTTTCTCGAAAATTGTTCTATTTTTGCAAAACTTGGACCGTCCTTTGGATTTGAAAAGCGAAAATTTTCAGTGCTAACAGTTTAGCTTGCATGATTTGAAACAGAAAATGGAATAAGTATGCTAATCTAACTCTCATGTTGATCAAAAAAATTTTACAAAAAAAATCAAGAGACAAAAAAGGTCAAGGCAATGAACTAGGGGCATAGTCGAGTTAGAGATTCTGTCTTCTCCACCGCTTGAGTCAACTATTCAGTGTATATAAGTATGTATTCATACCAGTTATGTATTCATACCAGTCAAGGTATTCATACCAGTCAGTGTATATAAGTGTGTATTCATACCAGTTAGTGTATTCATACCAATCAGTGTATATAAGTGTATTCCTTTCATACCAGTCAGTATATTTATACCAGTCGGTGTATTTATACTAGTCAGTGTATATAAATATGTTTAGATCGTTTTGCTTCGTTCTTCTTTCGTTAAGTCATTCTTTGATTCAGGTCAGTATAAAATCAATGTTCAATTCAGAGTTCAAAATTCAATCACTCTCAAATTCAATCAAACAAAAATGTTTTCAAGTTCAAAATGATATGCCAGTCACGCCATTGATGTGCAAAAACTAAACTGATTTTATTGTAGTCAGGGGAGGACATCCCCGATTACAGAGACACAAAAAAAAAAAAACAAAAAAAAAAACAAACAAACAAACAAAACAACAAACCCAGAAAAACAAAAACAAAAAAAATAAAAGAGAGTAGCATTTTCTCAGTTTTCCGGCAGCAGCCTGGCGATGGCGAAGATTACAACTGGCATCATTTGCACACAGCTTCGTTGCCTGACTTTACGATCAGCTGCCTCACTTCATCTTTACTTCTTCGAAGCTCTTGAAGACTCTGTCTCGGCCTTGGCAAAGCTTCCAAAGGAGATTATCCCTCGTTGGCCGTCAAAGGTAGTCCCATAACGAGCTGCGATGGTCACCTGCCATTTCAACTCCTTGATTTGTTTCTTCAATCCGCTAATTTCCCCTCGAGAATCTTTGTACATACGTTGAAGTAAAGAAAGTTGTGCATTCAATCAATGCACCTCACACGTCTTGTTCTGCAGTCGACGGGATAAGTTGGAGACCGCAGTCACGGTCTCCACACATGACCTCAACGTATATGAGTTTGCATCGATGCCAGATTGTGCTGCCATGATTTGTTCAACTGACATCGCTGGAAAGTTGAAAACAGGGGAAGGAGGAGGAGCCCGTGGTTGAGGTTCAAGGGAGTCAGAATTGGTCATCTCTATCGTGGGTTCGTTTAGGTCTGGAAAAAGAGTGAGAGAACCATAAGAAGAGGCCATGACAGAGGAGAGTAATGCAAAAGAAAGAGGTTGCAGAGTGGTGGCAGAGAAAGTTTGCAGGCTTTTGCTCTGTCTCTCTCTTTCGCAGGCCTCAACTTAAGAAGATGATGAAGCCAAAGAAGAAGACAAAGAGGGAGGAAGGCTCGAGACAATCATTGACAATTGGGGCATGATTGGATAGCTTGTTGGTCAGGCACCGCGATTGTTGAAATCGCACGACAAACATGACGCTTGAAGAAGATGAAGGAAGAGAGAGTGAGACAAAATAGGAGGGGCGGGAGAGTTGTATATATATATGTGTGTGTGTATATGTATTGTGCATCTATGTATTATATATATTTGTTTGAATATTTGGTCACGAGAGTGGCTTGAGCTCAATGGTTCAGCTCAGTGGTTAAGAATTGAAAGGCTGAGCCCGAGGTCAGGGGTTCGAACCCCACAACAAATGTTTCTTTTGTTTTGTTTTGGTCTTATGTATATATATGTCTCGTATACCTATATATATATATATTTGTTTGAATATTTTCTCACAAGAGTGGCATGGCTCAGTGGTCGAGGACTCGAAGGCCAAACTTGAGATCGGAGGGTCGAACCCCCGTGTCTATGCACTTTGCTTTTATTTTCCTTTCTTTTTTTGCGTGTTTTGCGTACGTGCGTTGACGTCAGCAAACGGAATATGCCTTCTCAGTAACGGTATCTTTCCGTTGATGGCTGCAAACAGAATATTCCCCGAATCTATGTATGTATACCGTACATGCATGTCTGTGTATATTGTCGTATTTGTATGTACTTTGTCTATACATGGTATATGTATATGGTATTTGGTTCGAACATACAATTCCTTCTTTCATTCTGTGCATCTATCGCACAATAATCTCACTTCATGCACCTACCACATAAATACATCAGATTCAATCGCCCTGTCTTGGGCATCGCACTGTCTTGTGCATCAAATTCAATCGCACTGTCTTGTGCATCATCAAATTCAATCGCCCCATCTTGGGCATCGCACTGTCTTGTGCATCAAATTCAATCGCACTGTCTTGTGCATCATCAAATTCAATCGCCCCATCTTGGGCATCGCACTGTCTTGTGCATCAAATTCAATCGCACTGTCTTGTGCATCATCAAATTCAATCGCCCCGTCTTGGGCATCGCACTGTCTTGTGCATCATCAAATTCAATCGCCCCGTCTTGGGCATCGCACTGTCTTGTGCATCATCAAATTCAATCGCCCCGTCTTGGGCATCGCACTGTCTTGTGCATCATCAAATTCAATCGCCCCGTCTTGGGCATCGCACTGTCTTGTGCATCATCAAATTCAATCGCCCCGTCTTGGGCATCGCACTGTCTTGTGCATCATCAAATTCAATCGCCCTGTCTTGGGCATCGCACTGTCTTGTGCATCATCAAATTCAATCGCCCTGTCTTGGGCATCGCACTGTCTTGTGCATCATCAAATTCAATCGCCCTGTCTTGGGCATCGCACTGTCTTGTGCATCATCAAATTCAATCGCCCTGTCTTGGGCATCGCACTGTCTTGTGCATCATCAAATTCAATCGCCCTGTCTTGGGCATCGCACTGTCTTGTGCATCATCAAATTCAATCGCCCTGTCTTGGGCATCGCACTGTCTTGTGCATCATCAAATTCAATCGCCCTGTCTTGGGCATCGCACTGTCTTGTGCATCATCAAATTCAATCGCCCTGTCTTGGGCATCGCACTGTCTTGTGCATCATCAAATTCAATCGCCCTGTCTTGGGCATCGCACTGTCTTGTGCATCATCAAATTCAATCGCCCTGTCTTGGGCATCGCACTGTCTTGTGCATCATCAAATTCAATCGCCCTGTCTTGGGCATCGCACTGTCTTGTGCATCATCAAATTCAATCGCCCTGTCTTGGGCATCGCACTGTCTTGTGCATCATCAAATTCAATCGCCCTGTCTTGGGCATCGCACTGTCTTGTGCATCATCAAATTCAATCGCCCTGTCTTGGGCATCGCACTGTCTTGTGCATCATCAAATTCAATCGCCCTGTCTTGGGCATCGCACTGTCTTGTGCATCATCAAATTCAATCGCCCTGTCTTGGGCATCGCACTGTCTTGTGCATCATCAAATTCAATCGCCCTGTCTTGGGCATCGCACTGTCTTGTGCATCATCAAATTCAATCGCCCTGTCTTGGGCATCGCACTGTCTTGTGCATCATCAAATTCAATCGCCCTGTCTTGGGCATCGCACTGTCTTGTGCATCATCAAATTCAATCGCCCTGTCTTGGGCATCGCACTGTCTTGTGCATCATCAAATTCAATCGCCCTGTCTTGGGCATCGCACTGTCTTGTGCATCATCAAATTCAATCGCCCTGTCTTGGGCATCGCACTGTCTTGTGCATCATCAAATTCAATCGCCCTGTCTTGGGCATCGCACTGTCTTGTGCATCATCAAATTCAATCGCCCTGTCTTGGGCATCGCACTGTCTTGTGCATCATCAAATTCAATCGCCCTGTCTTGGGCATCGCACTGTCTTGTGCATCATCAAATTCAATCGCCCTGTCTTGGGCATCGCACTGTCTTGTGCATCATCAAATTCAATCGCCCTGTCTTGGGCATCGCACTGTCTTGTGCATCATCAAATTCAATCGCCCTGTCTTGGGCATCGCACTGTCTTGTGCATCATCAAATTCAATCGCCCTGTCTTGGGCATCGCACTGTCTTGTGCATCATCAAATTCAATCGCCCTGTCTTGGGCATCGCACTGTCTTGTGCATCATCAAATTCAATCGCCCTGTCTTGGGCATCGCACTGTCTTGTGCATCATCAAATTCAATCGCCCTGTCTTGGGCATCGCACTGTCTTGTGCATCATCAAATTCAATCGCCCTGTCTTGGGCATCGCACTGTCTTGTGCATCATCAAATTCAATCGCCCTGTCTTGGGCATCGCACTGTCTTGTGCATCAAATTCATGTAGACACCCCATTTTGACCGGCCCTAAGACTTGGGCATTTTCTTTTGACCACCCACTGATAAAAATTAGAATATGTCATTCTATGAATTTCTCAGCTGAAAAATCAAATTGAAGCTTTAATCCCAAACCTCACCTATTTTGGTAAAATTATTTTATATCACTAATATTTTATCAATTTGTAGTCTTTTATAATTTTTATCTAATTTATGTGTGTGTACACATTTTTAGGTGTTTTTATATAAAATAAAAAAAAAACAAACAAAAAATAAAAAAAAATGAAAATGAAAATAAAGAAAAGAAAAAGAGAGGGTCAAATGAGGATAATGGGTTTCGGGATGGAAAATGATTTTGTTTTTGCTGGATTCAAAGGGGAACAGAGTGGACATTGTGATGATAAGTTTTGCGTGAAAAATAATTCAGTGGAGTGGGGCTTAATTTGGTGAAGTGGGTTTGAAAAGTGGTGGAGGAGTTTGAAAATAAAACACATACATCTCTCTCAACTTTCGGTGGGGGGAGGGCCACAAAAACACACACATGTCCAACAAAGAGAGAAAAAAGAAGAGGAGACTCCATGTGCTCTCTCTCTTTTTTTTTTTTAGTGAATAAACAATACACACATGCACTCTCTCTCCAATTTGGTCTCTCTCATCATCTTGATTTCACAGAAGACTTCATCAATAAAAATGATTCATCAACACTTTCTCAGGGGGGGAGACACTACACAGCAGAGAGAGACCACATACACACAGACACCCAGGTCACACATGCACAAAGAGGTTGATTTCTCTCCCTCTCGGCACCTCTCTCTCTCTGAGAGGCTGCATGGCCTCTTTTCTCTCTCTTTCTGGTGGAACAATGGCACACAACAACACACACCACACCCAACACACCATTAACACACACTCCATGCACACACAGAACAACACACACCAGCTCTCACACACGGACCGAGCTCCCTCTCCCTCTCGGCTCTTTCCATAGACACATATAGATACACTCACACAACACACCATAACAACACACACGCACATCACCATACATAACCATTGACACGGGGACACCATTCATACACGGACACCATCCATACTCAGGCACACACACAACACAGGCACACACACAGTAGCTACACACACACAACACACAAAGGCACACCCATGCACACGGGCACACACCTAGCATAACCACCACACGGCAGACCACCATACGGCAGACCCAACAGACCATTCATACACACGGTTTAGAGAGAGAGAGAGAGGCTTACACCCAACAGACCATTCATACACACACGGTTTAGAGAGAGAGGATTACACCCAACAGACCATTCACACGCACACGGTTTTAGAGAGAGAGAGCAGCACGCACAGACATACATGCATAAACTCTCTCTGAGATGAAGAGACCAACCTCTCTCTCTCTCGGTAACTCTCTCTTCGGTTTTTCTCTACACCACCCAATACATCTATATATATATATTTCTCTCTCTCTGATAGAGGGTAGAGACCTGGGCTCTCCTCTTCTCTCCCTCTCGCAGAGCACACAGGTTGCTTAGTAGCCATGCAAAAGGAGGAGGCAGTGTCAAACGGAAGAACCGGAATGGTTGTCAAACAAAGACGCACTCCCGGTACTGGAGACATGTGAAGAAGAGACGAGTCCCTTTCATCATTGCAATTTGCTCCTGAAGATGGCTGAATCTCATCATTCTATTCATGTTTGATCAAGAAGTGGGCCCTCCATCGAAGATACGTACATGGGTTGAGGTGTGCAGACCTGCTGGATTGAAGACAAATGGACTTTTACTAGATGATTGGCCGGGGGTTTTAAAACTTTTATTTTGATTTTGAGTGTTTTGTGAGATTTTATTTTATTATTCACTCCTCTCTCTCGCATTTGGATCTGTAATATTTAAAATGATTGTAATAATTCTCCCACCTCGCTTCTTTCTATCCCATTCTTTTATCGCTTTCCCTAACTGTACATATGCATCTATTTGACATGCCATGCATATCTATGCTTTGCATCCACGTCTCATGCATTAAGATTTGGCTAAATTCGCATTTGTGGATTTCATCAATTCCTACGTAATTATGCACGCTATCACATGTTTTGCATATTTCACATGTCACATCTTAGAAGCCGAATCTTTAGCTGCATCTCATGAGTGAATTGCATTAGGATTTCTATATATAAGATCATGCATATTTCACTAACTTTGTTTTGTAGTTGTTCGAGGGACGTCGGTCAACCTGTGAGGTTTTATGCTTTAGCATCTCATTTGTGTATGTTTTTCTTACTATGTGTTAGCATTCTACCATAAGGCTACTTGTTTACTTGATTTAACTGTATGAATGCCTGTGGATGAAGGCTTGTTGCTTGAATTGGAATGATTCAACGATTGTACATTTTAAGCCCACTTTGTAGTGGCAAATTCACAAACTTTAAACCCACTTTGTCGAGTGGCAAATTCACAAACTTTAAGCCCACTTTGTCAAGTGGCAAATTCACAAACTTTAAGCCCACTTTGTCAAGTGGCAAATTCAAACTCCTTTTCGAAAAACAAACATGAAGTTGAATTGTTCCAATCTGGGCAAACTAGTCTATACTTGTATGCTTCACATAGTAAATTTTAGGATTTACTAAAATAATCATAACATGAACATATAAAGAAAATAAAATTCATTTCATGGTTTAGTAGAGGCCGATCTTTTGATCGGGTGAGCGGGGGTGCTCATTATTGACCTTCCCCTGTCATACCTAAGGTTCCGAGCCAAGCATCCTTGGTTACGACGAATAGTGGCCTTGGCACTGAGTCATGGGTTTCCTAATTTTCCAAAATATTAGGTGGCGACTCCGAGATCTGATGACGCAGTCTATTTTTGACAAAATTACAATAAAATGGATTTTCAATAAAAGTTGCCAAATCTGGACTCTCATCTACGTTTCACATTGCACTCGTGACACTAGATCAAAAAGATTTCGGGAGTCTGAACTGTTTAACACGCACGGTGTAGACGTCCCCGAACGCCCCGAGAGGGTGAGTCCCGTTCTGTTCGATATGGGTCACTACAGCTCAAGACTCTAGTGTCACGATTCTAAGTCTGAACTAAAGAGTCCAAATCCGGCAAATCGTTTTGAGAAAACAGATTTTTGAAAGAAGTGCCAAACATGGACTGCTTTGCCAGATACAGAGTCGCCACCTAAATATTTTATTTTGGGAAAATTTAGGAAACCCTGACTCGTTTGCCTAAGGCCACGTGTCCGTCATTACCAAAGTTGCCTCGGCTCAGGAACTTGGATACGATTGGGGAAGGTCACTTCGTGAGCACCCCCACTCGCCCGATCAAAGATCAGCCTCTACTAACCATGATATCTAGTTTTGAAAACTTTATGTGTTCTTATTCCGGTTATTAGCCTAGATTACTATGTGATGCGCACAACATACAAGTATAGACTGGGTCGCCTGAATTGGAACAAGACATTTCATGTTTGTTTTTAAAAGGGGGTTTGCTACTCGCAAGTAGGCTTAAAATGCAGATTTTACCACCCTCGGGTGGCTTAGAAAAGATGGTTTTGCCACTATTCAGTGGGCTTAAAACTCACAGTTGATGATTTGTCCCAATCCAAATAACCCAACCTTCACCCACAGGCATTCAGACAGTTATATCATATAAGCACATAGCCTCATGGTAAGCATGCTATTCATGGCAGTCACTCACACGCATGCAAGGATGCTAAAGCATAAAACTCACCAAGTACTCCAAGCCAAAACATAAACTATATTAGAAATCATGCATGATCCTAAGTATACAAAAATATCTAATGCAACACATGCAAAATGCAACTATAGTAGGCTCGGCTATTCTAAGATGGCATATGAAATGCTACAACTATCATGTATTCAACTTTGAAATTGAAAGTATAATGCAGTTAGTATGATGCGCCGAGCCCGGTGCATGCAATACAGATGAATGATGCAAACATGCTGTCATACTGTATGCTAATTGAAATATCCCCTAATCTAACCATCATAAGCGGATAAATAAAAGGGAGAAAGACGTGGGGTTGGAAGACATACAACACATACACACACACTTATTACAGTTGTGCCCTCGCGCAGAGGGTCTGAATGAATAGTACAGTCCAAATAATACAGATTCCTAATTAATTTACAAATTAACTAAGAAAAGTAATAAACTGGCATGCAAGCCAGGGACTGCCTTGACTTCTCTTCAGATGATGGATGATGCATGTCTGGGCTGCCTTGCGCGGAAATCCACTGGGATGCCCCAATTAGCCTCTGTTTTGAAATTATCCTTGGAAAGCGCGCCAAGCTCCAGAAAGTTACTGATTCTTAATTTGCTGCAACAGAGAGCAGGAAAGGGGCATAGCAATGTATTTTCACAAATGTATGCATGCCTCGATCCTCGTGCCACCAATCACGCATATCGATGCATGATGGCCGCGGAGTCGAATTGTGCAACTCAATATAGAATGAATGCACGTATAAACACAACTAAAACCTAACTCCATCATGGATAATCCGGAGTGTCGGTGACTGGGGATTGAGACACGTTTCGTCACTCGGAGTACGAAACGTACCTCGTTTCCCGTGCCCGGGCTAACTCCTACCCCAAACACAATGCAATATGCATGATATGCATGAAATGCAACCAAGATGCAACCTAGCATGCACAATTCTATGAAATGGCATGCACGATGCACGAGGTAACATAGCATACAGAATGCTCTAACATACAACCTAGCATACGCAATGCTATGAAATGAAATGGCATACACAATGCACAATGGACTTATGCCAACACAAGTGGACCTTAGCCACACTCACATAGGAAGCCATATAGATGAAAATGAGACACTCGAGATGCGTGCCTGCATGCACGCAAACCAAGGACCGAACCTAAGGCACGAATGCCACTCTACCAAAGCATGGCAGGGCATGGAATATGGCATACAAGAATGAAAATTTCAGCACTAAAATATGCCCCAAAACAGTCCCGAATCATAAAAGCATGGCTCCCGATGCATGAAATGAAACCGAAATGCAAAACTAGGCCTATGTAATGACTTGTAGCTACATCAAGCATGCATTATTTGCTTATGACATATGAAGACAGATTCAAGGAAGTCCCAAAACAAGCATGTTTACAGTTTTAAGCAAGGCCAAACAGCAAACACAAAGTTGAAGAGGGGCCCAAAATATGATATTTTTCAGTATACCACAAATCACAAAAACCAACACAGGCATGGCTAAGCTCTCATGCAAGAAATGGGCCAAAAGAGGGACAAAGAAGCATGTGGTGGTTTCTGGCCTCAGACACAAAGGGGCCCTTCAACAATGTTGAAGAGGGGCCCAAAATATTGCACTTTACAGTTGATGGCCGGACCCAAAACAGTACTCAAGAATGCTCAAAATGCTATGCAAAATAAGGCCAAAAAGAGAGATATAACACAAAGTGTATAAAGGGTGCCTTAAACGGTGAAAGACCCTTTATGAAACATGAATATGGGGTGAAAATAAGGCCATTTGTTGTTCGGACCAGGGTCCAAAAACAGAAGTATAAGAGGCTAACAAACCATGCAAAAATGGAGCCAAAAGAGAGATACAAAGGCAAGTGGAAGATATAAGCCTCAAACAGTGATGAGCCCTTCAACAATGTTGAAGAAGGGCTCAAAATAAGCAACTTTAAAGTTTATGACATGCCTCAAAACAGTCTAAAAATAGGCCAAAAATACTACACAAGGAATATGCATACAAGAGGGATAATGAAGCAAGTGCCACAAGGAGGCCTCAAACAGTGAGAGGCCCTTAAACAAACATGAAAAATGGATCAAAATAAGCCTAGTTCCAGTTAGGGTCAGAGCCCAAAACAGCAAGCACAAGGAGCTAGAATAGCATGCAAAATATGGACCAAAAGGAGGGAAATAGAACTTACCCTTGAAGACCAATCTTTTGGCAACTCTTGGCTTGAGTTTGGTGGCTCCTAGGCCTTGAAGAACAACCTCCAGCTGCTGGAATGGAGGATGGAAGGGTGGGGCTATGGGTTGGTGAAGAAATGAGTGTAGGACTTGAGGGTTTTTTTGCTTGGAAATAGAGAGGGAGAGAGATATAATGCAAGGGGTTTAGGGGGGATTTTTGTAACCCTAATATCAGAGCTAGGGCTGCTGTTATATAGACAAGAAGGAGGGGAAAAAAAGGGGGGGGAAATGGAGGGAAAACAACCAAGTTTCCCTCCAAAAAACAGCCCCCCGGATACAGAATCTGGGGGGAAAAAGAGGCTGTATCTGCACTGTTGATGATGTAAGGATTCTGGCCGGCCAGTTATCTAGGTTGCAGGTGGCCGGCCGGCTACCTCCCAAAAATGGAGCCTCTGATGTGTGCACAACACAACCAAGTGGTTAAAAACTGGAGACAATGAACTAGGAGAGAGAACAACCCAATTTTCAAAGGGGTTCAAAAGGGTCAACAACAATTACTGGTCGGCCACCAAATATTGGTGGCCTCCCAAATGTGTACATCACAAATATGGGATTAAAGGTTCAAGAAAATGGCCCAAGGGTGGTCAACATTGGCTTTGAAGTGAGGAAAATCGGGCGAGGGAGGGGGATGAAGGGATAAGTTGGCTGACAGAACAATTACTGGCCTCCCACCCTTCTACGGCCTTCCTACCAATGAAACAAAGGTCCCTGCCAAAAATGAACCAAAACCAATGCAAAACGAAGGTTCGGGGGCCGAAACGCGCAGTCCAAGGCCCCGAAAACTGACTGTTAGGCACCGGAAGTGATGTTCGACCACGAAGTCGGTTTCCCGAACCACAGTGTCCCTCAAAAGGGAGCAAATAAGAAGTATGCCAAAAACCGAAGCAAATGGAGGTGGTTAAGCGGTCCCGAACCGAGGTACACGGCCAACGGCTCCGAAAAATCGGAAACCGGACTCCAAATGGGCAAAATGGCCTACGACCACAAAACGTAGCCTACGGCCACTGAGAGATGATCTACGAGACCTCTCCCTCCCTTCAGGAAGAGAAAACAGAGAAAACAAAGCTTGGTTCGCAAACCGAGGCAAAGCATGAAAGAGTCCGGAAGTCCGGAGGCAAGGCTCGCAGCCGAGACTCTGAAACTTCTAAACGAGCACGATATGCAACATCACCAAGCGCTCAATCAGTGACGTCTGAGTCTTAAGGTCGGTCAAAAATGGGGTGTCTACAGTTGCCCCTCTTTGACAGAATCGAAAGTCATAAGTGACGGGAGTGAATGTCAAAGCCCAGAGACGATCCATTTTTGACAAGGCCGAAGACTTAGACAAACATACAAAATAACACAGATGTGCCCGCAGGCAGGGGCAAAATGCAACCGAAAATGCAAGAAGCCGAAGGTAACTCAATGATCGTGCAAATGCAGCAAGCTGTAATGAAGCAAGTATTCACAATAGATGCAACAGTTTTAAGCAAGAATGCAAAGCAACAACTACATTTCATGCAGTTAAGAATGCGGAGAATTATTCAATCCTCGCCACGTCTCACACGGAGAAGATACGATACCTGCGTGATTCGTCTGGTCGCACCAGCTTCAAATGAACCGTACATACAATATCGTGCCTGCAAAATAAAGAAACTCAACAAGCACAACATATCTAACAGCATACGTTCAATGTGATATCGAATGCAGACAATCATGGTGTTGATAGAAAAATGCATCGCAATATGGGAAGAAACGCGCGTTTCGGCGAGGGCGACTCGATTGCGACCTCCGGTCCACCTCTCGGAGAGGTCACAACATGTTTAGAACGATACACCTCACTTTCGATGAGTAAATGATGAGACATGCATTGGAAGTTGAAACTGAAGTTCCGGCGGAGTGATTTCGCGACAGAAAGTGCACTTCTTTTGTACTTTTTCAGGTCTCGGGGACTCCAATCCTCCTCAAAATTTGCAGGGACCTTGGGGGGCATGTGGGGAACACCACCGGCCAGTTTTTTTGGGAGAGGGAGGCCACCGGCCATTTTTTGAAAAGTAAATGGCCGGCCTGCCAGAAAAAGTGGCCGGCCGGCCACTTTGCCTAATCCGGGGGCAGTTTTGTCTTTTCGGCCTCTTTTTTTTAAATACATTCACCCAAACACTTCGGGCTCATAAGTGTAGCTCCGAAATCCTCCTCTCTAGCTTCCCAAACCATTTTCTCCCTCAGATCTGGGCTCTATACGCGTTTTCCAATGCCCCACGCAAGTTGTTTTCGCGAAATCTTTCAGTTTCAAGCACTTTGAACCGATTAAATTTTGGTTTCGGGGCTTCTTTTCTCATTTTCGCCACTTGAGGTGAGTTTGTCTCAATATTTGGAAGATTTTTTCGGGAGTTGACTTTTGTTGACTTTTTCATTTCCCGAGAGTTGACTTTTGTTGACTTTTTCCAATTTTGGCTCGTTTTTGCTCATTTTTGCCCCTTTTTGCCCCTTTTTGCAGATTTCTTGAAATGGCGGGTCAATTTCCCCACGGCGGAGGTTCTCCAGGTGTCAAAGGCGAGCCTGACATCATGTCTCTGCCTCCGAGGGTTCGCCTCTTCATACCCGAGAGGTATGATCCACCAGTACATGTTCTCCCGCGGGCGGTTTTTCATCATTTCACTGAGTTCGACGCGCGAGCACCCGGGGATCTCCTCTTGCGGGAGCCTGAGTATCGTCTCTCCCATGAGGCACGAGAGGTATTTACTTCATTCCTACCTTTTTCGTAACGTATTACGAATTTTTCTTGCATTCTGTTTGCACTTTGAACACACGGTTCAATTACTCGAATTTCTGAACACTCAGTCCATAAATTAATTGTGAACACACAGCACACACCGGTTGAGGGTTGAACACGTAGCTCACACACCGATTTTCTGAACGCACAGTCCAATTTGAAGGTGAACACGCAGCACACACTGATTGAGAGTTGAACACGCAGCTCAAACACTAATTTTCTGAACACACAGCCCAATTTGAAGGTGAACACGCAGCACACACTGATTGAGAGTTGAACACGCAGCCCAAACACTGATTTTCTGAACACACAGTCCAATTTGAAGGTGAACACGCAACACACACTGATTGAGATTGGAACACGCAGCCCAAATTGATTTTCTGAACACACAGCCCAAATTGATTTTCTGAACACACAGCCCAGACTGATTGAAAGTTGAACACGCAGCCCAAATTGATTTTCTGAACACACAGCCCAATTTGAAGGTGAACACGCAGCACACACTGATTGAGAGTTGAACACGCAGCCCAAACACTGATTTTCTGAACACACAGCCCAGATCGATTTTCTGAACACACAGCCCAAATCACTAATTTTCTGAACACACAGCCCAAGTTGATTTTTTTCTGAACACACAGCCCAGACTGATTGAGAATTGAACACGCAGCCCAAAACATTGATTTTCTGAGCACACAGCCCAAATTGATGGTGAACACACGGCACACACTTACTTTACTTTGCACGCAGCCTATTCATTTTATTCGCACGCAGCTTTATTCATTTCATGCTGAAACATGTGTTCATTCTGAATGCAGGTGACTTCTCGCACCGTGCGGGGGTACGGTTCTACCGCGGCGAGAGACTGGTATGCTGAGCTCCCGGAGGCCGTTCGGGATTTGGTCGACTTGACGGGGTTTGGGCCCTTCTGTGCTGGGCTATCTCATTGTCCTGCTAGGAGGACGCTGATGGCCGCCCTGGTGGAGAGATGGTGGGACACCACCAACTCTTTCCATTTCTCCGCCACTGGGGACATGACTATGACCCCTTTTGACTTCGCTGTATTGACCGGCCTTGATGTGGGAGGCTGGGCGATCCCATATGATGAGGACATGGGCGAGTGAGAGGCCGCTTGGATATATCTGCTGGGGGCTCGCCCGCCTGTTGACAGAGCTTTGGGGAGAGTCCGATATACCTGGGTTCTCTTCCCATTTTCGGCAGGTGGAGATGGAGCCTGAGACTCCTGATGAGGCGGCACAGTATGCACGCGGCTTTTTGATGTTCCTCCTCGAGACCACCCTGTTTGTTGATAGAGGGAACACTGTAGGGCTCTATCTGCTGAGTGCTTTGGTGGACCTATCACAGGTCAGACGATACGATTGGGGTGGCGCCAGCTCGGCTACCCTTTATTGCTATATGAGCGCGACCTCCCGCGGATGGGGGGACCTACTTGGTGGCTACTGGAGAGCCTGGGAGGTACTTTCTGCCCTCTTGATTTACATTTCTGCTCCTCATTACTTGCACATTGCACACACGGCGCACTTTATACTCTGTATCGTGCATTTTGCCCTCAGCATTTCACATTCTGCTTTGTTTTCTACAGTTGTGGGTCTATGCATATTTCCCGACATTGGCCTCGGAGTTGATGGTAGCTACGCCTCTCATGACCCCGTACTCACTTGTGTTTGAAGGCCGGCACCGGCCAAGACCTCGGGAGTCTCTCCTTTACCTGCAACAGTATTTCGACACAGTGCGCCCATCGGAGGTACTTCAGAACTCTCAGTTCTTTCTGTTTTCATCTTTGATTTGTCCTGTACATCTTCGATTTCTGCTTGGTTTATACACCGGTTATCTGCAGATTACATGGCAGCCCTGGGCGCCCTTAGGTGAGGGTCTCTGATTTCAGTTTGCCGGAGGGTGGGGTGCCTCCCGGTACAGGCTCCTGTTCGAAGGGCCGGTTGGTAGGGCCTTCTTTTTGGGGGAGCGTTTCTTGCGTCAGGTCTGGGGGTATACTTCTCAGGACCCTCCCTCAGCACCTCCAGCCGACATGCGGATTGCTGATGTACTCATTTCCCGGGATGTCGTTAATGCTATGTTGGGTACTGATGCTTTGCTATATATTGAGGAGGGGGATTACGCCACTTACCGCCATACATACCTCATGCCCCCATTGACGGGAGTTCGCACTCCGATGATGAGGCCTGCTAGTATGCCATCTTCGAGCCAGGCCCGGGCTCGGGCTGCAGACGCCCCTTCCACCAGCAGGGCTGGTACATCTCGAGGTGGGGGTGGATCGGTTCCCCCGATTCCTCTGACTTATCCTCATCCTGGATGGCCGGACATGCCGACCGAGCTGATGGGATGGCGGTACCGGACCTCCTACACGATTCCGATAGAGCCTCCCATGCCTGACCATTGATACGTCATTGATCCCGACTCACCGCCGGTATGCCCCACTGTTTTTCATCTATCATTCAAACACTTAGACATTCCTTTATTCACTGATGATTATGAGCTCGTATCTGCAGCCACCCAGAGAGTACATGGAGGGGGTGATCGGATTGGTGGCCTCACTTGAGGGCATAGTCTTGCGGAGAGAGGCGCAGCTGTCCGTCATGGGTTTCTAGGTATTCTTTAGTTTTCTGGCATTTATCATACTTCTGATGACATACTGATTTCTACTGCATTGATAGGCTACTTGTGTAGAGCACATCTGACACACACCTCATTTATACACTGTGTTTACATGTACCCACTTCATGTAGTTTTCTCGCATCTGCATCTGATGTACATATTTGGACTGATGTATTTGAATTGAACTCTTTATTTTCAGATGCTCCCGGTATATAATCAGCCGCAGGCCGGGCCACCTGGGCCTTCTCGGGGAGCTGGGCCGTTCAGGCCTTTCCGAGGAGAGGGGTCGTCTCGCAGGTGCAGAGCACATATTGTGGAGGAGGAGCCTGGTGAGGATGAGGAGGAGGAGGTTGCAGACCGTCAGTCGGAGACATCTGCTGATGGAGAGGACGGCTCCGGTCTTGGTTCGGGGAGTGGAAGCGAGGCTGAGGGGGATCCCGAGGATGACGGCTCCGACTCAGATGATGGTGATGGTGGCGGAGAGCCTATTCCGTAGAAGAGGACGAAGAGGGCCTCTTATCACTGCTCTTGAGAGCATAGATACGGCTGTTTCCTGTTTTATTTATCTTTTTGCTAGTAGCTGTAGCACATTGTACATTATCGGGCAGTTTTATTCTCTGTAAAACCTGTGCCTTAGTCTATAAAATGTTGTAACAAGCGAGGCATGATGGGATGAAACAGCTTTTAAAAAAAGTATTGTATTTTAAACATTTAGCATCATATCGCATCATTCTGCATCATAATGAGATTGAATGGAAATGTGTATGGTGCATTTTGCCCAGTCAGGTAGTGAACCGACGCAACAACTTAACTTTCTAAGATATAACAAAACCTTAGCAAGTTTACAACTCGATAAACAGAATACAATAGTGTTGACAACTCGATAAACAAGACTCAAACAAAAGCTTAAACAAGGAATAACAACTCAAAACACGAAACACGACAGCTCGACAAACAACTCGATAAACAAAACGACAACTCGATAAACAAAACAAAAACTCGATAAACAAAACTTAACAAAACGAAGTGTACTTCGGACGATCTGGGCAACGGAGCGCATCCAAAACAGAGGGAAATAGAGACCTTTGACACATCCGTTGCACGGAAATGTTTGAAACTTTCTCTCGTAGGGTAAAACAGGGCCAAAGACATACATTGGAGCATGGCTGGCCACTTTTGGGAGCCGGCCGGCCAGGTTTGTTACAGAGAGGGGGCCACCGGCCAGTTTTGAAACAAGAAATGGCCGGCCTGCTAGAAAAGATGGCCGGCCGGCCACTTAACTCTGCAGCCGCCCAATTTTTGACACTTGTCCCCCTGAATAGTGTCTTTTCCTCTTTAAAAGCCTTAGCTCCGTGTTTTGATTCAATTCATCTTAGTTTTGCACAAAAATGGAGGCGTTTCTCGTTGAAAATCTCACAGCTTGGATCGCTTCTCTAGATGGTTCGGAAAAGTTGAACTTCCGGGGTTTCGGCTTGAATGCACTATTCATGCTGAGCTGCACTCCGCTACATCTCCCTTTCCTTCATGCCGCAGCGAGGTTTTGGAACCCGATGACGCATGTCTTTAGCTTCGGCGGTCAAGAGGTATGTCCAACTTTTGAAGATTTTCAAGTTTTGATGGAGTCTGAATGTCATGAAGGGATCTTACCCCAGTTCTGCTTTGGCCACGCCCAAGCCTTAGGGCGGATGTGTGGATTCACCGCGCATGATGCTCGGTCTCTGATCTGTAATGGGGAACTGGATATCCTTGGTTTGATTCATCACTTTTCTGAAGCTGGTGACCGCAACAACCATTATTGGCAAGGTTTCCGGCAACTCGCCCTTTGCTTGTGCTTGCTGTCTCACTTTCTGCTTTCCCCAGGCTTTGGTGGATCCAGCATTCGTCTGATTGAAGTTACTCAAGGCTTGAGAGAAGGAAAGAGCTGCATCGCTATGACCTTGGCCGAGACGCTGATGGGCTTGGATTCTGTCTATTGCCGGGAGACGACTAGATTTGCTGGGAGTCCACTGCTACTGCAGGTAATGTTTCCCACCCAATCTTACATATGTATTTGCTCACATCACTCGGCCCTCAGGCTCGGTTTTTCTCACAAGAACCCTTTTCTCACTTTTCTCTCAGCGTACATCTATCTATTCTTTATTCTCTCATTTTTCGTCCCTCCCCAGGTATGGTTAATGGACAAATTGCAGGTTGTGGACTCTTGCCCGGCCTACTCGGCTCGAGGCTATTTCTTTCGACAACGCCTAGTCGATGCCCCTGATGAAAGATGGTGGTTTGACTGGATGTGCAATCTGTCCGCAGATCGCATTGCTTGGCGTTGTCCCTGGCTCAATCTCCCGGTAATGAGCTATAGCATGTCCCAGCTGATCGGGATCCAGTTGATTGGTCTGACCCACTGTGTGTTCTACTTCCCGTTCTGGTTCCTACGCCAGTTCGGTCATGATCAGATTTGCCCACCAGAGGGGATTGAGTACCCGGCTGCTTTCCAGGTCTGAGGTGCACAGCTTGCCCGATATGCCACAGCATGGAGGACTAGAGAGCTCCTGGCTCCAGCTCCCACTTTCAGTTGCACTTTGTCTGACGAGTGCTTGGATTGGCTCAACGAGGAGGCACAGGTTGGGCCTAGCTTGGCGTCAGAGGCTTCGACCAGCTCTGGGAGGGGGCGCGGGGACACTTGACTTGACTATGCCCCGGATTTATTGCTTTATTAGTACTTTAAGTTTTCTTTATGAATGTAATAAAAAGCAACTTCGATTGTATACAAGAGTAGGAGAACTCTGTTTTGAAATCAATGAAATTAAAGGTTGTGGTACTGAACATTTTCCGCTTTGGTCCAAAAATAGTCTTAGTTGTAAAGAGATTGATTTGAACAAAGTTAACTTTTATTAAAACTTTTCAAATCCATTTTCGATATGGATTAGAACTGGACACGCCTAAGATCTGTCACTGAGATGCACAACCCCAGATCCCTACAACTGGAAAGTTGCCCCTAGTTTGAAGAGTACCACGACACTGCATGGCAACGGAAAGTTGCCCCTAATCTGAATAGCGCTGCATCGTCGTGGCAACGGAAAGTTGCCCCTAGTCTGAATAGCACTGCACCGGAGATCACAATAAATGTTGATGGATAGAGATGACCGAGATGATCAAAATGGACAAAGTTGATCGGGAAAAAGTTTATGGTTGAACTTCAGGGTGAAGTTGCCTACATATCCCAAGGATGGGAATCAAGCCTTACGTAGTTCAGGCTTAGGTTCACTCGGGTATTTTCACTCTCCTTTTACGCTCTAACTTTTGCCAAGGTCGCCCTTTGCGGGTTTTCAACCTTGCGAGCTCAGTTTTTATATTTTCCAATTTTTTGTGCTCTAACTTTTGCCTAGGTCGCCCTTTCGGGTTTTCGGCCTAGCGAGCCTCTCAGGGGTAATATTTCTTCAACTTATCCATGTTGATCGGTTAGGAGAACTCTAGGCCATCTAGATCCATCAGAACCACAGTGCCACCTGACCAGATAGCTTTCATGATGTAGGGACTAGTCCAATTGGGTTTGAACTTGCCCCTTGGGTCGTGGATGGGAGCTCGGTTGTCCTTGAGCACCAAATCTCCTTCCTTTAGATTCCTGGACTTAACTTTCTTGTTGAAAGCCCGGGCAATTCTGCGCTGATAGCCTTGAACATGGTACAGTGCTTTCAGTCTTCCCTCGTCAAAAAGCATGAGTTCCTCAAATCTGCTCTGCTGCCAATCTACTTTGGCTATTTGACACTCAGCCAATACTCGCAATGATGGAACCTCAATCTCGATAGGTAGAACAACCTCCATCCCATAAACCAATGAATACGGAGTCGCTTCGGTAGAAGTTCTGATTGAAGTCCTGTAGCCCCACAGAGCAAATGGCAGCTTATCTGGCCAATTCCGGTAGGTTTCCACCATCTTCTGCAGTATGTGTTTGATATTCTTGTTGGCGGCCTGGACCGCTCCGTTGGTTTGCAGCCGGTATGTAGATGACTTATGGAAAGCCACGTTGTATTTCTCCAACAAGTCTATCACTTCCTTCTTGAAGTGGGAACCGTTATCTGAAATTATCTCGTTTGGGACCCCATAGCGACAAATGACGTTGTTTCTGATAAACTTTGCAACGTGTGATGCCTTCAACACCGCATACGATTGGGCCTCGACCCACTTTGTGAAATAATCTATCGCAACCTGGATGAACTCATTCCCATTCGACCCCTTCGGAGTGATAGCCCCGATCACATCGATTCCCCATACTGAAAAAGGCCATGGCGAAGTCATGTTGTACAACTTTGACGGCGGGATGTTCATGCGGTTCGCATGAATCTGACACTTGTGGCATCGCCGAACAAAACTAATACAATCCTCCTCCATGGTGGACCAGTAGTAACCCTGTCTGAGGATCTTCCGTGCTAGCATTACTCCGTTCATATGTGCACCGCATTCTCCTCCATGGATGGCCTCCATCAGGCGCTTCAATTCCTCGTTTTCAACACACAGCTTGTGCATTCCCAGATGACCTCTCTTATACAGCTTACCCCCACAGATGATGAACTGAACGGCCATTCTTCTGATTGCCCTTTTATCCTTGGCATTTACCCCTGGCGGGTATGCTTCCTTTTCCAAGAAATTCCAAATGTCATAATACCAGGGGTTTGGGTCCTGAACCTCATCTATAGCGGCGATTGACTCATAGGCTGGCGCGAATTTCTGGTCAATGACAACTAGACGCATCCGGATTCCAAACGGGATGTCTATTATGGAAGATAGAATTGCTAAAGAATCTGCGAACCTGTTGTTCTCTCTTGGAAGATGAGCAAAGTTTAGCTTTTCAAACCAAGGAATTAACAAGTCCAAGGTCTGGTGGTACATCATCATCTTTTCTTCTTTGACTTTCCAGTCTCCGTTTGCTTGAGAAATAACTAAGTTCGAGTCCCTGATAACATCTAATCTTTTTGCCCCTAGTTCTAGGGTGGCTTCTAAACCAATGATACACGCTTCATATTCTGCTTCATTATTGGACACCTTGAACCAGAGTTTGAAGGCTAAAGGTATATGGGAGTTGCCAGATGCTATCAGCAACACACCTATCCCATAACCATACTGATTGGACGCTCCGTTAAAATACATCATCCAAGTTTTCTCCTCAGCTTGTAGAATGGCTTCATCTGGGAACAAGTATTCCACTGCCTCATCCCCTTCTACTGGGTGGTCTGCCAGGAACTCTGCTATAGCTTTTCCCTTGATCGACTTGCGGGTAACATATTTGAGATCAAATTCGAAAAGAAGAAGCAACCAATGGGCTAGCCTACCCGTAAGCGTTAGTCTCTCAAAGAGATCTTTGATGGGGTCTAATCTCGAAACCAGGATTACTGAATAAGCTAACAAGTAGTGCCTTAACTTCTTGGTAACCCATACCAAGGCTAGGGAAGCTTTCTCCAACGAAATATAGCGGGTCTCATAATCCAACATTTTCTTGCTCAAATAGTAGATGGCTTTCTCCACCCTATCTTCAGATTCCTGAGCAGACATGCATCCCATAGTTGTGTTTGTTACTGACAGGTACAAAATCAAAGGCTACCTTGGCTCTGGAGGTGACAACACAGGTGGATTTTAAAGGTACTGTTTGACTTGCTCAAAGGCAAAATGACATCAATCATCCCATCAAAATTTCTTCCCTTTCTTCAAAAGACCAAATAGTGGTTCACAAGTCAAGGTTAATTTAGAAATAAACAATCTTATGAATTGTACTTTACTTAGAAAGTCTCGCATCTCCTTTTTAGTCCTTGGTGGTGGCATTTCTAGGATGGTCTTAATTTTGAAAAGATCTAATTCCATGCCCTTCTATGTGATAAAAAAGCCCAGCATTTTTTCTACTGTTACGCCGAAGGTGCATTTCTGCGGGTTCAACTTCAACCTGTATTCTCTGATCCTTTGAAAGAATTTCTTCAAGGCGGTGTAGTGGCCCCTCTCTTTCTTTGGACTTGACAATCATGTCGTCCACGTACACCTCAACCTCTTTGTGGATCATATCATGCAGAACGGTGGTCGTAACCCTCTGATAGGTAGCCCCAACATTATTCAACCTGAACGGCATAACCCAGTAGCAGTAGGGCCCCCACGCGTAGTGAATGCGGTTTTCTCTCTGTCCTCGGGCGCCATCAGAATCTGGTTGTACCCGGAAAACCCATCGATAAAGGATAGCAAGGCATGGCCCACAGTGAAATCCACTAAAACATCAATGTGCGGCAGAGGAAAGTCATCCTTCGGACTGGCTCTGTTCAAGTCTCAGAAGTTCAGACATACCCGGATTCTACCATTATTTCTTGGCACTGGGAGGATATTGGCCAACCAAGTCGGATACTCAGATAGTAGCAAGAAACCTACCTCGATCTGCTTAGTGACCTCTTCCTTAATTTTCAACACCCAATCCGGACGGATTCTACGCAACTTCTGCTTGACAGGTCAGGCCTCGGGGACAAGAGAGATCTGATGTTGTATAATCTCAAGATCGATTTCAGGTATGTCTTCGTAGGACCATGCGAAAACATCTTTGAAATCTTTTAACGTGGACCTGATCTGGACCAGACGCGGATCCTTCTCAGTACCCACATTAATAGCAATAATTTCATCAGCACAACGTTTAGCAAACCTCTCATCCTCTTGATTAATCAAGTTTTTCAAAACCAAAGGAATTCCTTCCTCTTTTTTTTTTTTATTAAAATTCTGAAAATCTTGGTCAATACAATAAATAAGCAGCACAGATAAATACTCAAAATCGACAGCGTTCTCATTCATAAGTTCCGGCTCCTCGGCTATAACCGACTCAAAAGAAAAAGAAAATGAGGACCTAGACAAGACCTTGGCATCCGGGTTACCACCCCCCGGAATACCAGACTCAGACTCAAAGGAACTAAAATCTGATCCCGACTACATAGACTCAGTGGAATCAGATTCTAGCTCATTATCCGACTTAGAACTAGATAGATAGCCCTCCTCCAGCTGCCAGATAAAAGATGGTGCCTTTGATGCATCCAAAATGCTGCTGGATGGGTTCGCACCCGGTTGTTCCCTAATCATGGGGATGGTAAGGTTATCCCCCAAGTTCTCTGAGTCAACCACAGCATTTGTAAGGAGACAAGCCAGTGCTGGCCCTACTCCAAGTTCGCTGTTGTCTAAGTCATTTTCCATGCTCTGTTCAGCTTCAGTACTTGGTTTAGCCTTTTCCTTGGTATCACTATCTTGCAGCTGTAGGCTAAAAAAAATTTCAAACCCGAAGACACGCTACTCCGTGGAATTTATCCAGGGCTTGGGAAAGTCGCTCCAAAGGTGTGAGGGTTGTGTGGCACTTCGGCCAATGATGCGACGCCCTTCTGGCCGCTCTTTCCCAATCCCATTCCGGGGATGTGTTGTAACTTGTTCATGAGGTAGACGGATTGAGCACTGACGTACACCTCCTCATTCACAGCCATAACATTCTGTACCACTCGAGCCTCAGCCAAAGTGAACCCTGATAAGAACACCTCCTCAGTGCCATGCTCGATTTCCAAGACTGGTGTGGACACTTCCGGTGGCGGATGGATTGATGAATTCCCGAAGACAATAGCCACCCCCTTCCCGTGAGGGTACTTCAACATCTGATGTAAAGTGGAAGAGACTGCTTTTACTTGGTGCAACCACTGCCGCCCCAAGAGTAGGTTGAAGGTTGCAGGAACGTCCAAGACATGGAATTCAATGTTGTGTTGTCCTGGACCAACCTGAGTCTGAATTTTGACAGTCCCCATCACTTCCCTGCTAGTATTATCGTATGCTCTGATCACTTGAGTAGTCGGCACGAAGTCCGCGGGCTTCAACCCGATTGCATACGCTGTTCTGGTTGGGCAGACATTGATGGCGGACCCGGTATCAACAAGTACCACCGGTATCCACTTGTCTCTACATTCCACGGAAACGTAGAGGGGTTTGTGATGATTTGTCCCCTCAGGCGGTAGTTCTTTGTCTGAAAAGGTTAATGCCGATGAACCTCCTCCCAGAAAAACCAGCCCAACCAGCTGTTCTGGTATAGTATCTATGGAGAGTTTGGATTTGTCCATAGCATATAAGACAGCTTGTCTATGTACTCGCGATACCATAAGTAGTCCCCAGATGGAGATGTCTGCTGGTATCTTCTTTAGCTGTTTCAGCACAGCTTTATCTTCGATCTGCTTCTCCTTCTGTTTCTCAGCTTCTTTATCCTTCCCAGATGTCTCGGGTTGGTCTAGGTGCGGGGGCTTGAAGTATCGCCCACTTCTTGTCATGTGATCAACCTCATCGAGGTACCAAGTGTCATTTGGTTGATTGCTTCCCCAGTCTTCGTCTGTGTGGGCAAGACATAAGTCATCATCTTCCCACCACATTCCGCTGGCATTCAAAAGGCACCTGTCTGGTTCGGACAGGTTTGTACTCACAGCACTTTCAGCCTGCATGCCCACAGCATCCTCTGTTCTTGTGCCCGCAGCACTTCCGATCCCCTCATGGATTTTGGCTTTCCCGGTTCTCTCAGAACTCTGTTGTTCTACCTGCGTCAATGCAGTTTGTTGTTCAACTTTCCCTGCATTCACAATGCTTCCGTCCCGAGCAAAATTCTTCGTACCGGCGCTCTCCGGCAATGTAACATGACTTCCGGCCCTTCCGACCACAGCTGATACTCACGCCCCTGTCGGGCCCTGTTCTGGTTGGGGTTCTCCCACCACATCTGGTTAATCATCGAGCCATCCAGTGGCCTCTGCCGATTCCTCATAGTCAAACCAGTTGACTGCCGGGTTCCCTGATTCTTGGTCATCGAAAAAATGTAGGTTGGCAAAGTCCTCCTTCACAGCTGTCAGATCATTTGCCCCTTGCTCGAATCCATCCCCCTAGATCACACATAGCTCTTCCTTCTCTGGCAATTATATACCCAGCCCAATCTGGCTTGTTGACAAGATGTACTCACTTGGATCGTAGGCTCCCCCAGCAAAACTCTGTTCAATCCCAGACTCAATAATCCCATTCTTTCCCGAAGTCTGCCCTGCCCCATCTTCGATGGTCACCACCGTCGGCTCTAGTTGGGTTGTGGAGATATCCAACATACACAAGAAGTCAGTGCAGTCGGGAAGGAACACCTCCGGCTTAGGTAGATGGATAGGAGTAATATAGATGCTAGGATCGTAAGACACGACCCCAGTCTAGATAAGATTGACTCTTTTGGGAGGTGGAGTTTCGTTGTGTGTAGGGAGGGGGTTGGTTGTGACGTTGGGTTTTTCTGGTGGCAAAATCACATTTTTGTCAACGAGGTCTTGAATCTCGTGATGCAGCCTGAAACATTGGTCAGTATCATGGCCGTGCTGCTGGTGATATGCACAGTACTTGGCTGGGTTGTAAGAGGGTGGAAGTGGATTTGGTAATGGCCTCGGCTCTAGGGGTTTTAGATGTCCCTTTCTGATCAAGACCCCCAGAGCCTTAGACAAAGGCATGTATAGTGGGGTGAAGGTTCTTTGGCCTCTGGGCTGGTATTTAGAGGTTTGAGTATTGCTTCCGGATGCACCGGAGAAGGGTGTGGCTGCCATGGGCCTTGGCAGGGGAGGGGGAATGGTGGTGACCATGCTGACCTCCGAAGCTCTTGCGGTTGCAGCGCCACTCGGGCCTGCATTGTTGTTACGGTTGAATGTTCTCCGGGGTTGCTCCCTGTCCTGGTCAATCAGACCTTGTTTCATCGCGTCTTCGATTTGTACCCCCATCTCGTGTAAATTTGAGAAGGTGGGAAAGGGGAGTACAATCATTTTCTACATCAACTTTGGTTGGAGATTGCACACAATCATCCGGATTTGGTCCTTATCAGTGGGCCTCAAAGTCATCATCGACGCCTTTGCCCTCCACCAAGTTACAAAATCTGAGAAAGTTTCCTTGGGCTCCTGCCTTGTTGTTTCGAGATCACGAGTTGTAATCTCGATCTGGGTGTTGTACGAGTATTGCGCGACAAAGGTCTCAACCATTTCATCCCAGCTTCTTTTTACCTCATCCTCTAACTTCGCGTACCAGATGGCAACCACACCCGACAGGGTTCGGCCGAACAGCGAAAGCTTTTGTGGTCGGGTCAGGCCCATTGGCCGCAGGATGTCTGAGAATAGCCGAAGATGGACCATGGGGTCCCCGGACCCGTCGAAGCGGTCAATTTGCGGCATTTTGAACCTATCGGGCAATGTCACGACCACATCGGTATATCCATCCTCGATATCCGGAATAACCTTTACCCCTTGTGATTTCTTGAAGAGCTTCTCAAGCTTGCTTAGTTTCAGAGCTGTATGATCTATTTCAAACTCGAAGGGGGAGTCCGGGTGGTTGGGTGTATGGGTCTTGGACAGTTGAGGCGGAAGCGGGGGCGGAGCTGGCCCCGTTGGAAGGTTCGTGTCCTCTTGTATGTTCTGGATATTTGGCGCGGTGTTCTGGGTGTTTGGCAGAGCGTTCTGGACAATAGGTGTCTGCTCGGGTAATGGAGCCCCTGGCGGAGGAGGAACTTGATGTGAAGCAGATGCCGTATTCTGCTGTTGCAGTCTGGTGATTAGTTCGGCCTGCTAGGCCATGATCGCGGCCTGCTGTTTAGAGAACTCTGCTTGGCGGGCAGCGTCCTCCTGCATTTGTCTCATGCTCTCCTGCATCTAGCGCATTAGAGCCTCCATCCCTGATGTATTTTGCTGATCCATCCGACTAACTGGTATGTCTATTTCTATAGCAACAATCGAGACCTCAGTTCTATTGTCCTCTGATGGAGTAACCCACGGTTCTGGCAACCTCTGTTCTGACACACTGCGCTTTCTTGGCTTTCTTCTGACAACGGGAAGTAGAGAATGGAACACTGGCTGTCCGTCAATTAGATCCTCAGATCGATTGAGTCGATGACCTCGTGTCCAAAGTGCTTGGGGAATATCTACTGGGTTGGAAGCAATTGTGCTAGAACTGCCCTAGTAAAAAGATAAATAAAGCAATAAGGAAATAAATAAACAGATAAATGGACAGCATAACAACTTAAAGTAAATGCATGACAACAATCGGGCATAACGACACACGGTCGACAAGCTGAATACACACTGTCCTCCAACACTGATTATTATCCCTGAATCACTGCCCCCAAAACTGAATCTCTGATACCCGCAGATAACTGATTCTCAAATACTGACTGATGCCCGCAGGCCTGATGCCCAAACTCATACACTGATACATGCATTCCCTGTAGAGACGCACTCTAAAAGCACATAACAGATAAGTGAGAGCCAAAACACCCCTATGTTGGGGTAGGGTTTCCCTGTCCTATTTTGTCAGGAGCTAGGGTTTCACTACGCACGCAGCGGTTTCAAACAACCTATAAACGGGTAAGCAACCTGTCATAGTTTGGAATGGTCACTATGGATCCGAATATGCACTAGGTCGAATGGTCAAACATGAGTGAGCCTCAGCCACACTCACATAAGATGCCGACGGATAAAAATGGAGTGCCTCGAAATGCGTGCACACGAGCACGCAAACCGAGGCAATGACAAAATGCAAT
>NW_021026203.1:2572133-2585058 GCF_004153795.1 Camellia sinensis
TAGATCTTACTTTATCCAAAACTGGCTTCCAAGTTGATTTCCTTCTTGGATTAGCACCTAAGGGAAGACCCAAAAATTTGAGTGGTAGGCCATGAACCTTGCAATTTAGAGTATCAGCGAAAGAAACCAAGGTTTCCACGTCTACACCAACTCCACACACCACACTCTTGTGGAAATTAATTCTCATGCCAGACAGAATTTCAAAACAGCGCAGGATCCTCTTTGTGTGCACTAATGAATAGTCGCACCACAAATCTTATGTGAGAAGTAAGTGTGTTGAGAAAATTATTGGGTGTAAATAGAAGCACCGCAACATATATATATTCTCACATTGAAATGATCCGTTTCCATTGCTTCTTATTTTTGTTTTATTTCCAAGGAATAAAATTATTCTGTTAAATCTACTTGAAAATATTGTCACATTAGGCCCAATAATATAATAGTGGGAGAAAGTATTTTATAAAACACAAGAAAAATGATATATAATTAAAGAAATGACTTTTTAAAAATGATTTTTATGTGAAATTATGTGTTAATAACTAAAGGAAACATGAAAATAAATAAATAAATAAATATCACATGAGAGTGATGGATTATTTAATCATTTGATTTGAAAAGTAAATCTAATTTTTGAGTCAATACAACCCTACTCATTTAAATTTGTAAGAAAAATGATATATAAGTCTATTTTTTAGATTCATTTTCTAGACTTAACGATGTATAAGTAATATAATTAGTTAATGATTAGGAAAATATGAAAGAGAGTGTTACCTTATATATCTTAATTGATTATCACATCATTAAATTTAAAAATTGAGTCTAATTTATGAACTTTTATAGTAATGCCCAATTTGTAATTGAATAGAGTCCGACTTATATAAATTGTGTTTGATAAAAAATTAGACAAAACTCTTAAAAATTTTGAAGTTTCAAATATTTAAAAACTCTAATAAAATTATCAATTTTTTTTTATTAAACACTCACATTCATACGAGACACACATGAGTGTAATGTGGACCAGACATCTTTATGAATGGGTCATGCTCCGGAACTCTAATTAGAGCTGCAAAAGGACAGCTCTAATGAGCTGTCAACCAATAAAAAATTAAAAAAAAAAAACAGTGAAGTAAAAGACAAAAAAGATGGAAGAAAAAGACAAATTAATGCTCTATTAGAGCTCTTCTTTTAAAGGTCTAAATCATTTTTTGCTTTATGAATATTTGACAAAAAACATTTGGTAGTTAGCATTGCTCTTTCTATAAATATAGGTATAGGTGAGCATGCATCAAAAGTAAAACAACTCACACCAGCACCATTGTTCATTGCAGAATTCTTGGTGGTGGTTCTCTTACTACTAGCAATGTCAGATTCCACAGCCAAAGTTTTCGCCTACTTCCCAATCGTCCTCAACCAGGACGGAACCACCAAGCGCCTTTTCGAATTCCCAACCCTCCCTTCTGACCCAAACCCTTCTTCTCCCTCTCCTGTCCTCTCCAAAGACCTCCCTCTCAACTCTCTCCTCAACACCTCCTTACGCATTTTCCTTCCCCGTTGCCGCCACCACCACCACGAACCACCGGTCGCCACCACTCCCAAACCAAAGCTACCTCTCATTATCTACTTCCACGGTGGTGGTTTCGTCACCTGCAGCAAAGCCACCACCGGCTTCCACACATTCTGCGTGGAAATGGCATTCCAAGTTGGAGTAATCATTCTCTCCGTCGACTACCGTCTCGCTCCCGAACACCGCCTTCCTGCGGCCTACGAAGACGCCATGGAAGCCTTGCGTTGGGTTCGGCACCGCTGCGACGATCCATGGATCGCCGACTGTGCCGATTTCTCAAACTGCTTTCTCATGGGTACGAGTGCCGGCGGCAATATTGCCTTCCATGCGGGTCTACGTGCAGCCGCGGAAGCTGATGATCTGGTGCCGTTGAAGATCAAAGGGCTGGTGCTGCATCATCCTTACTTTGGTGGGGTGAAGCGGACTGGATCGGAGCTGAGGTTGATCAACGACTCACAATTGCCCTTGTCTATCAACGATCTTCAGTGGAAACTGTCGTTACCGGTTGGAGCTGACCGTGATCACGAGTATTGTAATCCAACGGTGGCTGGTGAGTCTCCCTCATTGGAGGTGGTTAGTCGGCTGAGATGGAAAGTTATGGTGACGGGCGGTGAGGAAGACCCATTGGTTGATAGTCAGAAGGAGTTGGTGAAGGTGTTGGAGAAGAAGGGTGTG
Organism: Camellia sinensis; assembly: GCF_004153795.1. Classification (NCBI taxonomy): domain Eukaryota; kingdom Viridiplantae; phylum Streptophyta; class Magnoliopsida; order Ericales; family Theaceae; genus Camellia; species Camellia sinensis. The sequence continues at coordinate 2,574,373 of NW_021026203.1, forward strand.
GAAGTGAGGGCTAAGTTTGGGGAGGGAGATCATCACACAGTGGAGTTGATGGACCCCACAAAGGCCAGTGCAATCTTTGTGATTCTAAGAGATTTCATCTTCAAAACTTGCTCTGTCTCAGTGACTGTGAGCAGATTGTGATTTCATCTTCAATAATGGAACTGCTAATGAACGTGAAAAATAGGATGATTGTGATAGTTTTTTTTTATTATTTTTTAGAACAATTAGTGGAGGTGCACGTTGCGCGTGGTAATTTTATATTTGTGATTTTTATGTTGGGTAATAGTTTTACTTTTTGAATCATTTTATTATTTACTTTGTTAATGTTTAATCAACAATGATTCATTCTTCCTTTTTCCTCCATCCCCTTTGACCCCCTCTCTCTTTCATTGGTTACATTTTTTTTTTTTTTTTTTTACTCCTCCAATCACCATCCGTTACGTGACAAAGGGGGTGAGGGGTGACCCCAAAAAAAGATCCCAAGCATTATTCATGTTTAATATTTATGTTTAGTTTAAAAGTCAAAGTATTTGATCTTTTTGAATATTTGATCGGTGGTATATCATGTTCGTCCATTACTATAATTTTTCATGTTGTTTCTGTTCTTTTTAAAATGTTATAATGTTCAATGATATAATTTTTCATGTTGTTTCTGTTCTTTTTAAAATGTTATAATGTTCAATGATCTATCTTATAAGGATAATTATTTTTATTGTACAATCTCTATCAAAAGATTGGAGTTTATTAATGAGAATAAAACCTTTTAAATTAATTTCATTTTCTTCAGTGCCGGCCCGCATTGCCCAACAAGCCTGGCCCCCTCAAAATAGACCTAAAGAAGGGACCTTTTTTATTATGATATAATGTAATATATTAGGTATGTTTTAAGTTAAAAAAAATTAAAAAATGCTCAAATTAACTTAAAATAAATTGACCCATTAAAAAATTAAAAGGCCCATTTAAAATAATTAGCATTGTTATTCATTGAAAATGATTTTGCAAAAAAATAGATTATGCAAGTATGATTAATTTATTTGCTTCTAAAAATGCAAGAAGAGCGGGGATCAAATGACACTAATTAATTGTTGTAATGTAATACTAATTATTTTTTGTAATTTTGACACAAATTTTGTCTTTTATCTTAATTTTTTTTTTCATTCAATGAAAAAAAAAATGTGAAGGACCCAAAAAATTTATTAGTTGATTATTGGCTTTGGACCCCAGAAATCTCAGGGTCGGGCCTGATTTTCTTGCATTACTTCTACAAAAACAAATTGAGATTTGATGAATTGCTATTGATTTTGAAGTTGAAGGAATTTTCAAATACAATGATTTTTTTTTTTTTTTTTTTTAAACCTTGCAATTGAGATGAATCCTCATTTATTGTCTCTTTCATAGTTTCAGTATTATTAGGTGGAATATCATCATCTATTTTGCTCTTTCTTCCTATATTTTACTTGAGTTATGGAATGAATGGTGTTTATGTTTTTCAATTGTGTGTTGTGTACACAGGAAATATGATTTACATAAGGACTAAGTATATTTGTATTTAGTCACATAATAATATAGAAAACAAAGGTATGAATCTCTATAAAAAATTGTGGTGACATTAACATATGAAAAAGTGGTTGATAAGCAAAATTTAGCGATACTGAAATTTTTTTTAACAATGAATTATTACAGAATTAAATGGATGAGTTAGTGGTTAAATTTTTTTTTGTATAAATTTTATATATAAATAGTTTATTTATTTATTTTTTATTGTTGACAAACATATATGAAATAGAAATTTTGAAAGAGTTGAGCCTTGTAATTGGCTCATCCTCTAATAAGTTCATAACACCTTTTTTTTGCCTCCTGTGGTCATTTTATTTTATTTTTTGAGGCAACAAATTGCGTAACCTCTTTCTCGTAAAAAAAATGTCTACAAAATTAAATAAATGTAGAATAGGCCACAAGGATTGAGGGTTAAGTTTTCTCTGCAGGACACCGTTTTAATAAAAAAAAAAAATCAAATTACACAAAACCGAACAAGACAGAAACACATTTGAGGCAACAAAATATTTAAGAAAAATTACAAAACAACCTCAGGGCTTGATTATTGTAATAAAATTAATCTTAAATTTTTATTTTTTTTCAATTTAAATCATAAATTTTTGATATTTTTTTTCAATTTGAACCATTTATCTATTTTTATTAAGTAAAAAAATAACAAAAAATGAGTACTTTAATCATTAATTGAATTTAATGATTAGAATACTATTTTTTTCGTTGATTTTGATTGACGAAAATAGTCAAATACTTTAAATTGAAAATAAATTAAAAGATTATAATTTAAATTAACAAATTTTTTATAATTACCCCAAATATTTATATGTTTATTATACATGAATGATGAAAACTTGAAAATTTAGAGAACTTGGAATTCTTTGTTTTAGTTTTATATATATATATATATATATATTTAATTTAGTTGCTATAGTTTTATTTATATACATTTGATAGTCACATATTATAAATTATTAATTATGTAGATTAGTTGAATCAGAAATTTCATGGAATCACCATGTGAAACTTCTTGCCTTTGGGAAGGGCAATAGTTTGACCGATTATTAAAGATAAGAGACTCAACTCAAAATTGTAACTTCATCTAATTAAATTCATTTATATATATTTGAAATAATAATTTAATATAATAAATTGCATCTTATAAATCTAATAAAAATTTAATTTAATTTTATAAATCTTACCATCGTTGTATTTTTTTTATTTTTCTTTATTTATAAATTATGTTATCTCCATTAAAAAATAAAAAAATATAAATCTTTCAATTTTTTTAGATTGATTTATACGCAACTTCATTACATTATAGTGATGTGATCATTTGCTAGCCCCAAAATTTTACTTTCTTGTGGTTCAAAATTGGAATACAAAATTTCTTTTAAACCATTATTATTGTAGAAATCTCAAAATTTTATTTCACGTGGTTCCAAAATTGTAAACTTCTTTCAAACTATCACTTTATACTTTTTAATATTTGATTGAAACATTTTTATATATTTTATGCATCTTAATATTTTAATTTAAAATTTATTTTTTGATTTGTACGGAATATTAATAATTAGTTTTTTTATGCAATATTAACAATTTTGTAAATAAATTATTGAGTGAATTAATGATTTTTAATGATATGAGAAATATTTTTCAATAAATAATTTTGATAATTTTATTATTGTATTGGAGAGTAGTTAGATTTTTTTTTTTTTCTGTTTGTTTAGTTAAATTAAAAATTAAACAAAGAGTAGCAATGATGGGAACTTTAAGTGTTTTTAACATTAAAAGCTCACATTCTTACAGATGAGTAGATTAATTGCAAAATTATTTATTTTATTTATATATTTTCATGAAACTCCGTTGGGATTGTTAACAACTTTGCCAGTACCAAGTCCGGGTTAAAGAGGAGGGTTGTGTGTTAGGTAGTCGACTACCAACACGTAAAAAGGCCGCTTGGATCCCCTATGACAATAAATCCTACTTTGAATCGTTTAAATGCTAGGTCGTTACCCTCAAGTGACGCATTGCGCCTGCCTCTGGATGTTTTGAAAAGTGAGCAAGAGGCGCCGCATTGACGCCTAGGTGCGGTGAAAAATAGGCAAATCTTCTCGCGTTTTTCTGGATGAGTGCGGGTTAAGAAGCTAGTCCAAGACTATAGGTTTAGGGTAGCCACGTAGAATATAGGAACCTTAACTGGTAAGACGATAGAGTTGGTAAATGTTATGATTAGGAGGAGAGTTAGTATATCATGCGTATAAGAAACTAAGTGGACGTGTGAGAAAGTTAGGAAAATTAAGGATATCGATTGTAAGCTGTATTATAGTGGTAAGGATAGACGCAGGAATGTAGTAGGAATCTTAATCGCCAAGGGTCTTGTGGAAAATGTAGTGGCAGTCATTAGGAAATGGAATAGGATTATGTTAGTTAAACTAATTATTTGAGGAAATATAGTGAACGTTATTAGTGCATACGCCTTTCAAGTAAGATTAGATGATCAGACTAAGAGGAATTTTTGGGAGTAAATGGATGAGATCTTACAGGAGATGCCTATATGAGAGAATCTGGTTATAGGTGGAGATTTTAATGCTCATGCAGGCATAGATAAACTAGGCTATGAAATGGTGCATGGTGGATACGGTTTTGGTAACATAAATGAGGCTGGAGAGAGTATCTTAGATTTTGCGCTCGCTTCTAACGTGGTGGTGGCCAATACTGTGTATAAGAAAAGGGAGAAGCATTTGATAACCTTTAAGTGTGAGTCAGTTAAGAACCAAATAGATTACTTCTCAGTGAGAAAAGTGGACTGCCTAAAATGCAATGATTGTAAGGTGATTCCTGGAGAGAGCCTAACCTCTCAACATAGGATTTTGGTACTAGATTTATGTTCTAGAGAGCAATACCAAGCTAGGAAGGATGGTGGACGTCATAGGACGAGATGGTGGGACCTAAAATGGGATAAATTAGAAATATTTAAGAATATAATGGATAAGGAAGGTACTTGGGACTTGAAAGATGATGCTAACACTATGTGAAACTTGATAGCCAATTGTATGAGGAGAATCTCAAGGGAAGTTCTTAGAGAGTCGAAAGGAGTGGGACCCAGCTCTAGGGAAACTTGGTGGTGAAGGGAAGATGTTCAAGCGGTAGTTAAGGGAAAAAAAAAAGAGTGCTTTAAAAAGTGGCAAAATGATAGAACTGAGGAAAACCTTAAGAGCTATAGATTAGCTAATAAGAAGGTCAAGAAAGTAGTAAGAGAGGTTAAGTTGAAAGCTTATGATGACCTATACACTAAACTAGATAGTAAGGAGGGAGAGAATAGGGTATACAAACTTGCTAAGATACGAGAGAGGAAAATAAGAGATTTTAATCAAGTTAAGTGCAGCAAGAGTGAAGGTTCTAAGGTATTGGTGAGGGATGAAGAGATTAAGGAAAGATGGAAGAACTATTTTGAGAAACTGTTAAATAAGGAACATGGAGGTACGACAATAGGGGAAAAAATAGCCAGCAATATGATAAACCAAAACTATAGGTTCTATCGCAGGATTAGAAACTTTGAAGTGGAGATTGCACTTAAGAAGATGAAATCAAATAAGGCTTTAGGACCAGATGATATCCCTATTGAAACTTAAAAATGTTTGGATAAAAAGGGGATTGCTTGGTTGACTAGGTTGTTTAGCAAAATTTTATTGACTAGGAACATACCAGATGAGTGGAGGAAGAGTATTTTAGTGCCAATCTATAAGAATAAAAGAGATGTCCAGAATTACAACAGCTATAGAGGAATCAAGTTAAAGTGTAATATAATGAAAGTGTGGGAAAGGGTGATAGAACGCCAATTGCGAGATATAATAGAGGTGTCAGAGAATCAATTTGGGTTTATACCTAGCAAGTTAACAATGAAAGCGATCTATCTTTTGAGGAGAGCAATAGAAAAGTATAAAGAAAAGAAAAGAGACATTTATATGGTGTTTATCGACTTTGAGAAAGAATATGATAGAGTGTCTCGGGATATAATATAGTGGGTGTTAGCAAAGAAATTGGTGACAAAATGTTACATTGATGTGATTAGAGACATGTATGAAGGGGTGGTGACCACTATTAGATCGCTTGTTGGAGAGACAAATGAATTTCCTATTATTGTAGGGTTACACGAAGGATCTACCTTAAGCCCTTATCTTTTTGCTTTAGTTATGGATGAGTTGACGAGAAATATCCAGGATGACGTGCTATGGTGTATGCTTTTTACAGACGATATAGTGCTAGTGGATGAGACTAAAGAATGAGTTAATACAAAGTTGGAGATTTTGAGAAAAACTCTTGAATCTAAAGAATTCCAGATAAGCAGAACTAAGACAGAGTACATGGAGTGTAAATTTAGTAACAGTAACAATGAAAGTAAAGGAGAAGTGAAGATTGAGAACCAAGAACTGCCAACCAAGAACTGCCAACCAAGAACTGCCTAAGAGTGAACATTTTCGTTATTTACAATCAATTATCACAACAGTGGGGGAGATTGATGCGGATGTGGCCCATAGAATTAAGGCGGGATGGTATAAGTGGAGAAGTGCGTCTGGGGTACTGTGTGATAAACGAATACCCACCAACCTAAAAGGTAAGTTCTATAGAACGGCTATTAGACCAACGATGTTGTATGAGACGGAGTGTTGGGCAACCAAGAAACAACATGTAGATGAGATGAGTGTGGCTAAGATGAGGATGCTTAGGTGGATGTGTGGCAAGACTAGACAAGACAAGACAGAATTAGGAATGAGTGTATTCGGGAATGAGTAGGAGTAGCACCGATAGAAAATAAGTTGAGAGAGAATCGATTGAGATGGTTTAGTCATACTCAATGGAGACCAACAGAGGCAGTAGTGAAGAGATGCGATGTTGTAACGGTAGATGAAAGTATTAGGGGACGGGGTAGGCCTAGATTAACGTTAGTTAGCTTTGTAAATAGAGATATGAATCTACTTAATTTGACTAATAAAATGGTCTTTGATAGGGCCGCGTGGAGAAGAAAAATTCATGTAGCCGACCCCATTTGATGGGACTTAAGGCTTGGCTTGGTTTGGTTTGGTATATATTTTCATGATTTTTCTTGATTTGAATCTAACAAAATTTCTCTCCCTCATTGTTCATGAGAAGGTAGTGGATGAGACAAATATTAAACAGGTGATGGTAGTGAAATTATTAAAAAATAATTATATTATGATATGTGAAGGAGTTTGATATTTGAATACTCACTGTTCATGAAAAGATACACTACGGGAAATATATGATTTTACGGTGTTTATTTAACGGTATTTTTTTAAACGTCACTATTTCTAACATTTAACAACATTTTATAAATGTCACATTTTATTTTAATTAAAACGGTACCGTTTAAGTAATCCAAGTCGTTTGAAAAGCGCCTCCAAATGTGTTTCTCTCTCTCTCTTCAAACCCTCAAATCTCTCACCAACATATTTGAATCTGAGAAACCCTAGAGTCTCAGAGAAACCGATCCCTCAAATCTCTCACTCGCTCTCTTTCTCTCTCTCTAAACCCTTCAGCTCTTTCAACTCAATTCAACCTTCTTCGCTCGGTGATTCATCATTCGGTCGATCCAATCTCAGAATGATTTTGATTTCGAAACTCCACAGCCACCGCCACCGCCACCACCATTTGCATCTACATCTGCATCTGCATCGTCTACTAACCATCTGCACGATTTTGATTTCAATCCAATCTCAATTTCGTCGATTCTTCTCTCGATCTCTGCCTGTCTCTGTCTCCCTCTCTCTCGATCTCGTTCTCTCTCGCACAATCTTGTTCTCTGCGTACACATTATCTGTACTTTTTTTGGATATTTTTTTTGTCCTAAAAATCTCTCTATACAAGTATATATATGAATTTTCATATGTATCTCTATGTATTAATTGAATAATCATCCTTATTTTGTTTTCAGGCTCTCGAATGATCCAATCGTTGATCGGCAGTGACGGAAAAAATCAACTCCTGTGAGAAAAGAAACCCTAACTTTCTCATTGGAGGTAAGTTCTAATATATTTGTTTACATGTTTGTTCTGTTTTTGATCTTGTTTAGATTTGTATTGAACAACTCTATTTAGATTTGTTTACTCAATACACTGATGAGAATCTACTTGAATTTGGTTTCTCTTACTTTTCTGGAGCTATATTCTTTTGTCTATAATGCTTCTAAATATGAGGATACATTGGTTTATGTCAATTTCTATGTATCAAAATATATTTTGGTTTATTTAGATGATAAACATTAATTGGAGAACTCAGTAGTGATTAGCAGTCTGTCTATTGGTTAATTTGGGTATTGACTTAAATTTGATTTTTTTTTTTTTTTTTTTTTTCTATCACTCATCTATCTTTCGTTATATTTTTTCACAATATTGTATTGAAGGTCATCAGCCAAAGCTGGGTTTGGTGACGCCTTCATTTAGCACTTTTTGGCCATGCCTTAAACTGATTTTGTGCATGTTTTGGACTACCTTAACTCCTGTTTTTGGGTCTCATGGTCGAATGATGCTTGTTTTGCATGCTTGTAGTTCAATATCCATTGCTTAACTTTGAGACTTTGAGGTCTATTGCATGCATATACTGAGATGTTTTCATGCTTTGGGGCCATTGCACATCATATTTTTAGAGCTTATATGCATGCCACTATATTCCCATGATTTCCACTCTTTAAGTGCATTAGAGAGTCGGGCTTGTATACCCCATTTACCGACCATTGCATGGCTTCATTTGAATGCATTCCGAGCCATCATTTTAGACCAATTTCCCACTGTCTTGGACCTTCCTAGGGTCTGTTTGGGTTGGCTTGCCATTTTCTGAATTGCTTTGTGTAACCTCTAGTGTAACGCACTTCACTAGTTTCCGGTATTCGGGCCATTTAGCAATGCATCGTGTGAAGTGTTTGCGTGATGTCAAGACCATTGTGTATCATATTTCAGAGCTGGATCATGTGCCATTCTATGCCATATTTCATCCTTTGTCATGCTTTGTTTAGAGTTGCATGTTGTGCCTTAGGATCGGTCCTTTGCATCCGTGCAGGTTTGCATGTATTTCGGTTATCTCATTTTCATCATATTTGGCCACTGATTTGAGTGTGGCAGAGGTCCAGTCACTGTTGGTTTAAGTCCATCTTGCATTGTGTATCCATTTGGTTCACGTTGTTGCATGTTTGACCATCGCATTGTGTATGCTTGATTGTTATGCCTTCGTGTATTTCCATCTTCGTACGTGTACATTGTGTATGCCATGTTATGTCACGTGCATTGCGTATGCCATTTTAGCCCATAGCATTGCGTATGCTAGGTTGCATGTTAGTCGCATTGTGTATGCCATCTCATTGCTTTTGTGTTTGGAGTAGGGTTTTAGTCCGAACACGGGAAACCGAGAGACGTTTCGTACTCCAAGTGACGAAACGTGCCTCGATTTCTCGGTCGCTGACACTCTTGAGTGTCCATGATAGAGTTGTTGGCTTTACTTCCTTATATGTGCATTCATTTCACATCGAGTCGTGCAATTTCGACTTCTTGGCCTCATGCATCAAGATGCGTGATTGGTGGCACGAGGATCGAGGACTACACTCCCTTGAGCTTGTGCAAGGACGGGGAGAGTGGTCATGCACACATTTGTTAAGAATACATTGCCTTTTCTCTTCTCTTGCCTTTGTTGCAGAAAAAACCAGAAACCAGAGGTGGAAACTGGTCGGCCAACCAGATTTTCTGGCAGGCCGACCACCCTCTTTGGTCTCCACCACAAAGGGTGGTCGGCAGGTGGTCTCCCATGCTAATAACTGGTCGGTGGCCTTCCCAAGGTGGAGTTTCAGCCTTCTGGAGCTTGTGCAAGTTTCTGAATTCAATTGCAAACAAGGGTGAAGCGAGGCATCGCGATGGAATTTACCGACAAGGCGACTCGAGCATGAGTACACCTTTGTCATCCGAAACAGAGCTGAGACAGTCCATTTATATTTAGTTTGCATGCTAGTTTATTGCTTACTTAGTTAATTTGTTGATTAATTAATGTTGTGTAATAATTAGCTGTAATTTGTTATTTAGCTTAGATTAGCTAGATGGTTTGTGTACTATTCATTCAGACCCTCCGAGCGAGGGCACAATTATAATAAGTGTGCGTGTGTGTGATGTATGTCTTCCAACCCCACGTCTTCTCTCTTTTATTTAACTGCTTACAATGGTTAGTTTTAGGGCACGTTTCAATTAGCATACTTATGATAGCATGTTTGCACACATTCATTCGTATTGCATGCACTGGGCTCGGCGCATCATGCTAACTGCATTGTATTTCAATTCCAATTTGAATACATGTATCAAGTTGCATTTCACATGACATCTTAGAATGGCCGAGCCTATTTCTAGTTGCATTTTGCATGTGTTGCATTAGCCATCTTAACATGAACTAGGATCATGTATTTGATTACTAACTAGTTTCTGTTTTGGCTTGGAGTACTAGGTAAGCATTTACGCTTTAGCATCCTTGCATGTGTGTGAGTGTTGCCATGACAGTATGCTTACCATGAGGCTATTTGCGTATGTGATGAACTGCCTGAATGCCTGTGGGTGAAGGTTGGATTGCTTGAATTGGGATAATTCATTGAAATCCGTATTTTAAGCCTACTTGCGAGTAGTAAAACTCAAACCATTTTTCCGAACAAACGGATATGCAATGCTTTGTTCCAAATTAGGCGATCTAGTCTATACTTGTTTTGCTGTCGCATCACACAGTAATTCTAGCTAATTAACCGGAATAAGAACACATGTGTTTTCAAAAACAAGATATCATTTTAGTAGTGGTCGATCTATGATCGGGCGAGCGAGGGTGCTCATAGCTGACCTTCCCCAATCGTACCCAAGTTCCCGAGCCGAGGCAACTTTGGTGATGACGAACACGTGGCCTTAGGCACGAGTCAGGATTTCCTAAATTCCCCCAAAATAAAATATTTAGGTGGCGACTTTGTGTCTGGCAAAGCAGTCCATGTTTGGCACTTCTTTTAAAAATCAGTTTTTCAAAAACGATTTGCCAGATTTAGACTCTTTGGTGATTCATCAGTCTTGCATTGCACTTTGCGAGATTAGATTATTAGGGACCGGC
>NW_021026203.1:2585083-2599781 GCF_004153795.1 Camellia sinensis
TGCGTTAGGAACAGGTTTGTCATTGATTTATTGATTGAAAAGGAATTACATAATAAAATAACTTTCATTCAATTGTGTAAATTTGTATACTTAACCTACCTGGCATATGATTTTGTTGAGTGAATTTGTATAACTTAACCTACCTGGCATATGATGGTGCATACAATTGTGTTTATACAGTTGTTTTAGACTAATAGTCATCAATAGATCACTCATTTGGTTTATTATTCTGTAGCCAGCGTCACCTACCACCCTTGGAAAGGAAAATTGCAATTTTTGCTGTTAGATTAAACAGGGAAAGACGGGATATTTCTCAAGTTGAGATAATGGGGAACTTTGTCGGTGCAGTTAGAAATTACAATGCCACATCTTGTTGCATACCCTGATATAAATGGCTCAAATTGTAGAGGAGTCATGAATCTCTTGGATTAAGTTTCAATCCCTGTGTGACTCAGGTGTGTTCCATGCACAAGATTTCTCTTACTTAAGTTTTTATTAGGTTTCTCCATAATTCTTTCACAGACCAGAGTAATTTTTAGAAGTTTTATCAAAAAGTTCTAAGTTAACAATCAGTAACCACATTTTGATGGATCCTTTTGATATGCTCTCTGTTGGCTTGTAGAGACCTACCATCCACTGCACGGCTGCTTTATGTTACAAAGCTAGAGAAGTCGGCCAGTCTTTATTAGCTATTAGTTACTCATTAGTGAACTCTCTTCCTAATTTTTATCCCCGTCCTTGCTCTTTATTTGTTTTTATGTAACAATTAATTCATCCATATTAAACTGTGATGAGGACATCACTTATGTGTTCCTTGAAAATTTTGAATACGGGTCATTATCTTCTAGCTAATGCTTGCATAGTTAACCATGTTCTGCAAGTTAGTTACTGTTCCAGATTATCAAGAGGTTGTGCTCAATCCTTGTGAGGATGAAAATGATGACATTCAAGATGATGATGTGAGCTTGGGGCTGATTTTGTACAAAGGAGTGTTTCTGAATTTGATAGTGCGGTGATGAGTTAACGTTACATTTGTTTTTGGTTCTCAATGAGCTAAAATACATGTTATAAACTACATTTACCATACAGCAAAAATGCTTAATTAAACCAATTATCAAAATTTGCAACTCATTTACCATATAGCTCATTGTTGCCTTCTTTCCCTACATGTACCATAAAAACAGCACTGACTCGATATGCGGATCTTTTGAGCTTTCCGAAAAAGGTAGGGCCATTGTTTGTTTAGTTATGTGTTGCTCATAATATTATATATGTGAACTCTCATTAACTAATTTGTAAATGTATGTGTTTTCCAGTCTGCATTACTTGCCCTGGCAGCTCATTCTTCTGATCCAAGTGAAGCCCGAGCGATTGAGGCATCTTGCATCTCTTGCTGGAAAGGTTTGCAATTTTTTGGTTCAGAGTTTTCATAATAAAGTGGTTCATCCATCATAGTTTTTTAATGCTATTTTCCTATCTACAGGATGAATGCACAATGGGTAGTTGCAAGTCAGCGAAGCCTTCTTGAGATTATGGCAAAATTCTCATCAGCCAAGCCTCCACTTGGTGTTTTCTTCGCATCAGTTACCCCACGTTTGCAGCCTAGATATTACTCATTTTATCCTCCTCAAGGTCAATAATACCACAGCCTAGATATTACTCAACTCCAATCTGCTAAGCTTTCTTGAGATTTTGGGTCAGTTGCTAGTAGTCCTGATTCAAATGAAATGAGAGAGAGGGAGGGAATCCCTGATTTGGAACATGAAAGAGAAAATGAGTCTTTTAGAGAAGTTCACTTGGGGGAGAAGTTGAATGAAGAGATGAAGAACTTAGGAGGGCACTTCCTCCAGTGAAGTGCTATCACAGAAACAGAGCAATGTGGGCAGTTCAAGGTCAGTGCCATTGCAAAACAATGAGGGGACTTAAGAGAAGTACCAGAAGAACAATATTATGAGGCAACACATTCTGTTAATGTGAAAGAGGATAAAGGAAGTTCCGATACAATCTCACGTGAATTGGCATGACCAAAAATTAAAAAATGGTACACCCAGCTTACATATTTTTTCCTTTTATTTTTTGGTTGCGTTTTGTGTTTGATTTTGGTTTAGAATAGTCATGTAATGTTTGCTTAAATTTAGCCAATATATTAAAATAGCAGTAAAGTTTTATCCATATTATTGTTATTTTTCAGCTTTATTACAGTTATGTTTTTTAGTTAAATCTAACAAAATTAGCACAATTTAAAAATAAAAAAATAAAAAAAAAAAAGAAGCTATAACGGCGTTTTTCCAAAACGCCACTACAGTGTCAACGGTCACTTTTAAAATAGGAAAAAATCTATCACGGCATTTTTTAAACGTCGCTAAATATTGGATGACGTCATAACTACCACATTTAAAAGCGCCGCCTATACTAATTCTAGCGACGTTTTAAAGAGTCATAATGCTATAGCAACGGCCGCATCTTCGACGTTTGGTACAAAACGTCGCAAAAAGAATTAGTGGCATTTTTACACCTATAGTGATGGTTTTTAAACGCCACTAAATGTAAAATTTCCAGCAGAGCAAGCAAAAAAAATTCTGTTAAAGTTGGGTCAAAACCTTGCAATGTAAACCTATGAAAATAATTATTATTTGAAGCTTAAACACAAGCTGCATAATTTGGAAAGTTGTCAAAAGATTATGCTAGCTCTGTCTGTAAATAATCACTAACCACTCCAAATCAATTGCTATGTTCTTCACTACACAAAATGCATTTAAAAATTAACTCCACCTTCAAAAAAATTTGTGGGTCAATCGATCCTTTCTTTTAAATGCTTCCAGCTTCCCTAAACGTTTTAATCTATCAACAATGCCGTTATGAAATTGGTTTATGCATATTAAGCTTAAGATTTAAATATTCCTTTAAGCTTTTCTTGTTAATAATTAAAAAGAAAGTAATACTACTATATCATAAACTAGAAATTTAAGTAGCATGTTGGAGCTAACTGCCAATCACAATAAAGAAAATCTTGAAAAATGTTATTTCCCTTAAACTAATCCAGAAAGAAACTTTATAACATCATATCACTTATAATTTGCTGTTGTGACCCTAAATTCTAATATTGTTAAATATTGTTAAATAGTATTTACCCATATAAAGCAGTAGCATCCTTCAGTTCCAAAGTCATGAGAATAAGAAGGGGGGGAAAATAGAAGAGGAACCTTTAGGAGAAGCATGAAGTTGTTTTGCACGGTCATTACAGCTACTGAATGAGAAAATAACTCCCACATTTTTATAGTAGTTTCCAAACACAAATGTAATTATATTCTAAAGTCATCAATAACTAGCTTAAAATACTACTCTCATATCAATTTCAAGCCCTCCTAATTTCAAAATTACTTCTTCAACTGTGTTCAATTTCATACAAAACAAAGGCCAAACTTTATTTTTTATCTTACAAATTGAAGAAATGCCTTTAAAACTAGTTTAGGTTTAATAGAATTCAGAAAATCATCATTTGTATATAATTGTGATAGAGCACGAGCAGCACCCTAAGCAATACTTAAAGTAAAATTAGACTACAAGCAAGAACACTACCAATGGAAATATCCAATATCCAACTATATAGTAGTTAGGAACCTAAAACTTGAATATATACTATATCACTAACACATCATCAATGTGAACTAAGCATCTACTAGATGCCATTTCAATTTGGCTAAGAATTTCTTATTTCATTAAAATGGGAAAAAATTAAATTGAAGTAGATGAGTAGCAATCTATGACATATTAGTGTAGAAAACACAGAACCATACATAAATCACCAATGGATCAAACTCCATTGCACATAAAAAATTAATAATTTCAATTTCAAATTCAATAAATATATATGCATAAATTACAAACAAAATACAAAGAATATTTATAGAGAGAGGGAAAAAAATGCTGAAATACCTGAAAATATTGATTTTGTGTTGTTCCAGAGATATCAATCCAAAGGCGATCTAAGTAACAATGAATGAAAAATAGAGATTTCAAAAAGAACCATAAAGAGAGAGAGCACGAGATTGAGAAACAGAGAGAGAAATGAGATTGAGAGGGATCGAGAGAGATAGAGAACGAGATTGAGAGGTCGAGAGAGTTCAGACCGTCGTTTCCTTATTTATCCTAAAAGTGAGTTGTTAGATTACCTTTTTCTTTTCTACTTTCTGATTAGGCAACTGTTCCTGTGTCTTGTGGACTTGTTTGGATTTGAATTTCGACTACTCGAAGTCTCACACAGATCATGTCCTACCAAATGCTGGTTCAAATGAAGTTTTTTTAACTCTTTGAAATCGACGAATTTCAAATTCTAGGGCTGAAAATCAAATTCATCACCTTAAACAGTAGATCAGTTTCTATCATTTCTGAAATAATAACAATCTCAGCATAGTCGGCAAAAGTGAACACCAATCCAAATCTCCTCTCTTTTCGTGACATTAGTCGCAACTGTAGTAAGCCCGCAATGAACAAAACGGGATTTCCCTTTCAGGACGTTTCGCAATGGCCTAATCTCTTTTGGAAATTTTCCACATTTCCATGACAATTCACAAAACAAGAGATCTCTGTCTTCTCCCCATGGTCGCTCGCTCTCCTCTCTCCTCTCTAAGATTATGATGAGAAGCAAGTAAACAACCAATGCCGGAGCTACTAGGTTTGATGTCAAAACAGCAGAGATCATTTGCTTCGGGCCTCCGAGATGCAGCCCTGATTTTGTCATCTTCATCGTCGATCCAACCTTCAGCCTCTCTTTTCCACTTTTGGTAGCATCGTCGGTTGCTTCTTCACTTCCGATGTTCTATGATCGCACGACTCTTCGTCTCCCAACTCACTCAGGTTCCTTTTTTTTTCATTCAGTTTTATCTCCAAAAAAAAAAAAAGTTATTGCCGAGTTTGATTTTTGATTGATTTTGTTGAGCTTACATATTGTACTGGAATCAAGCAATAAGAATTAATTTCATAACATGCATGCATTTTTGATTGGTGTTCACTTTGTCCGCTATGCTGAAAGATGTTTATTATTCAAATGATAGAAACTGATCTACTGTTAAGGTGAATGAATTTGATTTTCAGCCCTAGAATTTGAAAATTCGTCGATTTCAAGAGTTAAAAACTTCAATTTGAACCTAGCATTTGGTAGGACATATCTGTGTGAGACTTCGAGTAGTCGAAATTCCCAATCAACAAGTCCACAAGACACAGGAACAGTTGGCTAATCAGAAAAAGTAGAAAAAGAAAAAAGGTTAATCTAACAACTCACTTTTTAGGATTAAATAAGGAAACGACGGTCTGAATCTCTCGACCCTCTCAAATCTCGTTCTCTATCTCTGCTCGATCCCTCTCAATCTCATTTTCTCTCTCTGTTTGCTCATCTCGTGCTCTCTCCTCTTTATGGTTCTTTGAAATCTCCTATTTTCAATTCTGTGTTACCTTAGATCGCTCTTTGGATTGATATCTCTGGAACAACAACAAAATCAATATTTTCAGGTATTATTTCAGCATTTTTTTCCTCTCTCTATAAAATTCTTTGTATTTTGTTGTAATTTATGCATATATATTTATTGAATTTGAAATGAAATATTAATTTTTTATGCTGCAAATGGAGTTTGATCCATTGGTGATTTATGTATGGTTCTGTGTTTTCTCCACTAATATGTCATAGATTGGCTACTCATAATCTTCAATTTTATTTTTCCATTTAATGAATAAGATTCTAGCCAAATTGAAAATGGCATCTAGTAGATGCTTAGTTCACATTGAATGATGTGTTTAGTGATATAGTATATTATTCAAGTTTAGTCCTAATACTATATAAGTTGGATATTGGATTATCCATTGGTAGTGTTCTTTGCTTGTAGTCTATTTTACTTTAAGTATCTGGCTTAGGGTGCTGCTCGTGCTCTATCACAATTATATACAAATTATGATTTTTCTGAATTCTATTAAACGCTAAACTAGTTTTAAGGCATTTCTTCAATTTGTAAGAATAAAAAATAAGTTTGGGCCTTTTGTTTTGTAATGAATTGAACACAGTTGAAGAAAGTAATTTTTGCCAATTCGGAGGGCTTTGAAGATTGATATGAGAGTAGTATTTAAGCTAGTTATTGATGACTTTAGAATATAATTACATTTGTGTTTGAACTACTATAAAAAATGTGGGATTCTTTTCTCATTCAGTAGCTGTAATGACCGTGCAAAACAAGCTTCATGCTTCTCCTAAAGGTTAACTCTCTATTTTCCCGCCTTCTTTATTCTCATGACTTTGGAACTGAAGAATGCTACTCGCTTATATGGGTAAAATACTATTTAACAATATTAAACAATATTAGAATTTGGGTCACAACAGCAAATTTAGTATATGAATGTTTAAAGTTTCTTTCCTGGATTAGTTTAAGGAAATAACATTTTTCAAGATTTTCTTTATTGTGATTGGCAGTTAGCTCTCCACATGCTACTTAATTCTAAGTTTATGATTAGTAAGTATTAACTTTCTTTTTAATTATTAACAAGAAAAGCTAAGGATATATTTAAATCTTAAGCTTAATATCCAAACCAATTTCATAACGCATTGTTGATAGTTAAAACGTTTAGGGAAGCTGGAAGCATTTAAAGAAAGGATCGAACTGACCCAATTTTTTTGAAGGTGGAGTTAATTTTTAAATGCATTTTGTGTAAGTGAAGAAATAGCAATTGATTTGGGTGGTTAGTGATTATTTACAGACAGAGCTAAGCATATCTTTTGACAACTTTCCAAATTATGCAGCTTGTGTTTAAGCTTCAAATATAATTATTTTCATAGGTTTATCATTGCAAGGTTTTGACCCAACTTTTAACAGAATTTTTTTTGCTTCTCTGCTGGAAATTTTACATTTAGTGGCGTTTAAAAACCATCACTATAGGTTGTACAAATGCCACTAATTCTTTTTTGCGACGTTTTGTACCAAACGTCGAAGATGCGGCCCGTTGCTATACGCATTATGACTCTTTAAACGTCGCTAGAATTAGTATACGGCGGCGCTTTTAAATGTGGTAGTTTATGACGTCAATCCAATATTTAGCGACGTTTAAAAAAATGCCGTGATAGATTTTTTCCTATTTTAAAAGTGACCCGTTGACACTGGTAGTGGCGTTTGGAAAAACGCCGTTATAGCTTCTTTTTTTTTTTTTATCTTTTTTAAATTTAAATTGTGCTATTTTTTTTAGATTTAACTAAAAAAACATAACCTGAATAAAGCTGAAAAAATAACAATAATATGGAATAAAACTTTACTGCTATTTAATATTATTGGCTAAATTTAAGCAAACATTACATGACTATTTCTAACCAAAATCAAACAACAAACGCAACCAAAAAAAAAGGAAAAAATATGTAAGCTGGGTGTACCATTTTTTATTTTTGTCATGCCAATTCACGTGAGATTGTATCGGAACTTCCTTTATCCTCTTTCAACATTAACAGAATGTGTTGCCTCATAATATTGTTCTTTCTGGTACTTCTCTAGTCCCTCATTGTTTTGCAATGGCACTGACCTTGAACTGCCCACATTGCTCTGTTCTGTGATAGCACTTCACTGGAGGAAGTGCCCTCCTAAGTTCTTCATCTCTTCATTCAACTTCTCCCCCAAGTGAACTTCTCTAAAGACTCTTTTCTCTTTCATGTTCAAATCAGGGATTCCCTCCCTCTCTCTCATTTCATTGAATCAGGACTACTAGCAACTGACCCAAAATCTCAGAAAAGCTTAGCAGATTGGAGTTGAGTAATATTCTAGGCTGTGGTATTATTGACCTTGAGGAGGATAAAATTGAGTAATTCTAGGCTGCAAACGTGGGGTAACTGATGCGAAGAAACACCAAGTGGAGGCTTGGCTGATGAGAATTTTGCCATATCTCAAGAAGGCTTCGCTGACTTGCAACTACCCATTGTGCATTCATCCTGTAGATAGGAAAAGATAGCATTAAAACTATGAATGGATGAACCACTTTATTATGAAAACTCTGAACCAAAAATTGCAAACCTTCCAGCAAGAGATGCGAAGATCCTCAATCGCTCGCTTCACTTGGATCAGAAGAATGAGCTGCCAGGGCAAGTAATGCAGACTGGAAAACACATACATTATAACAAATTAGTTAATGAGAGTTCACATATATATATTATGAGCAACACATAACTAAAAAAAACAATGGCCCTACCTTTTCGGAAAGCTCCAAAGATCCGCATATCGAGTCAGTGCTGTTTTTATGGTACATGTAGGGAAAGAAGGCAACAATGAGCTATATGGTAAATGAGTTGCAAATTTGATAATTGTTTTTAAGCATTTTTGCTGTATGGTAAATGTAGTTTATACATGTATTTAGCCATTGAGAACCAAAAACAAATGTAACGTTAACTCATCACCGCACTATCAAATTCAAGAACACTCCTTTGTACAAATCAGCCCCAAGCTCACATCATCATCTTGAATGTCATCATTTTCATCCTCACAAGGATTGAGCACACCTCTTGATAATCTGGAACAGTAACTAACTTGCAGAACATGGTAAACTATGCAAGCATTAGCTAGAAGATAATGACCCGTATTCAAATTTTCAGGAACACATAAGTGATGTCCTCTATCACAGTTTAATATGGATGAATTATTGTTACATAAAAACAATAAAGAGCAAGGACGGGGAATAAAATTAAGGAAGAAGAGTTCACTAATGAGTACTAATAGCTAATAAAGACTGCCGACTTCTCTAGCTTTGTACATAAAGCAGCCGTGCAGTGGATGGTAAGGTCTCTACAAGCCAACAGAGAGCATATCAAAAGGATCCATCAAAATGTGGTTACTGATTGTTAACTTAGAACTTTTTGATAAAACTTCTAAAAATTACTCTGGTCTGTGAAGAATTATGGAGAAACCTAATAAAAACTTAAGTAAGAAGAAATCTTGTGCATGGACACACCTGAGTCCACACGGGATTGAAACTTAATCCAAGAGATTTCATGAACTCCTCTACAATTTGAGGCCATTTAATATCAGGGTATGGCAACAAGATGTGCATTGTAATTTCAACTGCACGACAAAGTTCCCCATTATCTCACTTGAGAAAATATCCCGTCTTTCCCTGTTTAATCTAACAGCAAAAATTGCAATTTCCTTTCAAGGGTGGTAGGTGACGCTGGCTACAGAATAATAAACCAAATGAGTGATCTATTGATGACTATTAGTCTAAAACAACTGTATAAACACAATTGTATGCACCATCATATGCCAGGTAGGTTAAGTATACAAATTCACTCAACAATCATATGCCAGGTAGGTTAAGTATACAAATTTACACAATTGAATGAAGTTATTTTATTATGTAATTCCTTTTCAATCAATAAATCAATGACAAACCTGTTCCAACAAAGGCAAGACAGCTGTCTTAAAATATCTGCAAAAGCAGATGCACAGTAGTCGGCCGGCCAAAAATGCCATCTTGGCCAAAAGGAGTGCCGACCGGCACTAAATAGTGCTGACCGGCAACAAAAAGTGCCGGCCGGCAATAAAAAGTGCCGATGGAAGCACAAACCAGCCGGTGGCCTCTAGTCACTGCCGGTGGTGGGTGGGGATGGTCTACAAGCCCTACCCTACCTCTCAAAGGCAAGATGTCAGTGTTTGGTGCAAAACCAGACACTAAACGGTCGGATTCGGAGATCCTGAGGCAAGGCGCGCGAGCCGAAACCTCCGGGAACTCCAAACGAACACAAACATGGATAATCACCGAGTGTTCAAGTGGTGACGTCCAAGTCTTGAGGACGGTCAAAAATGGGGTGTCTACAGTCATGGGCTTCATGCGCGAAATGGCGTGAAATCCGCTTTGTTCATTAGCTTACTACAGTTCAGACTTAATGTCACGATTCTTAATCTGATCTCATAAAGTGCAATGTAAGATTGATAAATCACCAAAGAGTCCAAATCCGGCAAATCGTTTTGGAAAACTGATTTTAATAAAGAAATGGCAAACATGAACTGCTTTGCCAGATACAGAGCCGCCACCTAAATATTTTATTTTGGGGAAATTTAGGAAACCCTGACTCGTGCCTATGGTCACGTGTCCGTCATCACCAAAGTTGCCTCGGCTCGGGAACTTGGGTACGAGAGGGGAAGGTCATGCAATGAGCACCCCCGCTCACCCGATCAAAGATCAGCCTGTACTAAGCATGATATTCTGTTTTTGAAAACACATGTGTTCTTATTCCGGTTATTAACCTAGAATTATTATGTAATGCGCACAGCATACAAGTATAAACTAGATCGCCTAAGTTGGAACAAAACATTGCATGTTCGTTTGTGAAAGTGATTTGAAGTTTGTTACTCGCAAGTAGGCTAAGACCAGGATTTTGATGAATTGTTCTAATTCAAGTAATCTAACCTTCACCCACTCCAACCTTCACCCACAGGCATTCTGGCAATTAAACACTTAAGCAGTTAGCCTCATGGCAAGCATGCTAAACATGGCAGCATACACATCTCATGCAGTATGCTAAAGCGTAAACACTCACAGTGTACTCCGAGCCAAAACAAAGAACTAGTTAGAAATCATGCATGATCCTAGTTCATGTTAAGAAGGCTAATGCAACACATGCGAAAATGCAACTTAGATAGGCTCGGCCATTCTAAGATGTCATGTGAAATGCAACTTGATAACATGCTGTTGAACACGTATTTAAGTAAATGTATTGAAATACAATGCAGTTAGTATAATGCGCCGAGCCCGATGCATGCAATACAGATGAATGGATGCACGCATGCGAAGCATAAGGTATGCTAAACAAAATATGCCCTAAAACTAACCATCGTAAGCAGTTAAGTAAAAGGGAGAAAGAAATGGGGGTTGGAAGACATGCACCACACACACGCACGCTTATTACAACAGTTGGCCCTCTCGATGGAGGGTCCAAATAAGAAGCTAACTAGCTAATCTAAGCTAATTAAACTAATTATTACAAGAAAACTAATTAACTAACAAGCTAACTAATTATTACAACACAAATTGAATAGTTAAACGCATTAACTAATTAGGTACAGAACCAAAGCATAAACTAGCTAAGCAAATTAGCTAAGTAAAGAAGTAAAGCAATGTCCTCAGAGGGGGAAGAATGCACGCATGCTCGGTCGCCTCGTTCGAAAATCCGCCGCGATACCCCACCTTGCCACTATTTGCAATTGTTCTCAGAACCTTGCACCAAGCTCCAGAAAACTTCCAACTCACCTTGGGGACCTGTTGGAGGGCTGCCGACCACCTAGGGGTGTTTCCAGCCACTGGCCAACCACTTTCTATTGCTGTAAACCATAAAAAGTGGTCGGCCAGCTAGTTTATCTGGTCGGTCGACCAGTTTTGCTGCACTTCTCCACTTTGCTGCAACAGAGAGCAAGAAATGGCATGGCAATGTATTTGCAACATATGTGTGCACAACCACCCTCCCTATCATTTCATAAGCTCAAGGGAGTGTGGTTCTCAACCCTCGGGCCACCAATCACGCATCTCAATCCATGATGGCCAAGAAACCAAGATTGCACGAATCAATGTAAATGAATGCACACATAAACACATAAAGCCTAGAATTCTATCATGGGTGATCAAGAGGGTCGACAACCTAGAATTGAGGCACGTTTCATCACTTCAAGTATGAAACGTCCCTCGCTTCTCGTGTTCGGATTAACACTTAATCCAAACAAAATGTAACAACATGTAACATGCAAGCATGCAATGCAACTTGAGCATGCAAACATGCAATGTAACTTAAGCATGTAGACATGTAATGCAAGACATGCAAGACACAATGAAACTACATGGCATACACAATGCAAAGGAACATGGCATACACAATGCAATGAATATGGCATACACAACGCAATGTAAGATGAGCATGCACAATGCAAGGGACATGGCATACACAATGCGATGAACAACATAGCATATTCAATGCGATGTAAGATGAGCATGCACAATGCGAATAAGAACATGATCACCTTAACAAAGCTAATGACATGCAAAGAAGGCTAATGCATGCATACACAAAGCAAGGCAATATAAGCATGCAACAACATGACAATGTAAGCATGCAAATAACATGAAAGCAAACATGCTCAATGGACTTAAATCAAAATGGACAGACCTCAACCTTGCCCAAATCAGTGGCCATAATGATGAAACTAAGGAATGAAGATCAAGATAAGCAAGCTCATGTATTGGCCCATCCACTCGGCCTAAGAGCACAACTCTCAAGAGCGCTCAAGGAGTGATAAATATGGAAGTGTAACAATACTAAATAGACTGAAATATGGTAAGAAATGATGCCAAAGCATTCAAACAACACAAGTATGGCATGCTAGGGTCCTAAAGCATTAAAGCTAGCAAAGAGGACTACAAAGGGGGCTTGCAATACATGGCACAAAGGCATGAACCAATCATGGATAGAGCTCAAATAGGTCTAAACAAAGACCAAAACATGCTAAGATGGGGGCCCAAAGGCCTAGGCATTCAAGCATACAAGCAAGGCCACAAACAAGGCAACAATGCACAACCCTTGAGGCATTGAAAACATGAAAGAAATGGGAAAATGACAGTCCTATATGCTCTGAAATGCCATGTTAAAGGATGCCAAATCATGTACACAACACAAATAAAGCATGCTATGGTACCCAAAGTTTGAAGCTAGCATAGGCACTTACACTATAGCTATGCAAAACATGAAACATATGGCAAGAGCAACCCAAAACAGTCCTAGAACATGTCAAAATGATACTAAAACATGTATGGAAGGAAGCCAAAATATGCTATCATGAAGGGCATGAAGCATGGAATATGCAAGGCAAATAAGGTGGATTACACTACACCTACCAAGACCAAGCATGGGATGACTTAACCAATAAAAATTAGAGTTATATCATGGCAAAATAACCCCAAAAACACATTGAAATGAAAGCTCGTAAGCTTAGGTATGAAGGCATACGCAATGGTTCATGTTAAGGCATAAAGGGCAAACCCTCCAACGCATTGAATGAGTGACAAATGCAAGTGCATGGCAACATTATATGGACTGAAATCACATTACAAATGATGCCAAAGCATTCAAATAGGCCAAACAATGCATGCTAGTGGACTTGATACACAAAGCTAACAAGCTATAATGAACCATAGCTATACAAAGCAATGCATGCATGACCAAAACAACAAAAATCAAAGCTTAAGCATGCTAAAACATGGACAAAAGCTTCTTGAAGTTAAGCCAAAAGCATGCTTGAATGATAGCTAAAAGCAAGATGCATATTAGGCTAGTTCATGGAATTGCACTACAAGTGCATGGAGCATGCATAGGGTCATCAAACCAAACCAAAACAGACCTAAGGCATGGCAAAGAAACACTAAAAACATGCTGAAATGGACTCAAAATAAGCTAGAATGACATGCTACTTCATGAAGCATACAAGACTAGTTTATGAGGATTACACTACAAGTATATTAAGCATGCATGAGGTGCTCAAGACAACCAAAAGCAGTGGCATGCCATCTCAAAATTACCCCAAATACATGCTAAGAACAAGCCAACACAAGCTTAATAAACATGCTTAAACATGAGGCATATATGGCAAGTATACAAGATACATGGAGAGGGGATGACCCTCTCCTATTTGGAACCCCAAAACCATCTTTCTACCACTGAAAATCCTTTGGATTTCAATGGTAGAAAGGTCATGCAAAGGCTAGAACAAGAGCCAAAAGGGATGGCTCAAAACAAGGCCTAACAAGGCCTAAGAGGGGGTAGACCACCCCCAACAAAAAAGTGACCTAAAACAAACATTTTAAGGACTGAAAAATAGAACTTTTTGCAGTAGGAAGTTAAGCTTAAATCAGCAAGAAAATAGGGCTAAAAGCTTAAGCAAAACAAAGGGTTAAAGGGTTAGTTGACTCACCCTTGTAGAACCTCTTCAAGGTTACCACTCCAGCAGCTTTCTTGGATCAAATCCAGTCCAAAAACAACTTCAAGAAGCCTCAGCAACAAAACGAAGGTGTTTGAGTGTGTGTTTGTGTGTTAAAGTATGATAAAGCTACACTTTAAGGCACAAAAATGAAGAGCAAGAGCAAGATAGATACAAAGATGTGTATGTATAGCTCAAGGCACAAAATCTGAACCTAGAGGAGGGAGGAGCAGGTTCTCTCTTATAGAGAACCAATGCTCAAGCTTGTTGGACAAGCTTAGGGTTCAAGGCCTTCTAGCTGTGACAACTGGATGAAAATATCTCCAAAAAGGTGACAAAAAGCAACCGACCACTTGAAGTGGTCGGCCAGCTACTTGAAGTGGTCGGCCGACCAACACAAGTGGTCTCCCAAGACAACAAGTGGTCGGCCATGGTGGGAGAAGGTCTAGAGCATGAAAATAATACAGTGGTGTGGTGGCCGACCAGAAAAGGTGGCCCAAAGACCAAGAAAACTAGTTGGCCGACCAGAAAACTGGCTGGCAGGCAGAAAAGTGGTCTCCAAGGAGAAGAACTGGTCTCCCACCCTTGTACCACCTACCAAACAAGGAAAACAAGGTTTGTACCAAAAAAAAACCAAAACGGATGCAAGACGAAAGTTTGGGAGGTAAAGCGCGCAGCGGAAAGCCTCGAAAACTAGTCTACCGGCACCAAAAGTGGTCTGTGAC
>NW_021026204.1:0-16807 GCF_004153795.1 Camellia sinensis
AAAAAAAAGGGAAAGGGAAGGGGGAGGAAATTTTTTTTTTAAAGGGAATACCCCTGGAACAATAAAACATGGCAAAATGGTCCCAGACCCACTGAATTAAGGCAAGGATGCATGCTATACATTCACACACTTAAGGCCAACAAACCAAAAAATGCAAAGGGGCTATTACTAAGCATGCCAAAGTCGACCCAAACAACTATGGACAGACCTTAAAACATGGCAAAATAAGCATGAAAGATTCACAAGGCTAAGCCTAAAACATGCTAGAGCAAGGGTTTACAAACCTAAGGCATGTAAGGCAACAAAGTGGCATTACAAGGTAGGTATGCTAAGCATGCATGGTGTACCAAAACCAAAAAAAACAGAGGCATAATAAGCACAAAAATCAGCCTAGGCGATGGTCAATAAGAAGCTAGCTAGGTGCTCCCTCAAGAGGCCAAAAATGGTCATTTTCAGGACAACAAGGAGAGGGGGTAGCCCTCTCCTTCTTGGGACCTCAAGACACCATCCTCACCTCTGAAATCCCTCAAGATTTCAGTGGTTGAGGTGGCCCAAACACTAAGGTCTCGGAGCTTACACAAAATAGCACAAAATGGAGCCTTACAAGGCTTAGGAGGGGTCAAACAACCTCAAACCACAAAACACTCTAAACAAACTATTATAGCAGGCCTAAAAACGAACTTTTATATAATTATACACTAAGCTCAAAAATAGTTCTAAGATAGGCTAAATAATAGTATGCAAAAATGGGGAATAAAGGAGTAAGATTGTTACCCTTGAAGACCCTCTTCACAAAATGAGCTCCAGCAGTTCCTTAAGCTCCAAACCAGCTCCAAAACTTTGAAAAGGATCCCTTAGAACCTCAATAGCCAAGAGAAGTGTAATGGTAGGTGTTTGTGTGCAATACTAAGAACAAATGCAACCTAGAACACTCAAGAGAGAAAAAGAGAGATAGAATAGTTACAACTATACTAACCCTAGAACCAGAGCTCTCCTCTGTATTTTTTTGTCCTAAAATGTCTAACCCTAAGCCAAGAGGGGAGGGCTCCTCTTATAGAGGAGCCAATCTTGTAAAGCTTACAAGGTAAGCTAACAAGAAGTCCATCCCTTCATACACGTGTATGGAGGGGAACAAAATGCCATACAGCTGTATTAAAATATCTGCAAAAGCAGATTAACAGTAGTCGGCTGCTCAAAATTGCCATATTTGTCAAAAATGGAGTCCGACCGGCAACAAAGAATGCCGACCGGCAATATACATTGCCGATGGCATCAAAACCAAGCCGGTGGCCTCTGGCCATGGCCGGTGATGCGTAGGGATGCCTCACAAGGCATTCCATGCCCCTCCAAGGCAAAACACAAGTGTTTAGTGCAAAACCAGACACTAAACAGTCGAGTTCGGAGATCCTGAGGCAAGGCGCGTAGCCGAGACCTCGGGAACTCCAAACGAACACAAACATGGGTAATCACCGGGCTGTTCAAACGGTGACGTCCAAGTCTTGAGGACGGTCAAAAAATGGGTGTCTACACTTAGTCTTTCAATTTCTTTAATCAAATCAGTCTTTAGTTTATTTCGAATCAAAAAAATCTAATCAATATATTTTGATTAAACCGCTAAAATCGCGGTTAACCAACAATCAATCAAATCAAAAATGATTTAGCCTAATCGGCTAGATCATAATTAATTAATCAAAATTTTAAAATTTAAATTATATTGAATTTGAAACATGCACAACACTACCAAAGTTAAATGGGATAGGAGTATAAGATTTATTTTATATGCGTGAAATAACTCATTTTTTTTCTTCTTTTTCCCGATGTGGGATTATCAAATAAAAGCTAACTAATGGAGATTTTTCTTAATTGTTTAAAATTAAGAAAATCAAAAAAAATTAGTATGAGATATTGAAACTCTCACAAGACTCCTCACTAAATAGGATAGGACTATAAGATTCTCTTTATATGAGTAAAACAACTCATTTTTTTTCTTCTTTTTCCGATGTAGGATTTATCACATAAAAACTAGTCAATAGAATTTTCTTAATTATTTAAAATTAAGAAAAATCAAGAAAATTAGTATGAGATATTAAAAATCTCATAAGACTTCTCACTAAAAATACCTTTTCTATATAATATATAGATAGATAAGAAATTTTATAAGAATAAAATATGTATAAGTAGTTATGTAAAAAGTTAGTTACAATTTTTCAGCTACTAGCTTTAAATACGTTTAAAAGGCACCCAAAATTTTAAGTTAATTATAGTTTTTACTTAAATATGAAAAAAAAGATTTATATTAAATAATATTCAAGTTATGTTGGCTAGTTTGAAATTTTTTTATTTTGTTTATGGATTATACTTAAAAATAAAGTATGAGCTCGATTTTGGATTGAATCGGACAAGCTTGAGAATGACTTAAGATATATACCGTCAAATATGCAAGGTAGTTTAGCCCAAATCTTATAAAGGTGCAACTTAAGAGCATTGCTAGAGACCCCTCCAGTCACCCCCCCCTCCACACACACATGGCAGGTGGTGATTGGAGGAGAAGAAAAAAAAAAAAAAAAAGAAGTAGCCATCAAAAAAGAGAGGGGTCAAAGGGGATGGGGAGAAAGGGGATCTTAAACATTTTTGATAATTAATATATAATATATTATATATGTCATTTTATATGATATTAATTATAATATAATAAACTAACACGCAGTTTAATGATAGAAATAATAATTAAATTGGAGGAAAATGTATTAATTTAAATTAAATAATTATTTAAATTATTGAAATTGATAATCTTAACATTATTGTTATGTAAAATTGTTGCTTAAATAAATGCACGTGTTAATTTAATTCTATTATCGATGTGTAGTGTATATCAATATGTACAAACATATCTTGAAGCCTTGGAGAACTTACAGTGAGTTAAGGAAGTGAGGCTATAAACTAAAGGCAGGAAAAATAAAACTACTTGACATCGGTGGGCTGATAGAGGCTTTTGGCCCACCACTTAGAGCTCAATTTACGGTTTAAGTACTAAAATCCAACACTACTGAAACTCAACATTGTATCAAGAACCAATGACATTTAAACACTTGTCAAGAGGAGAACCAGTCACATAAGTAGACAAAGATCTTACAAATTTATTGCACCACACATCAGCCATTAATGAGGCTCCGGCGACATTAAATGCGATAATCCCTTCACGTCGGAACATGCAGCCTCACCATGAACAAGGCAAGCTAGAGCATAGACTTTCGGCCAACATGACAAGTCGGAGTGAACAAGAAAATGATGAACAAAGACACATAAAATGTTAAGTTCTCTATTCTCTCTCTCTCTCTCTCTCTCTCTACACACACCATCAATCTCTCTTCTAACTTAATCGTTGGAGGGTCCACTGGGAGACTCCCGTTCCCGTTAGATATTTTTGCAGGTAATCCAACAAGCTTAGAGACTGGTGAACGTTGTAGGAAGCGTGGGTCAGCCCGACTCGCCCTCCAAGAATCAGCAGTATCATCACTACTTATAAGGCATTTGGGAGCTGCTTCGCCCCCAATTGGAAGATCCTTAATTGAAAGACATGTTAAGATTTCATTTTGAATTTTTGGATGCTTCAGTGCGATTTACGTAGGAATCAAGGAGATTTCTCTGTTTAGAGCAGGGGGAGTAATGGGGTTGGACTGGTAGGATGATAGATGTGCTCTGTTCTGAGGAATGTGGTCTTCAGTTAGTTGAATAGGCTTCTGCTCTACCATTACTCATCTATCAGCTAGTGTGCCGAATCCAGGGGGTGTGCTGTGCTGGTGTGGTTAAAAGATTCTGTTTTTCAGTTTGCTAATTGTTTGGTGTTAGATTGGTGTCTTGCTAATTGTTTGGCTTGTGCTTGGACTTGATTGGACTAGTTTTTTTTCTTTGGCTCCAACGTAGTTAGTATTAGTAAGTGTAGCTATGAACACTTGCATGTTTCCCTTTTTAATGTTGTATATATACATTAATTTTCATCAATAAAGTTTTCTTTTGTTGATCAAAAAAAATAAAAACAAAAATCAAATGACCTAGTTTATTTTTACTTTCAATATATAATTCAATTCTAATTCTTAAAATAAACAAACCATATTCATAATTTTACAGTTACGGTCCCGACTTGGAACCTGATCAAATCATATATATATATATATATATATATAATTTGTTATTGCACGTTACTCAAGTGCCTTATCACTACCACAAAGTACCTTAGTACTACCACATATATATATACATAAGTTTCTTTAAAGTGCCATGAGTTACTAACATACATCACACTTAAAATCCGAGATTATTTATAATTTTTTTTTTTTTTTGATATGTAAAGTATCTTAGGCTAGT
The DNA here is from genome assembly GCF_004153795.1 of Camellia sinensis. NCBI lineage: Eukaryota > Viridiplantae > Streptophyta > Magnoliopsida > Ericales > Theaceae > Camellia > Camellia sinensis. The sequence goes on from NW_021026204.1 coordinate 4,366, forward strand.
TTGCAAACATCAGATTATATCTTTATAGTCCAAACAAGCCTTTCGAAACAAGTTAATTCTCTATGGTTTGTGACCCCAAGAATTTTGCTAGTAAAGAGAGTCAAACCTTAGACATTGTAGGGAGCAAACCCCTAATTCCTAGTCCTCATCCACCAAACCAAAACCTTGGGGTTATCTATGTATATACACACATAAGTTGATAACTACTATGACTTTCCTAAGGGCTTAGTCCCTAGGGGGAGGTTATGGGTTCAACTCTCCCTAAGGAAAGTTAATTAAGGAGTCAAACACTCGGTACTTTGCAAAGGGTAGGGGAGGTTAACTCTTATATAATAGTTACACTACAGGAAAAAGTGTTTTTTGCGACGGCAAAACGCCGTCGCAAATGGTCCGTGAGCCGTCGCTAATACCTTTTGCGACGGTAAGTTGGCTTTTTGCGACGGCAAAGGGGGGTCGCGACAGAGGGGGTTGCAAAAGGGATTTAGCGACGGTAAGTGCCGTCGCCATTGTTTTTTGCGACGGGAGACTGTCTTTTTTGCGACGGCAATGTTCTGTCGCCAATAATGCAAGAAAATCTGACTTTTTGCGACGGCTCAGTATTTCCGTCGCTAAAAAAGGTTTTTGAGACGGCAAGAACACCGTCGCTAAAAGTGTCGTAGCTTATACTATTTCCAACGGCAGCCTGAGCCGTCGTTAAAGGTTTTATTTTAAATTAAATTTCGTAGCTTTTGCGACAGTGTGTTTGCCGTCGCAAAAGCCTCCAAAAATGTTTTTGCGACGGGTTATTATGTCGTCTCAAAAAATTTAAAAAAAAAAAAACCTGTTGGGAAATTATTAAAAAAATTAAAATAACCTGTATTAAATAAAAAATAACTATAAAAAAATCCAAAAATTACATAATAATATAAATACATACATAAACAAAAGTTGACAAATAATAAAAATTCATAATGTTGTTCTATTCATAACAATACAGAAATAAAAATTCATAAAAACAAAAATTATGCCACTACATAATGTCGCATACTACATACATAATGTTATTCACAAATTTAAATAACATAAATCAAAATCAAAACCAAAAGTTTTCGTCTTGATGTTATTCACAAGTTTGCGACGGGTTACAAAAAAAAAAATTGGTAATAATCTTTGTACGGCTGCATTCCACAAGAATCAAGCTGCTACTCAGGAAATATCTGAAAAAAACAAGATAAAAATAATTAATAACCATATAATGGTGTTAATATTTTAATTAAAGAAAAATATAAAAAAAAATTGACTACTATATAATTAGAAAGATAGATAGTTTTAGTAAATAATTTTTGACTAGACCGAATCCGGCTCTAACTCCCAAACCAGGAACCGATTCGAAGCCCCGTCATTTCATCCACACGTCTCTCGTGCTTAGGCCCGTCGCGTGTGCCAACTTTCGTGCTAAAGCGACGCCGTTTGGTGATTTTGGAGCATTAAACGCCTCGAATTCAAGTTTCTTAAGGAACTAGTTTGCCATAAAGTGAAATCCGGCTCTAACTCCCAAACCGGGAACCCGATTCGAGTCCCGTCTCTCCACAAGTCTCTCGTGCCTAGCGCGTCGCTGTGTACCAGTTTCGTGCTCAACCGACGCCGTTTGGTGATTTTGGAGCATTAACGCCTCGAATTCAAGTTTCTTAAGGAAACTAGTTTGCCTAAAGTGAAATCCGGCTCTAACTCCCAAACCGGGAACCCGATTCGAGCCCCGTTTCTCCCACAAGTCTCTGCGTGCCTAGGCGGTCGCGTGTGCCAAGTTTCGTGCTCAACCGACGCCCGTTTGGTGATTTTGGAGCATTAACGCCTCGAATTCAAGTTTCTTCAGGAACTAGTTTGCCTAAAGTGAAATCCGGCTCTAACTCCCAAACCGGGAACCCGATTCGAGCCCCGTCTTCTCCCACAAGTCTTTCGTGCTAGGCGTCGCGTGTGCCAAGTTTCGTGCTCACGACAAGTTTTGGTGATTTTGGAAGCATTATGCCTGAATTCAAGTTCTTAAGAACTAGTTTGCCTAAAGTGAAATCCGGCTCAACTCCCAAACCGGGAACAACCCGATTCGAGCCCCGTCTTCTCCCACAAGTCTCTCGTGCCCTAGGAGGCTCGCGGTGTGCCAAGTTTCGTGCTCAACGACGCCGTTTGGTGATTTTGGGGCGTTAACGCCTCGAATTCAAGTTTCGTAAGGAAGTAGTTTACCTAAAGTGAAATCCGGCTCTAACTCCCAAACCGGGACCCGATTCGAGCCCCGTCTTCTCCCATAAGTCTCTCGTGCCTAGACAGTCGCGTGTGACAAGTTTCGTGCTCCAACAGACCGCCGTTTGGTGATTTGGAGCATTAACGCCTTGAATTCAAGTTTCTTAAGGACTAGTTTGCCTAAAGTGAATCCTGGCTCTAACTCCCAAACCGGGAAACACCGATTCGAGCCCGTCTCCTCCAACACAGTCTTCTGCCTTAGGCGGTCGCGATGTGCCAAGTTTCGTGTCTTCAAAACCGACGTCGTTTGGTGATTTTTGGAGCGTTAACGCCTCGAATTAAAGTTTCTTAAGGAACTAGTTTGGCCTAAAGTGAAAATCCGGCTCTAACTCCCAAACGGGAACCCGATTCGAGCCCCGTCTTCTCCCACAAGTCTCTCGTGCCTAGGCGGTCGCGTTTGTGCCCAAGTTTCGTGCTCAACCGACGCCGTTTGGTGATTTTGGGGCGTTAACGCCTCGAATTCAATTTTTCTTAAGGATAGTAGTATCACCTAAAGGTGAAATCCCGGCTCAAACTCCAAACGGAACCGATTCGAGCCCCGTCTTCTTCCCAAAGTCTCTCGTGCCTAGCACGTCGCGAGTGTGCCAAGTTTCGTGCTCAACCGATTAGCCGTTGGGTGATTTTGGAGCATTAATGCCGAATTCAAGTTTCTTAAAGGAACTAGTTTGCAAAAGTGAAACCGGCTCCTAACTCCCAAAACTGGGAACCCGATTCGGCCCCGTCTTCTCCCACAAGTCTCTCGTGCTTGGCGGTCGCTGTGTGCCAAGTTTCGTTGGCTCAAACCAACGCCGTTTGGTGATTTTGGAGCGTTTAACCGCCATCGAATTAAAGTTTCTCAAGGAACCTAGTTTGCCTAAAGTGAAAATCCGGCTCTAACCCCAAACCGGGAGCCCGATTCGAGCCCCGTCTTCTCCCCACAAGTCTCTCGTGCCTATGGCGGTCGCGTGTGCAAGTTTCGTGCTCAACTCGACGCCGTTTGGTGATTTTGGGCGTTAACGCCTGAATTCAAGTTTCTTAAGGAAGTTAGTTTACTAAAGTGAAATCGGCTCTAACTCGCCAAACCGAGAACCCGATTACGAGCCCCGTCTTCTCCCATTAAGTCTCCTCGTGCCAGGCGGTCGCGTGTGCCATGTTTCGTGCTCAAGCCGACGCCGTTTGGTGATTTTGGAGCATTAACGCCTCGAATATCAAAGTTTCTTAAAGGAAACTGGCTTGCCAAAATGAAAATTTTTTTCCGGCCCTCTAAAAAACTTCCCAAACCGGGAACCCCGATTCGAGCCCCCGTCTCCTCCCACAAGTCTTGCTCGTGCCTAGGCGTCGCGTGTGCCAAAGTTTCGGTGCTCGAACCGACGCCGTTTGGTGATTTTTGGAGCGTTAACGCCTTCGAATTCAAGTTTCTTAAAGGAACTAGTTTGCCTAAAGTGAAATCCGGCTCTAACTCCCAAACAGGAACCCGATTCGAAGCCCCGTCTTCTCCCATAGTCTCTCGTGCCTAGGCGGTCGCGTGTGCCAAGTTTCATGCTCAACAGCGACGCCGTTTGGTGATTTTGGGCGTTAAAACGCCTCGAATTCAAGTTTCTTAAGGAAATAGTTTGCCTAAAGTGAAATCCGGCTCTAACTCCAACCGGGAACCCGATCTCGAGCCCCGTCTCTCCCACAAGTCTCTCGTGCCTAGTCGTCGCGTGTGCAAGTTTCGGGCTCAACCGACGCCGTTTGGTGATTTTGGAGCATTTAAAGCCTCGAATTCAAGTTTCCTTAAGAACTAGTTTGCCTAAAGTGTAATCCGGCTCTAACTCCCAAACCGGGAACCCGATTCGAGCCCCGTCTTCTCCCACAAGTCCTCTCGTGCCTAGGCGGTCGCGTGTGCCAAGTTTCGGGCTCAACCGACGCTGTTGGTTGATTTATGGGGCGTTAACGCCTCGAATCAAGTTTCTTAGGAAGTAGTTTACCTAAAGTGTGAAATCCGGCTCTAAACTCCCAAACGGGAACCCGATTCGACCCCGTCATTCTCCCACCAGTCTCTCGTGCCTGGTCGGTCGCGCTGTGCCAAGTTTCGTCGCTTAACCGACGCCGTTTGGTGATTTTGGAGCATTAACGCCTGAATTCAAGTTCTTAAGGAACTTTGTTGCCTAAAGTGAAAAATCCGGCTCTAACTGCCTAAACCGGGAACCCGAGTCGAGCCCCGTTTCTCCCCACAAGTCTCTCGTGCCTAGGCGGTCGCGTGTGCCAAGTTTCGTGCTCAACCGACGCCGTTTGGTGATTTTGGACGTAACGCCTCGAATTCAAGTTTCTTAAGGAACTAGTTTGCCTAAAGTGAAATCCGGCTCTCAACTCCCAAACCGGGAACCCGATTCGAAGCCCCGTCTTCTCCCACAAGTCTCTCGTGCCTAGGCGGGTCGCGTGTTGCAAGTTTTGTGCTCAACCAACGCCGTTTGGTGATTTTGGGGGTTAACGCCTGAATTCAAGTTTCTTAAGGAACTAGTTTGCCTAAAAGTGAAATCCGGCTCTAACTCCCAACCGGAACCCGATTCGAGCCCCGTCTTCTCCAACACAATCCCTCGTACCTAGGCGGTCGCGGTTGCCAAGTTTCGTGCTCAAACCGGACTGCCGTTTGGTGATTTTTGGAGCATTAACGCCTCGAATTCAAGTTTCTTAAGGAACTAGTTTGCCTAAAGTGAATCCGGGCTCTAACTCCCAAACGGGAACCGATTCGAGCCCCGTCTTCTGCCACAAGTTTCTCGTGCCTAGGCGGTCGCGTGTGCCAAGTTTCGTGCTCAACCGACGCCGTTTGGTGATTTTTGGGCGTTAACGCCTCGAATTCAAGTTTCTTAAGGAAGTAGTTTACCTAAAGTGAAATCCGCTCTAACTCCAAACCGGGAACCCGATTCGAGCCCCGTCTTCTCCCACTAGTTCTCTCGTGCTAGCGCGGTCGCGTGTGCCAAATTTCGTGCTCAACCGACGCCGTTTGGTGATTTTGGAGCATTAACGCCTCGAATTTAGGTTTCTTAAGGAACTAGTTTGCTTAAAGTGAAATCCGCTAAACTTCCCAAAACTGGGAACCCGATTCGAGCCGCGTCTTCTCCCACAAGTCTCTCGTGCCTAGGCGGTCGCGTGTGCCAAGTTTGTGCTACAGCCGAGCCGTTTTGGTGATTTTGGGCCGTTAACGCCTCGAATTATAAGTTGTCTTAAGGACAGTAGTCTAGTACCTAAAGTGAAATCGCTCTAACCCCAAAAACCCGGGAACCCGATTCGAGCCCGTCTTCTCCCACAAGCTCTCTTGTCGCTAGGCGCTCCTTCGTGTGCCAAGTTTTCGTGCTCAAGCGACGCCGTTTGGTGATTTTGGGGCGTTAACGCCTCGAATCAAGTTTCGTAAAGGAAGTAGTTTATCTAAAGTGAAATTCGGCTCTAACCCAAAAACGGGAACCCGATTCCGGGCCCCGTCTTCTCCCAAAGTCTTCTCGTGCCTTGGCGGTCGCGTGTGCCATTGTTTCTGTGCTCAACCGACGCCGTTAGGTGATTTTGGAGCATGTTAACGCTCGAATTCAACGTTTTTAAGGAAACATGGAGCTTGCACAAAGTTGAAATCCGGACTCAACTCCCAAAACGCGGAACCCGATTCGAGCCCGTCTCTCCAACACAAGTCTTCTCGTGCCTAGGCGGTCGCGTGGATGTACCCAGTTTCTGCTCAACCGACGCCGAGTTTGGGATTTTGGAGCATTACGGCCTCGAATTCAAGTTTCTTAAGGAACTAGTTTGGCCTAAAGTGAAATCCGGCTCTAACTCCAAACCGCGGAACCCGATTCGAGCCCCGTCTTCTCCCAAAGTCTCTCGTGCCTAGGCAGGTTCGCGTGTGCCAGTTTCGTGCTCAACCGACGCCGTTTGGTGATTTTGGGCGTTAACGCCTCGAATTCAAGTTTCTTAAGGAAACGTAGTTACCTAAAGTGAAATCCGGCTCTTAACTCCAAACCGGGAACCCGATTCGAGCCCCGTCTTCTCCCATAAGTCTCTCGTGCCTAGACAGGTCGCGTGTGACAAGTTTCGTGTCAACGACCCGTTTTTTGGGTGATTTTGAGCATTAACGCGTTGAATTCAAGTTTCTTAAGGACTTGTTTGCCATACAGTTTAAATCCGGCTCTAACTCCCAAACCGGGAACCCGATTTCGAGCCCCGTCTCCTCCAACAAGTCTCCGTTGCCTAGGCGGTGCGTGTGCCAAGTTTCGTGCTCAACGACGCGTTTTTGGTGATGTTGGAGCGGTTAAAGCCTCGAATTTAAAGTTTCTTAAGGAAACTAGTTTCCTTATAGTGAAATCGGCTCTACTCCCAAACCGGGAACCCGATTCGAGCCCCGTCTTCTCCCACAAGTCTCACGATGCCTAGGCGGTCGCGTGTGCCAAGTTTCGTGCTCAACGACGCCGTTGTGGTGATTTTGGGGCGTTAACGCCTCGAATTCAAGTTTCTTAAGGAAGTGTTTACCTTAAAGTTGAAATCCGGCTCTTACTTCCCAAACCGAGAACCCGATTTCGAGCCCCGTCTTCTCCCACAAGTCTTCTCGTGGCCTAAGGCGAGTCGCGTGTGCCAGTTTCGTGCTCAACCGACGCTGTTTTGTGGATTTGGTGCGTTCACGCCTCGAATTCAAGTTTCTTAAGGATGTAGTTTACCTTAAAGTGCAAATCCGGCTCTAACCTCCCAAAACCTGGGGAACCCGATTCGGAGCCCCGTCTTCTCCCACAAGTTCTCTTGTGCCTAGCTGGTCGGTGTGCCAAGTTTCGTGCTCAGCCGACGTCCGTTTGGTGATTTTGGAGGCAGTGTTAACGCCCTCGAACTCAAAGTTTCTTAAAAAAGGAAGTAGTTTACCCTAAATGAAATCCGGCCTCTAACTTCCCAAAACCCGGGAACCCGATTCGAGCCCCGTCTTCTCCACAAGTCTTGTCGTGCCTAGGCGGTCTCGTGTGCCAAGATTTCGGCTCAACCGACGCCCGTTTTGTTTTGGTGATTTTGGGGCGTTAACGCCTCGAATTCAAGTTTCTTAAGGAAATAGGTTTACCTAAAGTGAAATCCGGCTCTAACTCCCAAACCGGAAACCCGATTCGAGCCCCTGTCTTCTCTCATAATCTCTCGTGCCTAGGGCGTCGCGTGTTGCAATTTTCTGCTCAACCGACGCCGTTTGCGTGATTTTGGCAGCACTAAACGACTCGAATTCAAGTTTCTTTAAGAAACTAGTTTGCCGTAAAGTTGAAATCCGCTCTAAACTCCCAAACGGGGAACCCGATTTCGAGCCCCCGTCTTCTCCCACAAGTCTCTCGTGCCCTAGGCGTTCGGCACGTTTGTGCCAACGTTTCTGCTCAACCGACGCCGTTGGTGATTTTGTAGCATTAACGCCCTCGAATTCAAGTTTCTTCAGGAACTAGTTTTGCCTAAAGTGAATCCGGCTCTAACTCCCAAACCGGAGAAAACCCGCATTCGAGGCCCCGTCTTTCCCACAAGCTTTCGTGCCTATGGCGGCTCGCGGAGTGTTGCCAAGTTTCGTGCTCAAGACCCGAACCCGTTTGGTGATGTAGCACAAGCGCGATGTAAAGCCCGAAATTACCGAAGTGTTACTTTACAGAACTAAGTTTGCTCTAAAGTTGAAATCCGGCTCTAACTTCCCAAAACGGGAACCCGATCGAAGCCCCGTCTTCTCCCACAAGTCTCTCGTTGCCTAGGCGGTCGCGATGTGCCAAGTTCGTGCTCAACCGACGCCGTTTGGTATTTTGGGCGTTTAACGCCTCGAATTCAAGTTTCTTAAGGAGTAGTTTTACCTAAAGTGAAATCCGCCCTCTAACTCCCAAACCGGGAACCCCGATTCGGCCCCGATCTTCCCCATAAGTCTCTCGTGCTAGGCAGTCGCGTGTGCCAAGGTTTCATGCTCAACCGACGCCGTTGTGATTTTGGGCTATTAACGCCTCGAATTCCAAGTTTTCTTAAGGACTAGGGTGCCTAAAGTGAAAATCCGCTCTAACTCCCAAACCGGTGAACCCGATTCGAGCCCCGCTCCTCCAACAAGTCTCCTCTGCCTAGGCGGTCGCGTGTGCAAGTTTCAGTGCCTCAACCGACGTCGTCTTGTGATTTTGCGAGCGTTAACGAAACTCGAATTCAAGTTTTCTTAAAGTAAGTAAGTTACCTAAAAGTCAAATACCGGCCCTAACTCCCAAAACCGGGAACCCGATTCGAGCCCGTCTTCTCCCACAAGTCTCTCTGCCTAGACGGTCGCGCTGTGCAGTTCGTGCTCAAACCGACGCCGTTTGGTGATTTTGGCAGCATTAACGCCTCGAATTTCAAGTTCTTAAGGAACTATAGTTTGCCTAAAGTTGAAAATCCGGCCTCAACTCCCAAAACCGGGAACCCGATTCGAAGCCCCGTCTTCTCCCACAAGTCTCTCGTGCCTAGTGCCGGTCGCGTGTGCCCAAGTTCGTGCTCAGACCGACGCCGTTTGGTGATTTTTGGGAGCGTTAACGCCTCGAATTTCAGTTTTCTTTAAGGAAACTAGTTTTGCTAAAGTGAAATCCGCTCTAACTCCCAACCAGGGAACCGATTCGAGCCCCGTCTTTCCCACAAGTCTCTCGTGCTAGGCGGTCGCGTGCTGCAACGTTTCGGTCGCTACAAGCGACGCCGTTTGGTGTTTGGGAGCAGTAACGCCTCGAATTCAAGTTTCTTAAGGAAATGTAGTTTGCTAAGCTGAAAATCCGGCTCTAACTCTCCGAACCGGGCAACCCGATTCGCAGTCCCCGTCTTCTCCCACAGATCTCTCGTGCCTTAGGCGGTCGCGTGTCCAAGCTTTCGTGTCTAAAGGACGTCCGTTTGGTTGATTTTGGAGCATTTAACGCCTCGAAATTCAAGTTCTTAAGAACTAGTTTGCCTAAAGTGAAATCCGGCTCTAAACTCCCAAACGGGAACCCGATTCGAGCTCCCGTCTTCTCCCACAGTCTCTCGTGCCTAGGCGTCGCGTTGTGCCAGTTTCGTGCTCAACCGACGCCGTTTGGTGATCTTTGGTGCATTAACGCTTCCTCGAATTCAAGTTTCTAAGGAACTAGTTTGCCTAAAAGTGAAATCCCGGCTCTAACTCCCAAACCGAGGGAACCCGATTCGATGCCCCGTCTTCTCCCAACAAGTCTTCTCGTGCCTAGGCGGTCGCATGTTGCCAAGTTTCTGTGTCAAACGACGCCTTTTGGTGATTATGCGGCGTTAACGCCTCGAATTCAAGTTTCTTTAAGGGAAGTAGTTTACCTAAAGTGAAATTCGGCTCTACATCCCAAAACCGGGTAACACGATTCGAACTCGTCTTCTCCACAAGTCTCTCGTGCCTAGACGGTCGGTGGTGCCAAGTTTCGTGCTCAACGACGCCGTTGGTGATTTTGGAGCTATTAACGCCCTCGAATGTCAAGGTTTCTTAAGGAACTAGTTTGCCTAGAAGTGAAATCCGTCTCTAACTCCCAAACCGGGAACCCGATTCGAGCCCCGTCGTCACCCACAAGTCTCTCGTGCCTAGGCGGTCGCTGTGTTGCCAATTTCGTGCTCAACCGACGCCGTTTGGTGATTTTGGAGCGTTAACGCTCGAATTCAAGTTTCTTAGAGGAACTAGTTGCCTAAAGTGAAATCCGGCTCTAACTTCCAAAAACCGGAAACCGATTCGAGCCCCGTCTTCTCCCACAAAGTCTCTCGTGCCTAGGCGGTTCGCCGTTGCTGCCAAGTTTTGTGGCCCAACCAACGCCGTTTGGTGATTTTGGGTGGCGTTTAACGGGCCTCGAATTCAGTTTCTTAAGAAGTAGTTTACCTAAAGTGAATCCGGCTCTAACTCCCAATCGGGAATCGATTCCGAGCCCACGTCTTCTCCCACAAATCTCCTGCCTGCGGTCGCGTGTGCCAAGTTTCGTGCTCAACCGACGCCGTTTGTGATTTTGGAGCATTAACGCCTCGAATTCCAGTTTTGTTAAGGAACTAGTTTGCCTAAAGTGAAAACCGGGCTCTAACTCCCAACCGGGAACCCGATTCGAGCCCCGTCTTCTGCCACAAGTTCTCGTGCCTAGCGGTCGCGTGTGCCAAGTTCGTGTCAACCGACGCCGTTTGGTGATTAGGGCGTTAACGCCTCGAATTCAAGTTCTTAAGGAAGTAGTACCTAAACTGAAATCCGGCTCTAACTCCAAAACCGGGAACCGATTCGAGCCCCGTCTTCTCCCACTAGTCTCTCGTTGCCTAGGCGGTCGCGTGTGCCCAAATTTCGTGCTCAACCGACGCCGTTTGGTGATTTCTGGAGCATTAACGCCTCGAATTTTAAGTTTCTTAAAGGAACTAGTTTGCCTAAAGTGAAGATCCAACTCCCAAACCGGGGAACCCGATTCGAAGCACCGTCTTCTCTACCCACAAGTCTCTCGTTTGGCCTAGGCGGTCGCTGTGTGCCAATTTTCGGTGCTCAACGGACGCTGTTTGGTGATTTTGGGGGCGTTCACGCCTCGAATTCAAGTTTCTTTAAGGAAGTAGTTTACCTAAAGTTGAAATCCGGCTCTACTTCCCAAACTGGGAACCCGATTCGAGCCCCGTACTTCTCACCACAAGTCTCTCGTGCCTAGACGGTCGTGGTGCCAAAGTTTCGTGCTCAACCGACGGGTTTGGTGTTTTGGACCATTTAAACGCCTCGAATTCAAGTTTCTTAAGGACTAGTTTGCCTAAACGTGAAATCCCGCTCTAACTCCCAAACCGGGAACCCGATTCGAGCCCCGTCTTCCTCTCATAAGTCTCTCGTGCCTAGGCGGTCCGTGTGCCAAGTTTTCGTCTCAACCGACGCCGTTGGTGATTTGGAGCACTAACGACTCGAATTCAAGTTTTTAAGAAACTAGTTTGCCTAAACGTGAAATCTAGGCTCTAACTCCCAACCAGGGAACCCGATTCGAGCCCCGTCTTTTCTCCCACAAGTCTCTCGTGCCTAGACGGGTCGCTGTGACTGTGCCAAGTTTTCGTGGCTCAACCGACAGCCGTGTTGTTGATTTGGCAGCATTAATGCCTCGAATTCTAGTTTCTTGAGGAATAGTTTACCTAAAGTGAAATCCGGCTCTAACTCCCAAACCGGAACCCAATTTCGAGCCCCGTCTCTCCCACAAGTCTCTCGTGCCTAGGCGGCGCGTGTCCAGTTTCGTGCTCAACCGACGCTGTTGGTGATTTTGGGGCGTTCACGCCTCGATTCAAGTTTTTTCTTAAGGAAGTAGTTTCCCTTTAAAGTGAAATCGGCTCTAACTCCCAAACCCGGGAACCGATTTGAGCCCCGTCTTCTCCCCAAGTGTCTTGCTAGGCGGTCCGTGTGCCAAGTTTCATGGCTCACAGCCGACGCCGTTGGTGATTTTGGCGGCCGTTAACGCCTCGGAATTCAAGTTTCTTAGGAAGTAGTTTACCCTAATGTGAAATCCGGCTCTAACTCCCAACGGGAACCCGATTCGAGCCCCGTCTTCTCCCACAAGTCTCTCGTGCTAGGCGGTCGGTATGTCGCCAAGTTTCGTGCTCACCGACGCCGTTTGGGTGATTTTGGGCGTTAACACTCGAATACAAGTTTCCTTAAGGAAGTAGTTTACCTAAGTGAAATCCGGCTCTAACTCCAAACCGGGAACCGGATTCGAGCCCCGTCTTCTCCACAGTCTCCTCGTGCCTAGAGCGGATCGCGGAAATGTGCAAGTTTTCGTGCTCCAACCGGACGCCGTTTTGGTGATTTTGGGAGAATTAACGCCTCGAATTTCAAGTTTCTTAAGGAAGTAGTTTACTTAAAGTAATCCGGCTCTAACTCCCAAACCGGGACCCGATTCGAGCCCCGTCTTCTCCCACAGTCTCTCGTGCCTAGCGTCGCGATCTGTGCCAAGTTTCGTGCTCAAACCGACGCCGTTTGGTGATTTTGGCAGCATTAACGCCTCGATTTCAATTTTCTTAAGGAACTAGTTGCCTAAAGTGAAATCCAACTCCCAAACCGGGAACCCGATTCGAGCCCCGTCTTCTCCACAAAGTCTCTCGTGCCTAGGCGGTCGCCGTGTTGCATGTTTCGTGCTCAACCGACACTGTTGGTGATTTTGGGCGTTAACGCCTGAATCAAGTTTGTTAAGGAAGTAGTTTACCTAAAGTGAAATCGCTCTAACTTCCAAACCGAATCTCCTCT
>NW_021026205.1:37438-48306 GCF_004153795.1 Camellia sinensis
ATTTCACAACAAATCATTCTCTCTCTCTCTTCAACTCTCTCAATGTCTCTCAACTCTCAATTAATTTTGAAGTGTCATTCCTAAGTGGCTATTGCAATTGTGCAACAAGAAACTTTTAACAAAAGAAGAAAATTTCTATATCGCATTCACCAATCAGTAACATTAATTAGTTTAATTAAATTTGTGCACATATTTTAATTATTATTTTTTACTGATTGAATTTACACATTATTTAAATTAATTGTTAATTCTTATATATTGTTTTACTTGCATTACTATGGATCCTAATATGCCTAATGTTTATGTCGATGTTGATACATATACTACACCACATGAATCTGTTGATTCTCCTTCTAATATCCCTCTTCTAACAGTTGGATCATCATCTAGGAGCAGAAATAGTAGTGTTTGGGTACATTTCGAAAAATATCTATAAATAATCCTGATGGCATAATTACATTTAAAGCAAAATGTAAATATTGTGCACGTTTACTTAGTGCTGCATCTGCAGAAGGTTCTAGTTATTTAAAAAGGCATTCTGACAAACATTTACAAAGTAAACAACCTGACATTCGAAGTCAAATGCAATTAGGGGTTTCATCAACTGATAATTTGCAAACATTTTCATATGATCCTATACGTGCACAAAATTCTGTACTTGATTATATTATTAAAAAAGAACAACTTTTTAGTACTAGTAAATATCTTGATTTTACCAAAATGATTCACGAAAGTTCTGCACCGCAATATCAAAATTTTTCAAGAAATGCTATTAGAAACAGGATTTTAAAGAAATTTGAGGATATTAAAAGTGAATTATTTGATATCTTTAAAAATTTGAATGGAAGAGTTTTTTTAACATCTGATTTGTGGTCAAATAATGGTTTTGAATATCAATGTATCACTGCACATTTTATTGATAATGATTGGAAATTAAATAAAAGAATTATTTCATTTAAATTAGTTGCACTTCCATACACTGGTCATTCCTTTGGTGTAGAAATAAGAAATGTCTTATATGAGTGGGCTTTATAAAATAAAATATTTACGATTAGTTTAGATAATACATCATATTATAATCAAACTGTAACCCATTTAAAATCAATTTTATAATTACTCGTGGATGGTGATTTATTTCATGTTCGTTGTTGTGCCCATATTTTAAATTTGATTGTTAAAGAAGTTATGCATGTATATGAAACTTCTGTACTTGTAATAAAAAATACAGTTTTTACTATTATATCTTTTAGTAATCGAATTTTAGAATATAAAAAAATTTGTCAACAAGAAAATATGTCATTTAGAAATTAATTTTAGATGTAGATAGTAGGTGGAATTCAACATATAATATGTTAAAAATAGCTTGTAAACAAAGAAGAGTAATAGATTTATTTTTTGTAACAACATCAATAGAATGAGTACTAACACCCACTGAACTTAATTGGCGCCAAGTAACCTTGTATAAAGATTTTTTAAAAGTTTTCGATACTTCAACAAAATTATTTTCTTATATATATATTCCTATTTCACCATTTGTTTTACATATACTAGCAGAAATAATTAAAGTTTTTATAAAATATATGGGTAATAAACTTTATGTAACCATTATTACTTCAATGAAAGAAAAATTTGATAAATATTTTCATCCTTTGCCTCATCTATTAGGTTTAGCTATAATAATTGATCCTAGGTGCAAAGAAGTTGGTTTACAAGAATTTTTAGAGCGTGTTTTCACTGATCAAATACAGTTTTCCCCTATTATGCAAACATGCAACAAATTATTTCAAGAATACAGGGCAACTGTATCTGTAAATACACCTACACATACTACACTAGCAGTCCAATCTCGAGGTGGGATGTTATGACCCGAACCCGGCCTCATAGGTTAGGATCATAACCAGCCAATAATCATTAGATTACCTACGGCCTCAGATAGAAAACGGATTTTTAAAAAATCATATGGGGCCAAAAGCAAAATCAGACTTAAAAATTTTGTCCAATGAGTTGTACTTACACGATAAAGTGAAACATTTCATAAACAGTCCATAATAACTCACACATGAAAACAGAGATAATATCTTATACATCCAGGAACTCCAAAACATGCAGTCAGCCAAACAAAGCAAACTTATATGCATGGATGATCCAACGTATTCACCAACAAAGCAAAAGTGTAAACACAAGAACAAAATAAAGTCTCGTGCGTGAGGCGTGTGGGCTGACTCCACAAAACTTGACTTCCTCTCATATCTTTCACTGAGGTTGGGTTTGGTCATCTCTTTGCTCACCCACACATATATAAATGAGAGTGAGCGATAGCCCAATGAATAATATCAAAATAAAGAAGTTACATGAATAAAATTCATAACGGACATATCCAACGGCCTTAGGCCCATTTATGTTTTTATCTAATATATCAAACGACCTCAAGCCCAATTCGCTCTTATCAAACGGCCTCGAGCCCAAATTTTTTTTTTTTTGTGTCAAACGGCTTTGGGTTCAGTCATTCATGTCAAACGGCCTTTGGACTAATCATTCATGTCAGTCGGCCTTTGGCCCAATCAATCATGTCAGACTATCATTCATGTCAGACAGCCTTTGGCCCGATCATTCATGTCAGACGGCCTTTGGCCCAATCAGTCATGTCAGACGGCCTTTGGTCTAATCAGTCATGTCAGACTATCATTCATGTCAGACGACCTTTGGCCCGATCATTCATGTCAGACAGCCTTTGGCCCAATCAGTCATGTCAAACTATCATTCATGTTAGACGGCCTTCAGCCCAATCATTCATGTCAGGAGGCCTTTGGCCCAATTAGTCATGTTAGACTATGATTCATGTCAGACGGCCTTTGGCCCAATCATTCATGTCAGACTATTATTCATGCCAAACGGCCTTTGGCCCAATCATTCATGTCAAACTATTATTCATGTCAGATTATCATTAACATTAAGATATTCAAACGGCCTTTGGCCCATCAAGATATTCAAACATACAAATCCATAAGGCATGTACAAAAGTAAGGTTTGGGAAAACAACATACTTGACCATATCTTTATTAAGATATTACTCACAGTGTTCTGCCAGCGGATTTGTAACGCCCTCAAAATAATACGTAAAACCCACCATTCTTGACATGCATAGACATAAGAGAATAAAGCATATTTCTATTTATCAGAGTATTCATTACAAAAGTATTACATGTTGACAACAAAAGTAAATGCCCTATGGGCTTACAACTTTTCAAGCCAACACTTGGTTACCAAAAAGAAGCGTACTAACTCATACACATTAAGCCTTCGGCTTGAATTTACATGTAATACACAAAAAGTTAAACAACAAAAAGAGTCTTTAACTCCCAAAACCTTCCAAGCTATGTCCTTGGAGGTGGCATGTCACCTGAACCTGAAAATGATGTCCCATATAGGGTGAGTCACAGCCCAGTAGACATATATTAAACCAAAAATGAGCAATGACTAAAACAATAGCATTTGATAGATGGTTAACATTTATAAACCAATTTATATCACAATACAGTTCCATGACAATCATGTCCATGTTACATCCCACTTTCCTTTACTTATCCAATTTTCCATTTATACAAACATGGCTCAGAACTTGGCCAAACAATTTTCATGAGACAACAGCTCATATAAAAATACTTCCAATATCAACCATTCAAATGAGACTAAAGCTCATATTAAACACTTTTATACTTCAAGCGATACACATATTTGCTGTATCAATGGAGTCCATTCCCTATCTCCTCCCAGAACAGGTTTGAGAGTCCATCCCCTATCTCCCCTCAAATCGTGGAGTACATCCCCTATCTCCTCCCAAACAATATGCATATACAATGTATTTAACACTTGTCATATACAATAGTCAATCAATACACATATTTGCTGTATTAATTCAACCGTCATATTCAATGACATATTCAATGTGATTAGTTTTAGTTTTCCCTAATCAACATATAATGTCTACAACAATCAAGACTATCCTCCACCGATAACCCAAAGCAGTTATTTCTAGACAGAAAACAAATGCATCAAATAGATATAGTATCAACATTTTCCATAGGTGAGTGATTAATTTATCCACCCACACCATTCAATCCCATAATTTTCCAATTTCATTATCCTCAACTCAATTTCATATTTCCACATTTTCCCAAATTAATTGTACAAATTAATTTATTTCAATAATTAGGGCATTATTCATCCCTTTCCCAATATCAACCATAATGTTCGATTTCACGAATCCAACTACAATAATTCCATTTTCCATTACCTCACATACACATGGGTTTTAATATTTGAAAACCCCTCTATTATAAATTACATAATAAACCCTAACTTTCCCAATTATACCCAACAATGCCAACTAATCAAAATGACCAAAGTTTATGTAAAAACTCATAAGATGGAGTAGGGTATCCCTACCTCGAAATGAAGAGACCAAATGGAGAAGATGGTGAAAATCCAAAGTGCTCCAAACCCACAAATTTTCAGATTAAAAGAAAGCCCAATTCACCTTCTATCTTTCTTACAAAGAGGTTAGGGTAGAAACACACTATAAGTAGATCAATCCCTAGAGAGAAGGTATGTAGAGAGGGAAGATGTAGCTGGTCTAGGGTTTGAATGAAAAGAGAGGATGAAAAAGTGAAGAGGAAGAAGCTGTTGTGATCTGATATATTCGAAGCTCGCTCGAGCGAAGGAGTGGTCGCTCGAGCAACCAGACACAAAGAAACCTCGCTCGAGCCAACAATTCAAAGCTTCGGGTCTGCAACCCAGAAGCACGCTCGAGCGCAAGAATGCTCGCTCGAGCGAAGAAACCCAAAACATAGTCCTCGCTCGCTCAAGCAATGGAAAGCTCGCTCGAGCGAAGAAATGCAACTCTCAAGTCCAAAACTGGACGCAAACGCCGGCTCAAGTGCAAGACTTCTCGCTTGAGCCACCAGGCACAAAACTCAACTCTCGCTTGAGCGAAGAAATCCTGGCTCGAGCGAAGGATCTAAGACAAGGAGCTCGCTCGAGCGACAAAAGCCTCGCTCGAACAAAGAACCAAAATTCTGGGCAGCAACCATTTGCTCCCAATCACACCCAACCTGTAACAATCCTGCCCAAAACATCCTATAACTCAAATACAAAGTATTGAAGGACGGAAAACAAGATATATACAACAATGCTCAACCACGGAACTCAAGTTCAGAATACTGTACATAAAGGGGAAAACCCGGGATTGCTATAGATTTGTCCTTATGCTTGACCCTACACAATTCATAACACATATTAGGTCACAAACAATTCAATCCATTCTTTAATCTATTTATTTCTCTTAAGCTTCTTTTTTTACCCTTTAGGTCATTTACAAAGCTCAATGTATTCCTAAGAGTGCTTAGAAATGAAAGAGAACGGAAAAACAAAACACAAAACCATTTTTCTTGACAACCCATATCGATTTCATATCTTCAAAACTCATGCAAATTAATTTCCATATCACTTTGAATTTCACATGCATGTGAAATATAGGCTTCATTTTCAACTTAAATAACACAATTGATGCTCATCTTCATCAAACATGATCAATTTTAAATCAATTACATCAAAACTCCTTTAATTTACAAATTAAGTTCATTGTTCATAAACCCATAATTTCCAAAGCTTAATTCTTATTACATCAAAACATGAAATCAATTATTATAAATTCATGATGTATGTATAATTAGAGTATTAAAACTTGTAGAATTTGTCCATGCATGTAGAAATTAGACTCAAACTCATGCAAGATATTCCAAAATCAAATCCAAAATAATTAATTCCCAATTTTACTTCCATAAATTTGAACCTAACTCTATTTCTCCATCATCTTGCTAATTTCTTTTTAATTGTATGGAATTGAATCTACTTACTTCTTAATTTCAACTTCTAGATAATTTATCTACAAGATTTGATCTTTGATTCCTCATCTAGAGTTCTTCATTGATGAGCTTCTTATGCATGCAATTTTCAAAATTAAATTAAAATGATGAAACTTAACATAATTTTTCATAATTATGTATGTAACTCATTTCTCGCTCAAAACCCAATTTCTCTCTAATTTCATGAACATGATTTTAAACCCTTCTCAATCTCAAGCATAAAAAGAAGATCCTACATAAATCAAGCTTGAATTTCATACCTCAAATTTTAATTCTAGCAATTAGATTTGATTGCCCCTTTAAATCTTCTTCTTTTCTAGCTTCCTTAATCTTCTTCAAAATTCCCAGCAAGGGTCTAAGGAATTGGACTCTCTGTCTCACTCACAGTTTTCTCTCTCTCACGATTCTGTGGAAACAAAAATGAAGCACAAGAATGCTCTCACAAAATAATAAATAGATTTGCCTATTCTCTTTCCTCATGTACACATGAAACTTGAAGGTTATCAACACATAGACACACACGTTCACTTCTTAACATTGCACGAGCACACGTGCACCCACTCTAAGTTTCCAACACAACAATAATACACACACTCTCAGACTTCTCTGCGCACACACACACACACTTCTCAGCACACACACCCACATAAATTCTTAAAAATCTAAATCATTCTACAATTTAATTTATGATTAAGATTTATTTAATTAAATAACACTTATTCTTAATAAATCTTGATTAACACATAATTAAATTAATTACTACTAATCATAAATTCCACGTGATTTAATTTATCTAATTTGACTTCCTTTAGAACTCAATTAATTATATTTAAAATTATCAATCCGAATCAGATTTTTAATCAAACTCCCAAAAGGTTCCAAATATTAAATTAAACTTATTGTCATCATCAATTTCGATTTCCCAAACCATTCAGGCCTTCAATTTCTAATCAGACTCCAATTTTTTGTCAATAAATTACATATTCAAATTGGACACCCCATAAATAAATTTAATTCGCAATGATCACCATTCTCAATCCTCATAATTTGGTTAACTTAATTAACTCCAATTCGGACCTAATTAATCGAATCTCAATTTTACTAAACTGAATCGAATATTTAATTAACTCCCAAACGGGTCCGTTATTAAAATTTAATTGATTCAATTTCTTAATCCCATTTCCTTAAGCCATTTGGACCCTTAATTTCTAATCCCAAAATAAATTTTCAATAGAATCATATATGAATCAGATTCCATAATTCTCATAAATCTCAAATTAAATTAGGATAACGACTAATTAAAATCCCAACTCTCATAAATTAACAAAATATAAAATATTATTGTAGACGTCCCCAAACGTCCCGGGAGGGAAATCCCGTTTTGTTAATTATGGGCTCACTACAGTTCAGGACTCAAATGTCACGGTCTTGTATCTAATCTCGCAGAGTGCAATACAAGACCGATGAATCATCAAAGAGTCCAAATCCGGCAAATCGTTTTTGAAAACAAATTTTTTGAAAGAAGTGCCAACATGGACTGCTTTGCCAGATACAGAGTCGCCACCTAAATGTTTTGTTTTGGAAAATTTAGGAAACCCTGACTCGTTGCTTAAGGCCACGTGTCCGTCATCACCAAAGTCGCCTCAACTTAGGAACTTGGGTACGATTGGGAAAGGTCACTTCATGAGCACCCCCGCTCGCCCAATCAAAGATCGGCCTCTAGTAACCATGATATTTAGTTTTAAAAACATTATGCGTTCTTATTCCGGTTATTAGCCTAGATTTACTATGTGATGCGTACAGCATACAAGTATAGACTAGATCGCCTGAATTGGAACAAAACATTTCATGTTTGTTTTTGAAAGCGGTTTGCTACTTGCAAGTAGGCTAAAATGTGGATTTGCCACCCTCAGGTGGGCTTAGAAAACATGATGATTTGCCACCCTCAAGTGGGCTTAAAACTCACAATTGATGAATTGCTCCAATTCAAATAACCCAACCTTCACCCACAAGCATTCAGGCAGTTATATCACATAAGCAATTAGCCTCATGGCAAGCATGCTATCATGGCAGACACTCACACGCATGCAAGTATGCTAAAACATAGACACTCACCGAGTACTCTTAGCCAAAGAAAAAAGCTAATTAGAAATCATGCATGAATCCTAACTATGCTGAAATGCCTAATGCAACACATGCAGGGATGCAACTAAGATAGGATCGGCTATTCTAAGATGACATATGATGATGCTACAGCTAACACGTATTCAATTTGAAATTGAAATAAAAATACAGTTAGTATGATGTGCCGAGCCCGGTGCATGCAATACAGATGAATGATGCAAACATGCTATCATAAGTATGCTAATTGAAACGTGCCCTAAACCTAACCATCATAAGCTGGTAAATAAAAAGGAGAAAGACGTGGGGTTAGAAGACATACATCACACGCACGCACACTTATTACAGTTGTGCCCTCACTCGGAGGGTCCGAATAAATAGTACAGTCCGAATAATAATTACAGTCCGAATAAGTACAAAACCCTAATTAATTAACAATTTAACTAGAAAAGCAAGTAAATTAGCATGCAAATCCATGGACCGCCTCAGCTCTGTTCTGAATGATGAAAGATGCATGCTCGAGTTGCCTTGCGCGGAAATCCATTGCGATGCCCCGATTTCCTCTATTTGCAATTAATGCCGGAATGCTGTGCAAGGCTTTAGAAAGCTGCTGATTTCTAATTTGCTGCAACAGAGAGCAAGAAAGGGGGCACAATAAAGTATTTTCATATATGTATGAATGAGTACTCTTCAGGGAGTGTAGTCCTCGATCGTCGTGCCACCAATCACGCATCTCGATGCATGATGGCCGGGGAGTCGAATTGCACGACTCGATGTGGAATGAATGCACATATAAATGCAACAAGGCCTAGCCTCCATCATGGGTAATCCGGAGTGTCGGCGACCGGGAATTGAGACACGTTCCGTCATTCGGAGTACGAAACGTCCCTCGTTTCCCATGCTTGGGCTAACTCCTATCCCAAACACGATGCAAATGAGATGTCATACACAATGCGACTAACATATAACCTAGCATATGCATGCTCGACTAACATATAACCCAAAAACAGAGCTAGGGCAGTCCAAAATAAGCACATTATCTGTTTAAGACATAGCCAAAATATGCTAGAATCAATGGCCTATAAAGCATGCAAAGAAAGCTAGTGAACCATGAGTTGTTCTACAACTATATGAAGCATATGAGGGCTCACCCAACCAGCCCAAAAAGATGTATGCCATGTCAAAATATGCCCAAATAACCACTGAAACTCAGTCAATGCGTGCAAAAATGACGGGCTCCTTTGAAAGGCCAATAAGAGGGTTACTCTACACATACATGATAGACAAATAAAAGGGCAAAACCACCTCTGGAAATGAGTTATGACAATCCTAAAACTCATCAAAAAGGCCTTGAAATGGGTCAATGAAGCATGCAATGAAAGGCCCCTTTGAAAGGCCTTGAATGGAATTGTTCTACACGTGCATCATAGACATAAAATATGGCCAAAGGGGCTTTGGATAGAGTCAAGGCAGACCTTAAAACTCACAAAATAGAGCCTGAAATGTGACTTCACAACATGCAAGATGGAGCCCCTTTGGAAGGCCAACAATGCTAGTAAAGAGAATGAGGGGTGAGAGGGACACCCCTCTATGATTTTGAAGTTCAAATATGCATCTAAGCCACTGAAAATCCGCTGGATTTCAGTGGCTAAAAGGCTAAACCAAAGCCAATGCAAATGCTTACATACATAGCTCAAAACATAAAAGGGGGTAGATGACCCCCAACAGGGAAATAACCTTAATAAAACATGTTTATAAGCTCAAAATAAAATTCTTTTTAGTTCATGACAAATCTCGAAAATGCTCACAAGTAGGGCTAAAATATGATGCAAAATAAGCCTACAAAGAGGGATAGAGCATACAAGGAGGTAGATGGCCTCAAACAGAAAAGTGTCCTTAATCAAACTTCAAGAGGAGCTCAAAATAAGACACTTTTCAGTTTATGACAAAGTCCATAAATGCTTACAAATAAGGCTAATCACTGGAGCAAAATAATGTAAGAAAAGGGAAAATAGAGACTCACCCTTAAAGAAAAGATTTCCAGCAACTTCTGGACCAAGATGGGAGTTCTTTAACCTCTGAAAATCAGCTCCAAGATGCTTGGATGGATGGTGGAGGTGTTGTACTAAGGATTGGTGTGCAAATGGTGCAAGAATATTAGGGTTTGGTGCTTGGAATAATGAGCTATGGAGGGAGAGGTGTATAAGCCTTAAACAAAATTGTTGAACCCCTCCAAATGAAGACAAGTGTAGACACCCCATTTTTGACCGTCCTCAAGACTTGGACGTCACCGTTTGAACACTCGGTGATTATCCATGATTGTGTTCGTTTGGAGTTCCCGGAGGTCTCGGCTCGCGCGCCTTGCCTCAGGATCTCCGAACTCGACTGTTTAGTGTCTGGTTTTGCACCAAACACTTGTGTTTTGCCTTGGAGAGGCAGGGAATGCCTTGTGAGGCATCCCCGCACACCACTGGCAGTGGCTAGAGGTCACCGGCTGGTTTTTGCTGCCATCGGCACTATTTGTTGCCGGTCGGCACTTTTTGTTGCAGGTCGGCACTATTTGTTGCCGGTCGGCACTCTTTTTTGCCAAAATGGCATTTTTGGCCGGCCGACTACTGTGCATCTGCTTTTGCAGATATTTTAAAACAGCTGTCTTGCTTTTTGCTCCCCTCCATACACGTGTATGGAGGGATCTCCCTCTTATGAAGCTTGTCTTCGCACTCTGCGAGATTAGATACAAAACTGTGACATTGAGTCCTGAACTGTAGTAAGCCCAAATGAACAAAACGGGATTTCCTCCGGGACATTCGGGGACGTCTACAG